>WOXC01006618.1:0-473154 GCA_011680675.1 Gymnobelideus leadbeateri | reverse complement strand
TAATGAGTTCACACATTCAATCATTCAATAAATACTTATTAAGCACCTACTATGTGCCAGATACTGTGCTAAGGGAAGTACAGTTTGAAAAAAAAAAAGTACAAGTCTCTGGGCTGCTCTTCCCTGCTCCCAAAAATCTCATGATCTAATGAGTGAGACAACATGCCAGCAACTACAAACAAACAAACGGTCTCCAGGATAGATTGGAAATAACCATGAGAGGGAAATCATTACTTTTAAAGGGGGATGATGAAAGGCTTTATGAAGAGAATGGAATTTTTTGATAGGATCTGTAGGAAGTCAAGGAAGCCAGGAGATGGAGATGAGGAAGGAAAGCAATACAAGATGTGAGGAATATCAATGAAAATGCCCACAGTTGGAAGATGGAGCATCATGGTCCAGGCACAGCAAGAAAGCCAGTGGCCCTGGATCTCAGAATTCACAAGTAGCAGGGAAGAAGGCTGGAGATTTAAGGTGCTAAACTGAAAATCTCATTTGATAGTATTTCCCTCTTTTACCCATTCATTATATTCTCATTCATTCTTTTTTGTTTGTTTGTTTTTGTTTTGTTTTTTTTTTTGCTTTTTGGAGAGCAATTGGCATTAAGTGACTTACCCAAGGTAACACAGCTAGTATTTGTGTTAAGTGTCTGAGGTCAGATTTGAACTCAGGTTCTCCTGACTCCAGGGCCAGTGCTCTATTCACTGTGCCACCTAGCTGCCCCTCACTTAGCCATTCTTAAGCCCAAGTAAACTGGCTTAGGTAAATCATGAGACAATTCCCAAATTATAATCTTCTACCTGAGACTTCCATAATACTTCCTTGTATGGTATTGTAATGGAAATGCAAATTTAAAGATCTTCCCTGCCCCTAGCTTAAGTGCACCTGGAGCCTGTGGTGGGAGGCTTGTTTTTCAGGGAAGCCCAACCTTGATACTTTTGTGATTGGGCAGTGGATCAAGGAGGTTGTTACAATAATTGAGCCAGGAGAAGGCTATATAAACTCTGATGAGAGGCTTTGCTTTGGGGCTCACTTTGAGAAGTGTTGTGTGATTTGACCAGATGAGACTCTGGGAAGCCGTTGTTGAGAGCCCCCCGGCTTTGAAAACCCAGATGTTGATGCTTCCCTCTCTGGTAACTGTGATTTGGTATTGATATAATGGTTGGACAGTTCGGAAGCCTGTCTGTTTGATCTGTAAGTTCTGTAACTCTGAAGTTCGGGGTGCTGACCTTTTTCCCCTGAACTAGGTAATGTATGTTTGTTTGATTAAAGTAAGCTTGTTAACCCATTTTGAGTTGCTTTCCTTCTGAAAAGCAGATCTAAGAACCTATATTGGCAGCTACCCTGGGGATATTGGGGTGCTTGCTGCTGCAAAATGGCGACGAGGATGGGATCTGCTGAGTAAAAGGAAAGTATGGGGGCTGGGATAATTGTTTGTTTCCCAGTTGTGGTAGCTGTGATTCTGTGGAGCCATGGAGCAGGAGAGAAAGACCTGCATGCTGACTTCACTGAGCTGAGAGCAGGATTGGTGAGCTGCCGGCATGGAGACCTGTGGAGAAGCCTGGAGCTGCTGCCTTCTGCTGGAGGAGAAGGAACCCAGGAGTTTGGAGTTCAGCCACAGGACAAGATAAGGACTTTGTGGCAAAGCAGGGGCACTGAATGTGTTTCCTTGTTGCATCCCACAGTTTGGGACCCAGGGGGAGGATGGACTTGTAACTATGATGGGTGGGGTGAAGTGCCATGCACCCCAAGGACCCCACATTGGTTTTGTTGCCCAGCTCCCTCTCTGGATTTGGAAGCAGGGGCTGGAGCAGTGTTATGGGAAGGACACCCCCCTCCTCCCAAGGGAACTTTATGTGATAATGCTTTGTATTTTGTGAATTGATGTGAAAATGCAATGTACTTTGTTTAAGACCCAGTGGACACTTTGGTAACTTTAGAAGAGATGTTTTAGTGCTAATTCAAATGTAAATTGTGTATGCTATGGGCATGAAAGATCTTGGGGCCGAATGTAATGGAAATGCAGATTTAAAGATCTTCCTTGCCCCTAGCTTAGGTGCGCCTGGAGCCTGTGGTGGGAGGCTTGTTTTTCAGGGAAGCTTAAGCTTGATACTTTTGTGATCAGTGGGTCAAGGAGGTTGTTATAATTGAGCTAGGAGAAGGCTATATAAACTCTGATGAGAGGCTTTGTTTTGGGGCTCACTTTGAGAAGTGTTGTGTGATTTGACCAGATGAGACTCTGGGAAGCCGTTGTTGAGAGCCCCCCGGCTTTGAAAACCCAGATGTTGATGCTTCCCTCTCTGGTAACTGTGATTTGGTATTGATATGATGTTTGGACAGTTTGGAAGCCTGTCTGTTTGATCTGTAAGTTGGACTCTGAAGTTTGGGGTGCTGACCTTTTTCCCCTGAACTAGGTAATGTGTGTTTGTTTGATTAAAGTAAGCTTGTTAACCCATTTTGAGTTGCTTTCCTTCTGAAAAGCAGATCTAAGAACCTATATTGGCAGCTACCCTGGGGATATTGGGGTGCTTGCTGCTACAGGTATTTAGGTATGAATTACTTTGCCATCTTGAATGGGCCTCTGATACATGTCTGGGTACAAAATAGACAATTCCTGTGTGGGGGAGGAAAGCAGAGATGAGGTACAAGGGGTCCAAAGTCATAGCTGTGCAAGAATAAACCAAAAGTTAAGCTTCAGTTTCTTTGCACCACCAAAATCTAGAGTGCTAAGATGATAGGAAAGCCATTATAAAATGGCAATTCAGGCCTGGAGTAAATAGCAGGTTATATGACTCTACCCATTTCACCTAAGCTTTCACGAAAGCCACTTGCAGTCCCTGCTTCTGCCCAAGCCCATTACTGATTGACCCTCTGCTCTCCATCCTCCAAGGACCCAAAGGACTTGTCCATCTTAGACATAAGCTCTCCTGATTCAACTACTAGAACTTGAAAAATGAACTCTGTTGCTGACTGACTTGTAAATCTGGTCCTTGCAAAAATGCCAAACCACTTTAGCAAAGGATTTGATGTGATTGGGTAAGTGCCCAAGTTAACCCTTCTGAGCTCACTTTCACGGGATCTTTTCCTTCCCAGTTCCCCTCCTATTCACCATTTAGGAACTCCTCCCAGTTCCCCTCCTATTCGCCATTTAGGAACTCCTCTGTTTCCATGTTCTCTTTGTTCCTTCATGATGTTCTAACTTTGTTCCTTCATGATGTTCTAACTTTGTTCCTTCACTGATGTTCTAACTTGCATAAGACTTGGGTTCATATGTATGTGTGCATGCATCATTAACACCACAGACACCCCAGCTCTCTCCCCACATATACACCAGTCCATAAAAACCAAGCCAACTGTATCAGGCCATCCCGGCTCTTGCTGACTTAGAGGAACAAAATATTTACCCAAGAGAATGCTGAGGCTTGCAGGCATTCAATCTATGGTCCTTTAGCAGTTTCAATTGCCTCACTCATCCACGGTTTCATAAGCACAGGCTGAAGCTTGTCACTTAAACCAAGCCCGCTTAGTGATCCCACCTCTCAATCTAGATCTGCGGAAGGAATTAATGGAGCTCTCAGTGGGGGGGGGGGGGGCACTTACTCTTCAGCACTGAGAATGTTAAAGCCCTTTCCAAATGTCAGTCCCATACTAGGATAGCCAGAAGGCATTTCAATAGGCCTTGACCCAGGCAGTGCCCCTTCCTTGCTATTCAAAAATGCTGCTGTTGCAATTCAGTGGGCTCATAACACAAGGCTCCAAGCTTGAGTTCTTTAAAGCAGTGAAGGACACCATGCCTATTTATCCATGTTGCATTCCCAGATGGCCCTGGAAGGTACAGAATATAAGCAGAACAATAGCTTCAACTGCTGCAGGGTGACATCTACTGTTAATTTAAAAGGTCATCACCCCATTTAGTACTTTCTATCTGAGAAAGAAAATGTTAGCTGGAGTAGTTAACTGATGGTTTTCCCAGTTATTTTGTTAGTTGGAAAGTTTGGTGGAGATAAAGGCAGTGGGATATGGTAGTACGAATGCTAGCATTACCATCAAAACTGGGTTTGAATTCCCCCTCTGCTGAGTGACCTTTACTGAGTGACCTTAAATAAGGCATTTCATTTATTTGGCCTACATTTCCTTCATAATATTCAGGGGTTGGTCTAGGTGACCTCTAACATGACTTCTAGCTCTAAGTTTATGATGCTAGGATCCTATCATAGGGCCAATAAAATGGAAATGCATAAGAGGTAAAATATTGTTCATTGATCAGCTCCTATATTGTTTCAGAAGAAAACACACAGAGATGAATCCTACGTTTGAAGCAGGTCGTCAGCCCAAGGAGCCAGCTATTCCAATGGGAACAATGAAGAAAGTTTTCTGGTGCCATCATGAATTCTAAGCATGAATTCTAGGCAGGAAAAATATTTTAATAGCCTAGCTCAATAGTTATTGTTCCATTTTATAGCACTGCTTTTATCAAGTGCGTTCCCCCAGGTGTTTGTCCTTAAGATTCAAGAAAAGAAACGCATTGAGTAGCCAAGGCCCTCCAAGCAATTCAGATCCCCAGGACCATTGTAGTATGGTGGAAAGCATATTAGGCATGGACCCAAGACACCTGGATTCCAATCCTGGCTCCAACACTTATCAGCTGTTACCCTCAAACCTTGGCTTCATTTAGAAGGTGTAAGTGATAACAGTAAATGAGAAAGACAACATGGCCTAGTGAATAAGTGCTGTGGGGAAGACACAAAAATAAGACAGGGTTTCTGACCTTGAAGAGCTTCCTGTCTTATTTAGGCAGTAACTATGTACATAACTGTAATGCCATTTTTATTGTCAAAGTCCAGTCAATGAGTTAAGAAATCCCAAATTCTATCTTTTAAAGATTCAGATTCTGGGGGCAGCTAGGTGGCACCGTGAATAGAGCACTGGCCCTGGAGTCAGGAGGACCTTAATTCAAATCTGGTCTCAGACACTTAACACAAAAACTAGCCATATGACCTTGGGCAAGTCACTTAACCCCAACTGCCCAACCTTCTCCCCTCCAAAAAGAAAAAAATGAAAAAAAAAGGTTCAGATTCTGTTTGGTTTTGTTAGATCAAAAGCTCCCTGACAGTAGACACTGTCTTTTGCCTCTTTTTGTATCCCTGGGCTTAGCATAGTGCCTGGCACAGAGGAGGATCTCAATAAATATTGATTGGTTGGTTCTGTCTCCTAAGCGTAGAATAAGATGTACTTTCTTCAAAATTGACTTGAAGGAAATATTTTGAAATCTTTGAAGGAAATGACCAGGAAGAAAATCATGAGAAATAAGAAACCCCATTTCCTGGGGCAGGACCATCCATAAGCAGTTGACACTGAAATTTTCATTCAAATAGATTTGCTGCAGGTGGATTCTTTGGTTGCATGATGAGTGTCCATGTTGAATTTCCATGTTGCATGTTGGGTGTAGACAGACCACAGCTCATCAAATCTGGCTAAAATTCTAGGAGTAATCAAACTAAAAGATATAGACAGTAGATTCTGCTGCTGCCCCTGAGTAAGTAGATGCAACCTCTGACAGCCTGTTCAAACAAGACACCTTTCACTAGCAAGAACCCTCTCTGGAAATCTCTGAGACATCTACAAAAGTGAGACCTGGCAATGAAACACATTTTAAGCATCCTGAAAGAAAGTCCCATAAGACAATAAGAGAGAAAATGAGCAAATAAAGTACAGGAAAATGTGTAAAGAATAGATAAAGTTATTTCCAGTGGCAAAGATATTAATTTAACAACTACCAAAATCAGGCTTAGGGGAGGGAGTGCTGTTAGAGAAAGATAGAAAATGTAATTTACAACTGAGTTCTAGGAGTGAAAAGAACCAAATGCTGGACCATGAAAGCCCAAGTCTGCCTAAAATATTTCTTCTCATGTTGAAAGAATTAAGAAAGAATGGGCAGCCAAAAGAACAAAAAAGTCACATACGTGATATTCTGTTAAAAATATCTAATTGTAATAAACAAAGTCACTTATACTTAAATATTCAGGAATATAATAATAACCAAAATATATATTATATATTTATATAGCATTAAGGAATTGGGAAAAAGCAGTGCCTCTGGAAGCAGAAGATCTGGCTTCAGATTCTATCTGTGACACTTTCTTCAGATGAATAACTTGGTCTGCCTGGGCCTCAGTTTCTTCATCTGTCATTTCAGAGGCTGGTCTTAGATGGTGTTTTAAAGAAATATGTCTCAATCTCATTTACTCCTCATAATCCTAATATGAGGTATGGAGGACACATATTATTACAGATGAGGAAACTGACACTCAGAGAGCTTTAGTAAGTTATTTAATGAGTTTCTAATAGGAATGGCTTTTAAACCTAAGTCTTCAGATCCCACATCTGCTTTCCTTATTGAATAGTGAATTGAGGATCAACCTTTCAATCAAGAAGACCTACATTCAAATTCTACCTCAGGCTTACTAGCAATGTGACCTTGGGCAAGTACCTTAACCTTCGTAGGTCTCAGTTTCCTCACAATGCAAAATGGGTACAATAGTGGCACTTACTTCATAAGAACATAAGGCTAACCAAGATAATAAAAATAAAAAGTTTGCAAAGCTTGAAGCGCAGGAGATAGAAAAGCTAATGAATGTTATTAAGAGGCGGTATGTGGCAGATGGAAGGCTAGCCTCAGAACAGGGACATCATCTGCAATATGACAGGGTTGTCCTCAATGTGAGCTATTAGATGCTATGGGAGCTGGGATAAGTCACCAAATCTTCCCACATAATCAGCAAACCTCTAAGTAGAAGAGATGAAGGTACCAGAGAGATTCCCTACTAGAGAACTCTCTATGCCAGTAAAATTAAAGGGTCACTCCTTAACCCTAATGATTATTATTTTCTTTAACGCAAAGGCATGACATTTATTATTATTACTATTAATAGCTCTCATTTATCAAGCACTTTAAATTTTGCTAAGTGGGCAGCTAGGTGAGCAAGTAGATCTTATCTATTTCTCCCATGGTAGAATGTAAGCTTCTTGAAGGCAGGAATAATTTTTCATCTTTGTCTTTATTTCCCTAGTGTTGAGTACAAAAATGAATACAAAATTTAAAGATGAATGATTTAGAGGCCATCTTGTCTAAACCCCTCCTTGCATAGAAGAGGAACTGAGGCCCAGAGAGGTTAAGCAATTTGCCCAAGGTAATATAGGTCATAAATAGCAGAATCAGTATTGAAACCCAGTTCTAATGATTCCCCCAGACTTCTATTCCACTGTTCGTGCTTCCTAATACTGAAAAAAAAATCAGTCAAAAAGACTGCCTTTAAATCATTCACTCACATTGACGTGGCTGAAGAGGTCACTTGGTTAGCAGACCATTCAGTTCTGGGTTCCCACTTGTAGTTCATCTAATTCCATCATCATCAGCCATGTTGGAGCAATTCCATCCTAAACAAGAGTAATTGCAGACAGAACCGAGGACCAAGGAAAGGGAACAGCCATTTGGGTGGACAGCAGCAATACCCAATAAGCAAGCAGCCATTTAGAGCTAACTACATGCTGGACTCTCTGTGGTAGAAAGGGTAAAAAGATGATGAAAGAGTTCCTGACCTCAGTGTGCTTATGTTCTAGCAGGGGAGAAAATAGGTATATAAATAATATGTGCCAAATAAATATATGTGTGTACATATATACAAAGAAAGACTATCTGTGTATATAGATATAGATATCCATATATATGTATCTATATGGATATCTATAGATAAATAGATATATCCGTCTTGAGACAGAGAGAGCTATCTCAATTATGTATATATTATACATGTGTGTATATACATATATACACATGTATGTATATATACATGTGTGTATAGATATAGGTAAGACACAAGACAACCTTAGAAGGGAAGGAGGAAAAGACTAGGAACCAGGAGGAACAAGAAAGGTTTTTATTGGAAACAAAAGATATCAATCAAAATTTATCTTAAAAATAAAATAATTTTCTGAACATGAGCCAACCTAATTCATAAAGGGAATGTCATCACCAGAGAGCTCCCTATACCTGTTAAATCACATTATTATTTTCTATTTCTGACCTTTCTTCAGGGTCACAGCTAATTTCTTTTTTTTTTATTAAAATCTAATTTTTTCCTTTCTTTTGATCCAAATACCTAGTTTACCTTCTACCTCATTCCCTTCTTTTTCTCTTTTGCCTCCCTTCCCATTTTGGCAAGCCCACTATGTGTTTGTTTTGCTCATCTCTGTTAAGATTATTCACTTGTCCCCAATTTCTGAGCCCAGGCATCATTCTTCTGGGATATTTTCTCACTGAGGGATATGGTCCATACATACAACTTGATTCACATCCTGCTGTGTCAATAAACAAGCAAGGGACAAACAGACCTTCAACATCGCTGAGTTTTATTGCAACAAATCTTCCCTAGAAATAGCTGCAGCATAAAAGACTGAGAACTAAAGGCAAGGTTGGTCGTCCGGTCCTCCCTTCTCTTGTAATAATCTTTTTTTCCCCCATCTAACAAGCCACTGTTAGATTTTGGAGGTCAGTGATTTGAAAGTTCAAGGAGGTTGGCAGTTGCTAGTCATTTGTAAATACTCCCAGACTATAAAGTTTTCAGAAGGTTACCGGGTGCTCAGTTATCTTAGTTAAGCCACTGCTCAACATCACGGTATGAAATAAACCCCAGCTTGGGAATATGGAGTGTATGGAGGAGAGAATGTAGAGACAATCATGACAGGCTTCGAATGATTGAGTTGCTCTGGGATATACTGGGGTGGAATAAAGAAAGAATAACAGAAGTTTTTGTGAATGAATGAGAATATTTAGGAGCTCTCTTTTTCCCTACATTTTTTATTATTGTTTTCCAGTATTCTTTGATGTTGTTGTTGTTTTCCGGTATTCTTTGATGTTGTTGTTGTTTATCTCTAATTGGTGACCAAGGCGGGTCATCAGTCCACCTCTACTACCTCCTTTCAATCAGACTCTCAGAGACTATGCCCTGGAAGACCCAGAACACTCAGAGGTGGAAGCCTGGCCCTGGGCCAATGTTGTCCTCATTGTTGAGAGCTCAGTCTTTTCTGACTCTATGTGACCCCATGAACACTGTGCATGGGGTTTTCTTGACAAACATACTGGAGTGATTTACCACTTATTTCTCCGTGTCCCCATCTTACAGATGATAAACTGAGGCAAACAGGGACTAAGTGATATGCCCAGGTTTACATAGCTACAATTAGCTGGTGTCCAATGGTAGATTTGAACTCAGCTCTTCCTGACTCCAAGGTAGGTACTCTATCCACCTAGTCACCCATGATAGCTACCCAGCCCTAGACACAATCCTTGCTAGCCATCTTCTTGTTGGCTCTATACTCTAAAAATAATGATTAAATCTACCTTCCTATTGCTTAATCATTCACTGTCCCTATGACTTCCCAAAACTAAATGACTGTCCCTCTGTGTGCCACTCTCCTGTGTGTTGTCTTCACTATTCACAAGTAAATTCCTTAAAGGCAATAACTGTCTTTGCTTTTGTATTCACATCTAAACCCTTACCCCAGTGTCACACACATTGCAAATCCTTGATAAACCTTTTTTCATTCATGCATTCATTCATTCATTCATTCATTCATTCATTCATGCATACATTCATTCATTCTAATTAATTCTATCAGTCTACAGACAAAAGTTCGAACACTTCTATCTGGCATTGAGTGCTTGCTATTATATATCACCACCTGAGTTTTCCAGCCTTATCTGATACTTCCTCTTCTCACATTCTGTATTCCAGCTACAACAGAGGGCCCCTTTCATATGTGATCATTTTAGCTGATGAATAGGAAAGGAATCAAGGGAGCCTTAGAGAGAAACATATATAAGGCAAACATATATAAGGCAACCACAAAGGAAACCAGAAAATTACATGTGACTGAGTTGGGGACTTTGAAGGCAATGGCTGGGAAATGCATTCCTTGAACTCTGGTGATTGTGGGCAAGTGTACATTATCTAGGCGTGGTAGAGGTGGTAGAAATGTGAGTCTTGGTTTTATCCATGAGATCGTGGTATCACCCCTTTGAAGAGACCCTTCTTTGGCTGAGCTAAGATAGATTTAGGGCAAATGGAACTGGACAGACCCTGAGAGCTGATCTCAAGCAGCTGAGGCTGGGAAGAGACCTCAGACCCTGCACTGTTGCTTGCTGCTTGGAAGAGCTACCTACTGAAAACCCTTTTTCTTTTCTCTTATCCTCAGGTGGAAATGCTTCCAAGCCCAGGCTTAGTCTTTCTGCTTTTGAGGAAAGACAATTTAGAAATCCCAGAAGAGGGGAAGACCCAGCAGAGTAGGCAGAAGAGGGCTCAGGTGAGAGAGACCAAAGCACCTCACAAACCAGGGAAGTTGTGTGACCTCTTCCTAAGAGAGATGAAGAATCACAAGGTCTATCTCCAGAGGTGTGAACTACCCCCAGGCATGTGTATTCGCTATACACAGGCTCCTTTGTACTCTGGTGTTCTAAGTGTGTGTGTGTGTGTGTGTGTGTGTGTATTTATGTATGTGTGTATATGTGTGTTTTGCATATATATGCCTATATATATATAGGCATATATTTTGCTTAAACTTAAGCTTTCTCACTCAATAGAATTTCTACAGAAATTTCTCCTCAGTACCTAGCTTGGGGCCTGGTACATAGTAGGTGCTTAATAAATGCTTTTGGATTAATTCATCATACCCCACTACTCAAGAAGCAACCATATCTTACCTAAACTCTGCGTCTCAACCAGGATTTTTTTGTACCCAGTAGGCATTTAATAAATGTGTATTCACTATAAAGGCAATATAATTATCACAGTAAGCAAGGATAATAGCTGTAGGATATGGGGCCAACGGGTGAAATCCATGTTCAAGAACAAGCTTCTCAAAATGCAGGCAAAGTTTTCTGATACATCATTTACTTTCTCTTTTCAGTATTTCTCTGAAGCAGGATACCTACATACATTGTACTTAGCTTGACAGGGATGACTAAAAAGACTGAATAAGTAAGCATGGTAGTGCATATTATTGGAAGGGAATTGCTGAAAACAGCAGACTAATGGAATGTTTTGACATGGGTCACTACTTCCTTTTTTCTTTTTTTGAAAAAGTTATAAATAGCATCATGTTACTGTTCAAGGAAAACTGGCTAATTTAGCTCAGTCTCTGACATTCTGATTTCAAATACTAGTGTAACACTTTGTTTAATCAAATTTTTAAACAAAACAAAACAAAAATAAATAAATGTGTGTCAGTTTGGATAAGGTGGAAGACCTCTCTGAGAAGAAGAGAGCTTTTTAGAAACAGGCCAATTATTGTTCTCCAGAAAATGCTGAGACAACATGGCTGCCTCAGTTGGCACTGCCAAATATGGGACATTCTCTCTCCCAGTGCATTCGCATTCTCATTCTCTCTCTCTCTCTCTCTCTCTCTCTCTCTCTCTCTCTCTCTCTCTCTCTCTCTCTCATACATTTATGTGTATATGTGTATATAAGTATGTGTATATAAGTGTGTGTATATGTGTATACATGCAAAGACATACACATATTATAGGTGCTTTCATTTACAATCTGATTTGATTCTGTCAACTACACTATAATTTTAAATGACTAGTATTTTTGCCTCCTTTGCATAGATAAGGAAACAGACATGGAGAGCTTGAGACTTACCCAGAGACAACCAGCATAGCAGTATCAGTCCTGTTTCTGCTGGGACATGTAAAGCAACCCCAGGCTCAGTCCACAAGTACAGAATGGGATGGAGGAGTACTATAGTGCTGCATTAAACTCCATAGTAGAACCCCAATCCCTCTGAATTCACTGAGACTAAGTCCAGGGTAATGACTTTCAGGTTACCCGAGTAGAAAGCCTTTCTTCTATGCCCTTATTCCATCTCCAAGTTCTGTTGTATGTGTGTATGTAGTTTTATCACTTTGTTAATAAAACTGGAGAAATCATCCAAACTAATTTAAATGAAAAGCCACAGTCCTCTAGCTGATAGGACTATAAAGTTATGTTTAACCTTTCTCCCCTAAATAATCACTGATACTGGGCTCCTTCCTGAAACACAAGACAACATGTTATTTTCTTATAAAGTTTACAGCCCAGTAAAAATTACTGTGGCTGGCTTTTTTTTTAAAAGGGTCATTTATCTTTTAATTACTATCAGTTCTGAGTTAATTAACCTCTCCAGGTATCTAGTTCTGGTTAGAATGCTCTATAGTCCTTAGGATTCATGATTCTTTTGTAAAGACAGAAATACAAAGTTCTCTGAAACTTAAGAAAAAAATTTTTTAATTCACTGCTCCAGAGGGAAATATTTTCTCCTATCCACAGCCGATGAGTGTCATTTTCTAGCTTTCAAGGAGGAAATTTCCTACACAGCTTCCTAGGCAGCTAGGTGGAATAGTAGATGGTGAGTGGCACCTGAGGTCAATTAGACAAGAGTTCAAATTCTGCCTCCAACACCTTACTGGGTATATGTTCCTGGGAAAGTCAATTAATCTGTTTGCCTTAGTTTCCTCATTAATAAAATGAGGATAGTGATAGCATTTACCTCCTAGGGTCATTGTGAGGATAAAGTCATATTTGTAGTTTTTTGTGAAACAGAGTACTGTATTAGTTCTATTACTATTATATCCATTAAAGCAGTCTAAAAGTAGACTGAGCTGCTCCTAGGGGTAGTGAATGTCACCCACATGGGGGTTTATGAAGAAAAAGCTAAATGACAACTTGTTTGGTACGTAATAGGGGGGATGCTTAACCAAGAAGAGACCAGACTGATCTTGGCTCATAAAGTCTCTTCAGACTTGTGGATTCCTGTATTTTATTAATGGACAATCAAATGCCTTAACTTGAGAGAATGGTGGAATTAATTGACATGTCAGTCAGTCAGTCAACAAACATTTATTAAGAACTCACTATGTCATAGTTCTAATCTATGACCTCCATCCCAGGCTATTTAAATTAAACTCAACAAGCTCTCAATAGAAGCAGAATATGAATGTAGCAAAGGACTAGGATTGTGGGAGCCAAAAGATGGACATGAAAAGTTGAGCTCCTGTTTCTTTTGAAGAGACAAGATATACACACATAGAATGATTTTATAAGAGTGAAATTTTCTCATCAAGTGAAACGTGTAGATGACAAGGACTATGAAAGGTCTAAGAATGTCCTTGATTGTGGAATGGGGATGGTGAACTATTCGATCTAATGTCTTATGGTAGGGATAAGGATTTCACTGGTATAGAGAGCAGCTAGGTGGCGCAGTGGATAGAATGTCGGAACTGGAGACAGGAATACATGAGTTTAAATCCTGATTCAGACACTTACTAGCTGTGTGATCCTGGGCAAGTCAATTAACCCTATTTACCTCAGTTTTCTCTTCTACAAAATGGGCTGGAAAAGGACATGGCAAACCACTCTAGTATCATTGCCACAGAAACCCCAAATGGGATCATGAAGAGTCAGACATGGCTAAAATGACTGAACAAAGGATTTTATGATCATAGAGAGCTCCCTGGGGAGAGAAGTCTCTCCACAAAATGCAGGTCAGATCCACCTCTGAAACTCCTAGTCCTGGAGGATTGCCTCAGGTGGTAAGATGCCTCACCCAAGGTCACATAGCCAGTGTGGATTAGCTGCTCCATTGCAGCCAGGTGGGGGTAGGGGGGAGGGGAGAAACACAGAGGGTGACAAAAGACGGTAGAATTACATCTGGAAGCGACCTTAGAAGCCATTTGGCTCACCTCCTTCATTTTATAGACAAGGAAACATTCTCCAAGAAGGATCATCATTTGCCCAAGAATGCACACCCCAGAGAAGTCAAGTGACTCGATCAAGGTAGCAGAAGTGACCACAATTCTAGTCTATAGCCTTTGACTCCAAATGCAACATGTCTTTTCATCATGCCTCACTAAACCCCATTTCTACAAGTTCTCTGATGGCTCCAGGATGTGTACCTTTTCTACTCTGCCATAAAGTCTTTCCAGTAAGATGGTGATGGATGATATCTCTTTGGTGAGTTCCTTGAAAGCAAAGATTATCCAGCACCTAGCACAGTGCCTGACACCTAGCAGGTGCTTAATAAGTGTTTAATTATTGGATTTTGCCTTTCTTTGCATCCCCAGTGCTTAGCACGGTTCCTGGAACATAATAGATGCTTTAAAAATGTTTATTGGGGGGCAGCTAGGTGGCACAATGAATAGAGCAACAGCCCCGGAGTCAGTAGGACCTGAGTTCAAATCTGACCTCAGACACTTAACACAAAAACTAACTGTGTTACCTTGGGCAAGTCACAACCCCAATTTCCCCTCCAAAAAAGCAAAATAAAATAAAATAATTTTTAAATGTTTAATAACTGGTTGGTTGCTGTGAGTTGTTCTAATACCCATAGTAATATTGTAAAGATTAGGCAGAAATGATTAGCCCACAAATATGGGTGAATAGTCAGGTTAACACCACCTTCTGTAAAAGGAATGATTATTGAAACCCTTCTTTCTATTCAGCATTCCACTGGGGAAACATTACAATGGAGTGGAAAGGGAAGGGGATACAGTGTCAGTATAGACCTGGGATTTAATTTTGAATACCATTTACTAGCTTCTTGACCTTGACAAAATCATTTTAATTCCCTGATTCTCTATCTCCTAATCTATAAAATGGCTTTTTAAATGACTGCAGTTATGTGTGTGTGTGTGTGAGAGAGAGAGAGAGAGAGAGAGAGAGAGAGAGAGAGAGAGAGAGAGAGACAGAAACAGAGACAGAGACAGAGACACAGAGACAGACACAGAGACACAGAGAGATAAAGGAAATTGCTTTCTAAATATAAATCTACTATATAGCTGTGAGTTGTTGGGACCTGGGTTCAAATCTACATCTATCTATGACTACCTATGTAACCTAGAACAAGCCATGGAACATTCCTGGCCTCAATTTCCTCATCTGAAAAATAGGGGGATTGGAATAGATGGACTCTGAAGTCCCTTTCAAATCTGATCCTATTACTCTTTGGGTGATTAAACATTGCCTGTATTCATTGCTGGGTAAATGTTCCTTCCTTTTGAATCTACAAGCTCTTTGAATTTCAGTCACCCCAAGTGGGGACAGACATTTCCACAATCTTTTCCAAAAAGCCACAAACATGCTCTAGAACCTTATTTCATTTAAGTTTGTGTCTACATAAACAGAGTTGGAACTTTGTGGGATTTTTTTTCACTATTCTTCCAGGTGTATTGATGCCTTCCATTTCACTCAATAAAAAGGAATTAATTATTGGGGCAAGAGCTATTCCTTTTAGTAGGTTACTTCTGTACTTCTTGTGTGTTCTCTGAATAATGTTCTAGCTTTTTTCCATGAATAGAAACTCTGCTTTACCCTCTTCATTTGTTCACCTCTATATCCCCAATTTGTTTTTATGTTGACTGTTATTACTGTCATCATTGATTGCAAACTATTTACCAATAGCACATCTCTATTATAGAAACCACGTCCTTTCAGAGGTGAAGAGGACCTAGTGATCAATCCATATGTAATCCAGCAATCTCCTCTGAAACACATCCAAGAATTAGTTCTTTAGCATTTGCTTTGAGTCAAAGGCTTCAAAGGAGGGATATCATTCTATTTCTCTAGCACTCCATTCCACATTTGGACAGCTCTAACTGTTCTAAGTTGTTTTGGGTATTGTTGTTTTACTTTGTAAAAGAAGTTGATATCTGGGGGGAAAAACACTTATTATAATGCCTGGCACATTGTAGACATTATGTCAGTGCTTATTCCCTTTGCCTTCTCCTTCCCCTTCCCCTTTAAATTTATCCTTTTTGTACCTCCTACCCACTTTCTCAATTCTGCCCTCAGGGCTAAACAGAACACCTCTTCTGACTCTAGACATGCCTTCAGTACTAGAAGATAGTCAGCATATGCTTCTCTTCCCTAAGCTCCATGCCCCATGTCTTTCATCTTTTCCTTGTATGGCATAAACACAAGGAAATCCACCATGCCAGCTACCTTCCTCTTCACAATGCCCCGTTTATCAATGGCCTTCTAAAAATGATCCCCCAAACTTGCCCTAATAACTTAACATGTGACATGTACACTAGAGCAATCACCTCTTTAATCCCAGAAATTTTGACTTTCTTATTGCTGCCCTAAATGTTTTTTTGTTTTGTTTTGTTTTACCTATCATAACACATTGTCCACTATGAGTGAATTGTGGGTAAGAAAATTAAGCCAATCTTCCAAATGACTCAAATTGACCTTACAGAACTCTAAACCACCTGCTCTTTTTTCCAGAATTGCTACCCACCTGTCATACACCTTGAATTTGTACAGTTGATTTTTTTGTCTCAAGTTAGATGCATTACTTTTACCTCTATTAAATTTCATCTTATTTGATATGGCTTAATTTCTACCCTTTGAAGAATCTTTTTGTATCCCTGGTTCTGCTGTCTGCTGTGTTACTTAGCTCTGTGTCATCTGCAAATTTGATAAGGAAACCATTTACAACTTTATCCAAGTCATCAGATTGAATGTTAGACAGTTATAAGTGACTATTGCATTTATAATAAAGTGGTTTTAATCTTAAAATATAATCTGGTGGGAAAATATTAACTTCTAGTCATTTTTCCTTCAAATACTTCAGAAAATACAGGTATACAATTCCAGGAAATGCCTTTCAAGGATATAGATAATATAATAGAACCTCATAAATATTAGATTATTGGCAGCCTTATTGCTCTGGAACTGTTGCAGTCTTGAAATTAAGGCTGGGCCTCTGAGCATGAACAATGATGAAAGTGTCCAAAGGATATGAAGAATCTAGAAACAGCATGGGACTGGTCAGCTCAGCAAACAGAAGAAAGGAGCTAGTAATAAGTGCTATAACCAGTTTTTATTTATGCCAAAGATAAGATGCATAGGGGAAGTAACAAAAAAAATAGGAGAAAGAACAAAAGGGACAGCAAGGTAGGGGAAAGTTGGGGAAAGAATGAGAACTAACAGAAAAAAACAAGGAGCCATGGCAGAGATTCAAAGCAGCAATAAAAAATGATGAGAAACAGAAAATGCAGATGGTCATTAGAAGACCAAAGAAAACATGACCCATACTGTGTGATTGATGGGTTTGTCTCTTCTATTTTCAGACTTTGCAAAATGCAATCACATTCTAATTATAGGGCAAGAGGAAAAGCTTTAATTGCATATGATATCTCATTCCTTTTGAGGGAAGAAGAAGTAGAGATATTCAATCAGGTAAGTGATGAAGTAGCAATGTACCAAGAATACCCAAAATTGACCAACAATCAGAAGACTTTGTGATTGACAGAGAGAAAGCAGAACCGAAGAATGCAAAAATGAGTTTGATTCGGTGTTTCCGGCAGGAAAATCCAACAATAGTATGGTGGCATCCTGGGTGGGAAATGCCATTTCCTTCTGGGATCAGGAACAACCAGATACTTGATTTAAAAAAATTCAAAACCATGTTAAGCCCAGGAAATTTTCCTTGTAGATTAGAGTATAGGGGCAACTAGGTGGCACAGTGAATAGAGCACCAGCCCCGGAGGCAGGAGGACCTGAGTTCAAATCCTGCCTCAGACACTTAACACTTACTAGCCATGAGACTTTGGGCAAGTAATTTAACCCTAATCGTCCTGCCTTTCCCCCTCTAAAAAAAAAAGATTAGGGTGTAAGTGTAGATACCACCCAACTTAGAAATCAATATGTTTTTCTAATCACCTACCTTTTCTGAATACATTTTTCCTCAACATATAAATTCTTAACATCTTGCAAATCAAAAACAGCAAACTCACCCTTATGGTCTAGAGTGAATAAAAGCAAGAAAATAGGAACAAACGACATCAGTTTCAGCAGCTGAAGGAGGAAAATATGTTAAGGATCAGATAAACCAAAACTACAAACCCAGGGAATGGAGCAGGAATGGGAACCAAAGTCTAGAGCAATGGACTTTTTGTTTCTTTGGTTTTTGGAGGATCAGGAAGGTAGGGCAATTGGAGTTCAGTGACTTGCCCAAGGCTACACAGCTAGTATTTTGTGTTAAGTGTCTGAAGCAGGATTTGAACTCAGGTCCTCCTGACTCCAGGGTTGGTGCTTTATTCACTGCACCACCTGGCTACCCCATAGAGCAATAGTCTTCATATCTGTTTGATTATGTTTTCCTATCAATAAAAAGAAATTGGGAATATAGCTCCCAAATGGGCTATTTACTTATTTCTGAATTATAGTCATATAATACTCTGCTAATAATCATGAATATAAAAAGAGAATTTAAAAGAATGGGGCCATGCTCCCCACTTCGGAGACCATTAGTCTCTAGACTCTAGTCTCTGCCTTGATTTAGTCTTCATTGATTAAAGTTTAGAAATCAATGAAAGGAGAAATCTCTGAGTACAAAGGAATTAGGTCGCTAAAGCAAATCTAAAGAGGAGTTGGAATCCCCTTTATTGTGACAAGAAATAATACTCCAATGAAGAATGCAAATCAGTAAAATTTTATTTTTTATATGAAGTTAAAGGATTGGACAATGAGACCATCATTTGGTACATAAAGAAATGTCACTTTGAACCTACTGGGCTTCTAAATGAGCCATTTTCCACAGGTGTTCATATAGATATAGATATCTATATGAATTCAGTATGATATAGATATATATATATATCTATATCATACTGAATTCATAAAGAATCTGTCACTGATCATAGGGGTGCTCTGTTGTGTTTCAGAGGAGGGGAGAGAGATACCTTTTAATCTATTCTGTTACTGGCCTAGAACCATCTGCCAAGACATGGTGAATTCTGTCTTTCAACTGGTTTTGTACAAGAATTATAGCAAATGAATGCAAGACCCTGGCGTTTAGATGTGGCTGTCCATTAAACACTGAAATGGAAAATCGCTCTAAAATGGTTTCAATCATGTAAAGAAAGGAAAATCAAGTTACCCTCTTTCTCTTATAGCCCACTATGAATTTGGCCCAGATCAGCAAGATGAAGGCTCTGTTTCACAGAGAAATATGCTGTCTGGTTGATGGTGGTATAGCAACAAATCCTACCAAGCACCCCAACTGTCCCTACAATAGAATACAGAACCACTGGATTCTAGGCCTGTAGAATTAGAGAATTCTAGACCTTAAAAGGGAGTTGAGTTGTGATCTAGTTCAACCCTCCACATTTTATAGGTGAGAAAATTAAGACCAAAAAAGTAAAATGAACATGCCCAAGGTCAAACAGCTATTAAGTAAAGTCAGAGGACACTGGGTCTAAATCCTACTTGGGCTGCTTAAAATGCCAGTATGAACTTGGGGAAGCATTTCAGCCTTTTCACACTCCCCACATATCAGTTTCCTCAGCTGGAAAATGAGGGATTTGGAAGAGATGGCTCCTGAGATCCTTGCCAGTTGCAACAGTTAAAATTAAGGTAAGAAACAATCTGATCGTTTCACAGCTCAAGACTGATGATCATGTACCTGGACATTGATGGAAATCTATGTCCTCTGAAAAGAGGACAGTGACAGTGTTAGAGAAACCCAAGAAAGCTTACATAAATTGCTGTAAAATAAAGGGAGCAGAAGGAAGAGTATAATTCACACTATAGCAATGTTATAAAATGGAACCATTTTGAAAGTTGTGAGGGCTCTGATCAAACTGATGACTGACCATGATCCCGGAGAACTAATAAAGAATGCTACCCATCTCCTGACTGAGGGGTGATTGATTCAAGATAGAGAACAAGACATTCATTTTTTGGTTATGGCCAATGGGGGGATTTGTTTTCTTTGAATAGCTGTATTTGTCACAAGAACTTTTTATTTTTAGTATGGGAGATGTAGGTGAAGGAAAAGAGAAAGAAAAGGAAGGAGGAAGAGGGAGAGAAGGAGGGAGAGGGGAGAGGGAGAAAGAAAGGGAGGGAAGGAGTGGGAGAGAGAGAGAGAGGGAGAGAGAGAGAGAGAGAGAGAGAGAGAGAGAGAGAGAGAGAGAGAGAGAGAGAATGTTTGTTGGTTGAAAAAGTTAAAAGGAAATGGAAATCAGGGGGATGCCCATCAATTGGAGAATGGCTGTACAAGTTGTGGTATATGAATATAATGGAATACTATTGTGCTATAAGAAATGAGGAGCAGATGGGCTTCATATTTACCTGGAAAGACTTATATAAACTGAAGTTGAGTGAGAAAAACAGAACCAGGAGAAATGTGTACACAATTACAGACACAACATATTGTGACAACTAGCTTTGATAGACTGGGCTCCTCTCAACAATGTAAGGCTATAAGACAGCTCCAAAAGACTCGTGATAGAAAGAGATGTCCACATCCAGAGAAAGAACTACAGAGTCTGAATGCAGATTAAAGCAAATTACCTTCTCTCTTTCTTTTTCTTGTTTTGTTTTGTTTCCTCTTTCTGATTGTTCTTTCCATCAGTCGTAATCCTTCTTTACAACCTGACTAATGTTTATGTGAAGGCATTTGTAGATCCTATATTTATTGCATGCCACCATGGTGGGGGGGCGGGCAGGGAAGGAGAGGGAGAAAATTTGAAACTCAAGGGATTGTGGAACTGAATATTGTAAACTAAAAGTAAGTTAATTAATTAATTTTAAAAAAATTAAAAGGAAAGAGGAACCTACCAGAGAAGGAGGAACAATGTTTTGACTATTTATAGACCAATGGTAGTCCCCTAAGATTAGGCATTATCTAAGGGATAAAATAAAGAGTATCCAATATGGAACTGAAAAATATATGTTACAATACTATGATGCTTTCTGCAATATCATACTGCCTGTGAGTACAATACCTAGTGTGTCTGATGATCACTCTTAACCATAAAAAAATTTAAATATGCCCTATGGGTCTGCTTATTTAAAGATGGGCTTTCCCATATTCTAGAAATATTTTCAGCCAAAAAAGAGAAAAGGATTAATTTGATAAAATTATAGTTAAAGAATTAATTATTAGCTATCTGGAAGATTCATTAATTTAGAAAACCCTACTCCTAGACATTTTGGAAAATAAAAAAGAAACCGGAGAATTTTAAGCCTTTAAGTCAAACATATTTGCTCCTCTTTGCATTTTGTTTTGTGTTTTCTGTGTCTCTCCCCACTCTCCCCTGCAACACATCACTAACTGCATAGGAAAATGTCAACTTCTCAGGTCATCAGTTTCAATTTCCTGTGTCACTCTTTGATTGAGTCAATGGCTTAGAAAGTCTCAGACTTGAGATAGCAGTATTAAGTACCTTGTATTCTGCTGACATCATCCCATTTTATTGCCAGGCCAGGAGAGGCTGTCCTCCATGGGAACATTATCAAAGGAAAGAAGATAGCATGCTTTTTGGAGTTGTTGACCTATGCTCCATTCCTAATGTACTGCTTAATGGCACCTTTCCATGAACTTATGCTATCTATAGTGAGAATGAACAAGTCCCTAGTTAAATTTCCCAAACTTCAAGACCTTTCTTCTTTTCTTCAAAAGTAGTAGAAATCTGATAAGATCCTATATATCTAGAAGTTGATATAGCTCTTCAGAGCACATATGAGTAGCACTGAACTCCTTTTGGAGACAATCAATGATCCTTCTTAATCGGTGCTAAATGGCTTTAATTTTTAAACTTATTTATTTGGTTCTAATTTTCTTCATTGTATTCATTTACCTACTTCATCCCAAGTAGACAATACAATTTTAAAATGTTTTAATTCATTTCTATTCTCTTGACCTTTCAAATTCTTTCTATTAGAGAATAATTTATTATTTGGAGTCTTATTTGATACATAAGACAGTTGATAGATAAGAGAAACACAGGGATAGATACAGAGATAGACAGACAAGAGGGAGGAGAGAGAGAAAATAAAAAGGGAAAGGAAAAGGGAGGGAGAGAGAAGAGAGAAAAGGAGAGGAAAAGAAAAGGAGAGGGAGGGAGAGGTACAGGGAGGGGGGAGAGAGAGATTCTAATTCTACTTGCTTCACTGAGCATCTGAGCTCACATTGTCATTCTCAATGTGGACATAGCTGCCTGCTTCTACTGCTCTGTTGAAATAAGTAATAATGACAGTTGCTATTTTGTGTTTTGTGTGATTACAGTAACAAAGGGAATGTAGCAAAATAATATAATATTTCCAATGTAATCCAAAAAATATGGAAAACAAAGAAAATATAATTTGTGCAAGAAATTTTTATTTAAATGGTTAGTTTTGCCCTGAGATTAGAAGGATTGCTAACCTAGCTAGAAAACATAGCTTAGATAGCTTTTTACTAAGTCTCTGACTTGGAGAATAAAAGTCCCTGCCTCCTCATTGCCTTGACACAATTACTTCTGTATGTGGCATGCAAATTTGCATAATTCTGGAAATATACAATAATAACCTTAAGGGATAAAGCTATTTTTCTTTCTAGTTATAAAAAAAATACCTAGACCATTAGGGGAAATAATACATACTAACACTTTTGAATGTAGGGAGGCAAGATAGTCTATCTAATCTGGTCAACATGGTGAGACTCTATGACAGTGGTTAGCTATAGTTGGTATACTGAGGTGCATACCCACTTAGGTCAATCAGAAGTCAGGGAAAATCCATCACTGTAGGAAGTGCCTTAAGAAGCTGCCCCAATGATCCAGTGAATCTATGATACGTTCAATGTGGTATTTCTTATAAGTCTATCTTTCCCATCCATGCTTTCCCATCCTACATAACTCTTATCCATCCTCCTTCTATTGGAGGTCTTTAAAAGCAAAGCCTGGAAGATGATTCATTGGAATTTTATAGCAAATATTCCTTTTATGAATACACTGGAATAGATGGTCACCAAGGGGCCTTCCAGCTCTAGAAAATTATATGATTCTTCCCATAATTTTATCACAGGGTATCACCCAATATTTTGAAGTCTTCTTGGAATTCTTTTGATATTGTTTGAGTACCATGGACAGGTGCATGGATTAAGTATTCTCATACACAAGGAAGAGTTATGAAGCTTGATTTAAGGTAAAATAACCATCCATGGTCAGAGGTTAAGCAGTTAATGTTAGCAAAGTCTATTGCTTGGCATTGCCTTTCCCTGAAATTTGCTTATTTTGTGAGTGACTTAGAATTTTTTTTGAGGGCAATTAGGGTTAAGTGACTTACCCAAAGTCACACGGCTAATAAGTATGTCAAGTGTCTGAGGCTGGATTTGAACTCAGGTCATCCTGATTCCAGGGCTGGTGCTCTATTCACTGCACCACATAGCCACCCCAGTGACTTAGAATTTTTAAAAGAACTAGATACTAATAGCACAATCAGTGGCAACTTTTTTGTTTACTCCCCCAAGAATATTTATTCCCCATTATTCTGTAGAATATTATCTCATTAAAGTCAGAGATTTTTTGTAATATGTATTTTCAGTCCTATCCACTATACCCTTGTCATGAAACCTTTGAGTTGAACTGATTTGAATTTTGTAAAATTGTTTAATGTTCTTCCGTTAAAAGAAATAGAATGACTTTACCCTAGATTAAACTGATGATCCTAGTAGAAAATGTATAGCATTCTACATAGTTGCTTGGAGAGTACAATGTGTGTTCTACATAAATGTGCTCTATTCCTATAGAAAAAAAAACCAGGGACTTTGTCCTTAATACATAATAATAATAATGAATAGAAAAGGGAAAGGAAAAAAGAAAAAAAAGAGTAACAGATTTGTCTAAAACTACATGAGTTTGGGTTTAGAAATAAATATGAAATATTGGCCAGAGAGCAACACTGGATTGGATTGATAATTTGCTTTTTGGTTGCCAAGTGACAAATTAGACCATCGACCCTGTTGATCCACTTGTCAGGAAGACAAAAGAAGTCAACAGACCACAAATGGTCAACCCTCTTTCTTTAGTATCCCTTATGATTTATTCAGATCAATCACTGAGTGATTTGGATATGAAGGGCAAAGATCAGTTGCCAGAAATTTTGGAGGCAATCAATTCAATTCACACTGACCAAACCAATCAATACAGCATAAAAGAAGGGTCATGGTACAGGAGGCCTTGTGATAACAAAGTCCAGGGTTTAAATCAAGTCCTCAAGGACTTTTATCAAATGCCAGCAGGTACCTTCCTTTGGCATATATGAATTGGACTGGTTAAGGAATGCACTAGCAACAGAAGGAAACTACATACTGGAAAGCATTGACCAGGCCTGCACTCAAGCATCAGAGGCACTGCAAAAGTATCCCATCCACCAGTCTCACATTCTCCTCCTCTTATTCTTAACTTCACCACCGATCAGTCCACAACTATTTATGTAACACCTACTACAAAGCCAGGCATTGTATTAAGTGCAGGGAATAAAAGTGTAAACAATAAAACAAACCCTACTTGCAATGATCTTATGTCATTTTATGTAGCCTTTTCTTCCTCTTTGGCACACTAAATGGGTCCAGTAGAAATGTTGTTGGCCTCAGCAAAGTGATATAATAGAAAAAGCACTGGTCGTAGTATCAGAAAAATATGATTTTGATTCCAGTCTTAGATACCTCAGAGAAGTCACCTAAACTCTGCCTCCATTTCTTTATCTATAAAATGGGGATAATAATAGCACCTACCAATTCGAAGTGTTTGTGTAGACCATGCAAGATATTATGTGTAAAGCACTTCTCCCATCTTAAAGTCTAAATATTGGCTATTATTATTGTTATTATTACAATTTTTATTTTTAATCCACCACCTTTCATGAAAGCTCACTTAAGTTTTGAATAGCTCTAATTTTTAGGAAAAGGAAACTTATCTTGAAATCAAGTTTGAATTTATTCCTTTTTACCTTCCATCCCTCACTAAGTGGTTCTGGCCTCTGGGGCCAAATAGAACATGTCTAATCCCTCCTCCATATGACAGCCCTTCAAATTCTTGAAGACAGCCATCATTTCCCCCCTGAGTCTACTGTCATTGGAAATATTTGTGCATAGTCTGGTTGACCATCTGTCAGGAATTTAGTCAAAGAGATTCCTACATGGGGTAAGAGACTGAATTATAGAGCATCTAAAGTTTTATCCAGTGCTCGCTCTCTCTCTCTCTCTCTCTCTCTCTCTCTCTCTCTCTCTCCATGACTGCTCTAACACTGTGCTAAAAATAGAAATGTGGGCACTATATATACATATGTACATATATATACATATATATGTATATATATATATATGTATATATATATATATATATCTTCTTCAAGATCTCCTGCTCAGAGGATAATAGTTTGACTTTAATCTCTCAGGCTAATATTGATTCTCTTTGTTTCCTGATTTTTTCCCTTGAATTCACAATTCAAGGCAATAGCTATTTCTTAGGCAGTATATTCTCCAATAGCAGGATCTGAGAACTGAATGATTTTCTTTTTGCTAGAGCATCAGCTGGAAAGTTCCTAAATAGATTAAAAGGAAAATACTTAGAATTTTAAAGGTAGAAAGCTCCTCAGTGACCTTTTAATCCAAAGGATTCTTAATCTGGGGTCCACAGACCCCTTAAGGTGTCTGTGATCTTGGATGGGAAAAAATTATATGTTAACTTTCACTAATCTCTAACTGAAATTTGATCTTTCTTTCAATTACGATTTTAAAAAATAATGCTAAGAAAGTTTTACCATAAGTTTCACTAGACTACCAAAGGAACCTGAAAATTAAGAAAGGCTAATTAATAATCCCTTCTCTAATCCAAGCCATACAGGAAAGGAGCCCTGGTGTTAGCATCTGTAACAAAGTCCATAGGAATAAATTGGCAATTCTGTGTAACTCCTCCTGGGAGAGAAGGTCGATTATGCATTCCTTGAAACATAATTCATCCCTACATTTTCACAGCATCTTCAAAGCATAATGCAAAGGGTAAGACTGGTCCATCCTCCTCCCTTGATCCTAAATGAAAATTTTGACCTCAGGTGTTTACTCACTCAACCTAATATGGTTGAAAATTTTGCAATCAAACAATGAATTATCTGAATTAACATATTCTGGTCAGAGTGTGCCCATTGATCAAGTTTAAATATTTAGTATATTTTTTTCCATTAATACAAATTTTCTTTTACAAAATCTGTAGCTAATTACATTTCAGATGGCCAAATTTTCAAATGTTACAGTAATTAAATTCTCATCCATGCTAAATTTGTTGAAGAGCAAATCAAAATCTCATTGACAGTTAAAGAATGATGTCTGGCAGAGTATCAAGTTTCTTTGAGAGTTGATGCTAGAATATTTTATTCAAGCTATCAGTGATCATAATTCCTATGAAATATAAGAAAATCCTTTCCCCCTTAAATGAAAGTGATGAAATTTCCTTATTTAGGGGCCTCAGAATTCATTTTATACATGAAGTTGGGTGACATTCATTCATTTATTAAATGTTTATTAAGTAGCTATTGTGCATGGAACACTATACTAGATAAGAAAAAGTCACAGTCTGCATGATGCTTCCCATCTAATAGAATTATGGAGTACATTCTTTAGTGAAACTGTCTCAATTTCCACTCAATCTGATAAATCAGATCCTCAAAGCATGACTAATATATTCCATTGGGGCACAAGGGGGAGGCCTGAGTGTTTGAGGGATGTCATTCTAATAACATTAGCTTGAACCCCTTTAGTAGCCTTTCTTTTGTAATTATGGAGAGATTATCAGTTAGTCATGTATACTTAAGTAGTTTTTATATAAAGGTATTTACTAAGTTGGGAGGTACAGTAAGAAGAATGAGTATAACACATTGCCCCAGAAGTTTGTGATACACTGCCTTTGTATTGTTCATTGAATCCAGGGGAAAGTGGGCTCAAACTTAGAATACAGGTGGGAAAAGGGGTAACTCAGAGCTCCCAGAAGTTCTTTTGCTAGAATTCTCAAGATGTTCTCTTCGGGAATGCTATTAAAGTGTCAGGGCATAACATTTGGTCACTTACTTTAAGTGGGGAAGGTAATTTGATCGATTGATTCAATCAATACCACAGTTACAATGATAAACCACAAACAGCTAATAATTGTACAATTTTACACGGTATATAAATTGGATAGTGCTGGTAAGATCCAAAGGGACAGTTGTTATCAACCAGAAGAGCTATGAAGTCATTTAAAACTTTCTCCCTACAGAAGGATGATTAGGATTAGGGGAAAAGAAAATGATAGTTTTGATATAGAGAAGTCAGTCAGTCATCAAGAGTTTATATGCCAGCACTCTGCTAAACTCAGAATGTTAAGAAGCAAAAACAAGGTCTTGCCTTGTATGGAGTTTACATTTTAATAAAAAAAATTGCAAATAACTCAGCACATACAAGAAATATATTAAGTGGATGGAAGGTAACTAAGATGGGAAGATAGTAGTAGCCTGGGAATCAGGAAAGGGCAGGATTTGAGGAATCTTGAAGGAAAACAGTAATAATCCCAGTCAGGAGGGACACTATTATAGTAATGGAGGACAGTTATTGCAACGGCTACCATTTGTGAGAGGGAGTATCATGTTTGAAGAACAGAGAGTAGTTTATATGACTTAATCATCAAATATTTATAAGGGAGTTTGCCTCAGTTTCCTCCTCAGTAAAATGAGCTGGAGAAGGAAAAGGCAAATAATTCTATTATCTTTGGCAAGAAAATCCCAAATTGGGTCACAGAAAGTAGGACATGATAGAAAAACAGATGAGCAACAAAATATAAAAAAGGCTGGAAGTAAAGGAAGAAGTCAGACAATGAAGACCTTTAAATACTAAACAGAAAACATCATGTGGGATCCTGGAGGTAATAAGGAGTGACTGGAATTCACTCATTCTAAGGGGTATGTGACATGGTCAAACCTACTCTAGAAAAACCACCTAGACAACTGAAAGATGGAATGTAATAGGGAGAGACTTGAAGCAGCAAGCTCAATCAGAAGACTGCTCTAAAAGTCCTAGGGAGAGATAATGAGGATTTGGACTTAAGTGGTGACCATGGGAGTGGAGAGAAGGAAGCTTAGAAGAGATATTGGGAAAGTACAAATGCAAGATTTCACAACAGACTGGATATGTGAGGTAATGAGAAGGAAGAGTTGAGGGTAATGCCAAGGTTCTAGGTCTGGGTGACTGGTGCTCTTAAATGATAAGGAAGTTGAGAAGAAAGGATATTTTTGAGAGAAAGATAATGAATTCTGTCTTGGACATTGCATTGGAGATCCTTCAAGGACATCCAGTCTGATATATACAAAAGACAACTGGTGAGATAAGACTATAGCTCAGGAGAGAGACTAGAGCTGGACCACTAAGTGGCACAGTGAGTAGAGTTCTGGGCCCAGAGGCAGGAAGACCTGAGTTTAAATTCATTCTTGGAGACTTATTAGCTATGTGACCCTGGACAGTCATTCTAGTATCTTTGGCAAGAAAATCCCAAATGGGGTAAAAAAAGATTAGGCTATGACTGAAAAACATCTGAACAACAACAAAATGTAAAAAGCCTAGAAATAAAGAGTCCAGGCTCTATAGATCTTCAAATATTTAACTTAAAACACTATGTTCCTGGAGGTATTAAGGAGCTACTAGAACTCACTAATTCTAAGGAGCATGTGACATGGGCAAACCTACTCTAGAAAAAATTGCCTTGTTTCAGTTTCCTTGAAGAGTGCTAATAGCACCTGCTGCAGAGGATTGTGTGAAATAATATTAGTAAAGCACTTAGCACAGTGACTGGCATATAGTAGGTGCCATATAAATGCTTATTTCACTCCTCTCTTGCTAAAACTGGATATATTGATCTGGAAATCAACTACAAAGAGATGATCATTGAACTCATGTGAGGGGATGAGAAGCTCAAGTGAAATTGCATGGAATGAAAAGAGAAGAAGGCCAAGGACAGATTATGAGGAAATATTAATGGTTAGCAGTTATGAAATAAATGAAGATCTAGTGCAGAGACTGAGAAAGAGTGATCAGACAGGGAGAAGAACCAAAAGAGATCAGTGGCATGAAATCAGAGGAAAGATGAAATGCAGGAGGAGAAGTAGATTGAGAGTGCCAAAGGCTGAAGAAGTTCATAATAAAAAGACTTGAGAAAAGATAATTACATCTGGTCATTAAGATATCATTGGCAACTTTGGAGAGAGCAGATTCCATTGAAGGAGGAGTCAGAAACCAGAATTCAAAAGGTTTAAAGGAGGGGAAGAAGAGAAAGTAGAGGGAACAGGTCTTGAAGAGGAGGAGAAAAATAGCGTGGCTGATGTGCTGGGATCTAATAAAATTTTTTAACAAGGAGCTGTTCTTTTTCCCCATCTCAATCCCTATTTCTTTATTTGTCCAATCCTGTATATTGTTTTATATTCAGTAAAACAACCATTTAATGAATGCTTATCATTTTTTTTTTAAATCACTGTGCTGGGGTGGGCGGAGCCAAGATGGCTGAGTAGAAACAGCACTTCCACAGCACTCCAACCCACAGCACTTCAAAATCATGTAAAAAGGGACTCTGAAAAACCTCTGGAGTTCCAAAACCCACAGAACGAAACAAAGAACCTAACCTCTGGCAGCCCAGCAGGGAGCAGCCAGCCCAGCACTCTGCAAGCCTAGCCCAGGACCACATGAGTGGGAGGTTTTAGCCCCAGGGCAGTCAGACCAGCAGCCAGCTGGAGGGACCCCAGAACACCAGCTGCTGTGGCTTTTCCAAAATTACCAACACATAGATGCCTAGGACAAAGTGAGAGGTTAGTGCCCTCTGGACTTTGGGACCAGTATTTGGGAGCACATCAGCTTCTTCCCCTGGGGACTAGAAGCCTCTAAGGAGACACAACACAGCTGCCATTTTGCAGCTTCAGTTGCAGCTTCAGCTCCTGTCCTGCAGACTGTAGGGGGATCTGGAGATCAGTCTGAGGGGTAATCGCTCTTGCTTTAACCTTCTTGGATCTGGATTTTGGTCTGGGGTGGAGGTCTTGGGGTGTGTGACCAGCTTGCCAGAGTGAGTGGGGGCTTCAGAGAGGGCACCCAACTAATGCCTCTGGAAGTTGAGAAGACCCCAGTGTTTGGGACAAAAGCTCCCCTGTCTGGTGGCAGAGTCCTACTGTGGCAACAAGCCCAAAAGTCAAGTAATTAAGTGGCAATATGCCTAGGCAAAGGAAACAAAATAAAGAGAAAAATTCAACATTAGACTCATATTTTGGGGGCAAAGAGGATCAAAGCATGGAACAGGAGGAGGACTGGGAGGACAGAACTCCTGCACAAAAAGCCCCAAATGAAAATATGAGCAAGTTACAGGCCATAGAAGACCTTAAGAAGGATTTTAAAAACCAAATAAGAGAAGTGGAGGAAAAATTGGGAAGAGAAATGAGAAGGATGCAAGTAAAGTATGAAATGAGAGTCAACAGCCTGACTCAGGAAAATAATACCTTAAAAATTAGATTAACTCAAATGGCAAAAGAGGCTCAAAAAGGCTATGAGGAGAAGGATGCCAAATTTCCCAGATGGAAAAAGAATTTCAAAAGCTCACTGAGGAGATTCATTCCTTCAGAATTAGACTGGAGCAAATGGAAGCTAGTGACTTTATGAGAAATCAAGATGCTGTTAAACAGATCTAAGCAACTGAAAGAATAGAAGGCAATGTGAAATATCTCATGGTAAAAACCACTGGCCTGGAAAATAGATGCAGAAGAGATAATTTAAAAATTATTGGACTACCTTAAAGCCATGATCAAAGAAAGAACCTAGAAATCATCCTTCAAGAAATTCTCAAGAAAAATTGCCCTAATGTTTTAGAACCAGAGGGCGAAATAGAGGTTGAAAGAATCCACAGATCACCTCCTGAAAAAGATCCCCAAAAGAAAACTCCTAGGAATATTATGGCCAGGTTCCAGAATTCCCTGATCAAGGAGAAAATACTCCAAGCAGCTAGGAAGAAACAATTTCAATATCGTGGAAACACAATCAGAATAGCACAGGACCTGGCAGCTTCTACACTGAGGGATCGAAGGGCATGGAATATGATATTCCAGAGGTCAAAAGAGCTTGGATTAAAACCAAGAATCACCTACCCAGCAAAACTGAGTATCTTGTTTCAGGGGAAAATATGGTCATTCAGTGGAATAGAGGACTTTCAAGCATTCTTGAGGAAAAAACCAGAGTTGAATAGAAAATTTGACATTCAGACACAAAAAGCAAGAGATGCTTGAGAAGGTAATCAAGGAAAAGAAATCAAAAGGAACTTATCAAAGTTGAACTATTTACATTCCTACATGGAAAAACAATAACTGTGTCTGATGAAACCTTTCTCATTATGAAAATAATTGAAGAAGGGTATATGGGCATATGTTTACAGGTATATATGGATAGAGGGCACAGGTTGAATTTGATGGGAAGGGATGATTCTTAAGGGGTGAAGTTAAGAGGTGAGAGAAGAAAGTGGCAAGAGGAGATGGGGAGAGACAGGGTAGGGTAAACTATCTCATGTAGAAGAGGCAGGGGAAAGTGGTTGCAGGGGAGGGGAAGAACAGGAAGGCAAAAAGGCAAAACCATATTCTCATTGAATTTGGCTCAGGGAGAGAATGACATACATACTAAATGGGATATCTCACCCTGCAGGAGAGTAAGGGGGAGGGGGATGAGAGGGGGGATGATGGAGGGGTGGGCATGCTGGGGGGAGGGGAGGTTGGAAGCACCCATTTTTGAAGAGGGAGAGGATCAAAGTAGGGAATGGACCGGGTGGGGGGTGGGATGGGTGGGAGGGAAATATAGCCATTATTTTACAATATATCTACTATGGTAATATTTTGCATAGCTATACATGTACAACATATACTGAATTGCTTATCTTCCCAGCAGGAGTGGGTGACAAGGGAGGAAGGGAATGGATCTGAAATTTGAAGTTTTAAAATTAAATGCTTCAAATATATATATAAATACTATGATTGATACTCTTTTGCATATAATTGGGAGATAAGATGTGCAGGCAAGGGGGCTCGGGGATTCACCTTGCCCTACTGGAACAGTCGAAGGGGGTAAGGGAGAAGATATGGGAGAGAGCAGACTGAATGAGGGGATATCCTGTGGGACTGCTATTCTGGGGTGGTGGGTAGGGGAAAAATGGGGAAAAAATTGTAACTCAAAATCTGGCAGAAATGAATGATGTAAACCAGAAGTTAATAAGGCATTTGGATAAATAAATAAATACGTGTTGATAGTTTGAAAAAAAAAATCACTGTGCTGGCATCTGGGAATACAAAGATAAAATGAATAGCACCAATTGCTCTCAATGGGCTAATATGGGGAATATAACTTTTTTTTAACCAAGTAAATGAATATCATTGGTTAAGGGAGATAGCACTAACAGCCTGGATAATGCTAGAAAGGTTCCCTGTAGGAAGTGGTCATCGAGATCAATTTTGAAGGAGGAAGTTCCACGTTCAATGTTGAGTAAGCATTTCACAAAAAAGCTCCCCCTCCCCCATGCTCAAGACACATCTGACTGATTTGACAAGCAACTTGTACAAATCAGCTCTGATATTTTTTCAGTCTTGCTTCACATATTGAACAATCTTCTTTATGGCCATGGAGGACTTCCTTCTGGCAATGCCAAGGGTGTGTGCATTTCTTACATCCCAATTTAAAGCATACCTTTTGACTCTGGTACAGGAAAGACCCCACTGGTATATTCAACAAAACAATATATTCTCTCTCAGTAGAGTGTTCTCTCTCAGTGGAATTTTCTCTCCTGACATGATCCTTCGAGATAAGAAGAAATGTCAATTCAGAATAAATTAATGGTTGTGCCTCTTTTCACAAAAGGAATTTCTATAGAGACAAAAGTTTGGGAGATGACTGAATGGTACTGAATTAGGCAATGGGTCCTTGGGAACACACATTTATGCTTAGGAAGGAAGGGAGTGATATAAGTAATGCCAACAATCCCTGGGAATGCCAAGCATTATTATGAGCTATCAGTTGGTATTTAAATGCCTTCTAGGGTTTGGTTTGGTTTTGTTCTTAGAATGAGAAGGAATATTTACCCCTCCCCTAATTGATTTCAGCACAATTCAGGTCTTTTCAATAATAAGTCCTATTTGCTAGATTGAGGGAATGGCTTTCTTTTTATTAACAAAGTAGGACCACTTTTTTAAAAAAATTGTCCTTTGGAAAAAATTAGGGTGAGGAGGCACCTTCGTTCACTGGCAGATCTGAGGATAAAGAGAGGAAAAGATGATGGTCTATCCAATTCTCAAGAGAGCAGAGCTGAGCAGTCCTGAATCCTAACATAAAACCTCGTCTTTTTAAAAGGAGAAGCTTAGACCTGAAGAGAAAAGTTCTTTTTCCTCTTCCTCCTCCTTTTCTTTCTTCTTCTCATTCTTCCTCTTCTTCCCCCCTCTCTTTCCCTACATCATGATACTTTTCTTCCATTTTAAAAGTAGCTATTTTGTCCCACAGTTCACACAACATTAAATATAAATGATAGGACATAAATATAAGATATATTTTAAATATGAAAAACAGAATAGTGACTTGGCACAGAACCATTTCTATCTCAACTTTTCAAAAATGAGAGGAAATAAGATGATAGCTGAGTATTATAAAGGATTTTAAGACTTAAATTGCTTTACATTGATCATCTCACTTGATTCTCAGAAAAATCTTGTGAGGGAGGGTATTATTATTACCCCCACTTTACAGATGAGGAGAGAGAATGAAAGAGGTTAAATGACTGCCCAAAGTAACAATATACCAGGCATAAATCAAACTCAGTTTTTCCTTCTATTTACTACACAAATGTGATTACCTCAAAAAACCGATTTTATAGCCTTTATAGGGTAGAGGTTATTTAAAAGTTAGTATATATGTCATATGGACTCATTTCAGATGGTCTTTCAAGAACACGGATTTTAAGAGAAAGTGGTTCTTTTACTAGGCAGGAGGAGAATGAGTATTCTTTTGTTAAAATTATTATCTGGGTAAAGTAAGTTCTTCTAGTGATCCTGAAGAGAATGATGCTCTACAAACCTACCACTCAGTTGAGTGATGAGTAATATCATTCTATATTGGCAAGGAAATAGGAATTTATCCTAGCCATATGACTTTAGGGAAAAGATAGGAAGGAAAGGAGTTATTCAGGAGATGTGGAAACTGGAAAAAAAAAAACCCTAGAACCCCCATTCTGAGCGATGTGATTGAACAGGTTATCATTTAAGTTTTCCGTAATTTATTTTTATAGGAGACAGGGTATTTTAAAATCGAATGTATTTCCTTATACTTTAAAGTCATACTGTGACGTCTCACCATTGGAAGGAAGTGATATATTGGTTCTCAGTGGCTCTATCAATAGAGAAAAAGCTCTGGCAACTTGATAGAAAGAAGTTGGCTGGGTTCCCAGTGTGGGCCTGCTCTAGATGCCCCCAGAGGGTTGTCACAAGAGGGTTGGACGTGTGACAATGGGTTTTGGGATCATAATGATTTTTTTAAACATTTATCCAGATAGAAGGGATTTGTAAACTATATAAGTAGAGGGAGTAGTGCTACTACTACTATTAATAGTGATGATGATGGTAATGATAACTAACATTTATATAACACTGGGCCAATCACCATGCTAAGCACTTTACAAAAATTATTTCATTTGATCCTCACAACAAACCTGGGAGGTAGGCGTCATTATTATGCCCATTTTACAGTTAAGGAAACCGAGGCAGACAGAGGTGAAGTGGTTTTTCTCCCAGGTCATATAGCTAATAAGTATCTGAGGCCAGATTTGAGCTTGAGTTTTCCTGACTCCAGGCATAATACTCATATGATTGTACAGCTCACCCTCCCAAGTGGCCACATGGATAAATTACACATTGTTGAAGTATGTTTCCCTGTGATGATTAGAACTCCTCTCCACAAATGGTCTAAGACGTGCGAACTCATTTCAGAAATGTTTATGCAGTGGGTAGCATATGCCTACTCAAGATAGGAATTCTGTCTAGGTGAGTAGAAACCAATGACCGTGCCTCATTAGCTTGCTTTTGTTCTGGCTCAAAGTCATTTGATGTTAAGCCTCAGAGAAGCTCATAAATATCTAAACATAAATGAGTAACACTCTAGAGCAAAGGACTGTGACCAGGTATTCTTCACAACTTCTGTTAACTGAATATGGACAGTATGAAGAAAAGAAGGCAGCCTGACCTTATCAGCACTTAGCACAGATTGTTGCATGTTTGTCCTTCGTTTTCAAAGAAGACTATTTGATTAGAGTGAGTGAGGGCTGTGCAAGGTCACCAGCCTCACCTTCTCCTCCAGAGCCATCTGGATCAATTGACCAGATATTCATCAGGATGACTGGAGATGATCCAGGATGCAATGGGAAAACCTGGGCCTTTTAGGCTAAGGCTTTTTCACCAACTCACTTAGAGTGAGGTAATGCCCATTCAGTGAATAGGCCTCTTTAAGAAGTCAGTCAAGAGATGGCCCCTTTAATTTGAAAAAAATAAAGAAAAATCAAACTGGGAGGGGAAGACCCTCAGGGTTGCTATTCCAAAAAGAAACTGTTACCATAGACATTCACTTTCTAAGCCAGGAGGGCCCAAAATACAGCCATTAAGTGGAACTTGGTCAGGGACCTATTATGGTCCAATCTATGAGCTTCAGAGTGAAGTGGGAGAAAGAGGAAGGAAGGAAGGAAGGAAGGAAGGAAGGAAGGAAGGAAGGAAGGAAGGAAGGAAGGAAGGAAGGAAGGTGTCCTCTGGTTAGAGGACAAAGTAAGCACACCAAAGGGGGCACAGTGCCATAGTAGATACATAGCAGGCACTTAATAACTGTTGTTGTCTTATGTTCCTTATGGTTTGGTATGATAGGGTATGGTAATATCAAGGAGGGGTTGTAACTGTTCTAACTTAGAAGAATAGAATTTAATTAGCCATAAGATGACCCTAAAGAGATGAAGCCCATTAGCTGGGATCAGGGAGTAACAACTAGCAGAAACTATATCCCAGAGGCCACATAAGAAAATGAGTGGACAAGCACTCAGCTAAGACTATGTGCCCAACAGTCACCAGAATATCCCATGGGACCAGATGGCAGAAATAGAGCCATAGAGATCTCACACCCAATGGGGATCAGATCCAACTTTTTAAAGTATGATGAAATCAACAGAAGACATCAGTGGTCCTAAAAAAATCAATCAGAAATGTGAGTTGTTTTGCCACAAGATTTCCCTACTCTTCTAGGTCTGTACTCACCATGAATGATCCTGTACCCACTCTCCCCTCTGATAATGTTGATATCTATGAGAGAACACACTTTGGGTTTATAGGGGAATGTTTGATTGCAATTTTTCTTATTGTCCTGTTTCATTAAATGCCTTTTCTTCAAACTAAATATATCCTCTGGTTAATTAGAGGATAAAGTAAGCACAGTAATGGGGGCTCATAAGTTATATTTTAAAAATTTTGTTTTAAATATATATAGAACCTCAAGAGTAACTTGAATCTCAAATGTGTTGTCTGGAGGCCCTGTGTATGGCAAAGATATGCCTCAGATGCTACAATTGTATGTTCTACAATAGGAGAATTGGGGAAAATAATGAATAAACTTTATTAAGGACCACCACATGTCAGGCACTGTGCAAGACATGAGGGATATAAATACAAAGAGTGAAGCAAACCCTTCTCTCACAAACCTTAGAGTGTATCTATTCAATTCCTTCCAACAACCATTTATTAAGTATCTATTCTGTACAAGGCTCTATGCTAGACACTGGGGGTATGTAAATTTAAAAATAAAATACCCTGAAGGAACTTCCATTCTACTGGGGAATTAGGAGTGATGGGGTGGTAGCAGTGGTAATGGAAGCTATAACAAGCCCTGGTGCTCTCTGCTGAAAGAAAAAATGAAGAGAGAAGGTGGTGCCTGTGGCCCAGAACAAACCTCTGTTTTGTCTTTGAAACTGTTTTAGAGGTTAAGATAGAAATCATATTGTGTTTGTTTTGTCTCACCATGTTTTTTGCTCACTTGGCCCTGGAGATATTTTTTTTTTGCTGCTTCTCAATGGGCTTGGGTACCTGACAATCATAGTAATGGCAATGAGAATCAGAATCCTAAAGTAAGCAGCTTTTCCAAATCCACCCCCCTTCCTCTTAATCCATGTTGGATGGACAGCAGCATCACTGGCAACCGGGGCTGTGAAATCCACAAGTGTGTTAATAACGCATCATGGAGATTTCAATTATTAAAATTAAAATGATTGGTGAACCATGAAAGGTCTGATGTCTTGATGTGTTTAGGGAGCCCCCGAAAGGCTGCCCAGTAATCATCCCAATAATTGGAACCATGTGTGTTCCCAAGGCTAAGCCAGAACCCTACTAACAAAATACTCTTCATATTTCTTGTTTCTAAGGGAGAATGTTTGTTATTCTTTACTGATCCTTCCATCTTTTATTTGCAAGATATACAAATTTAAGCTCCATCTTTCCACAAAGTCAAACAATAATAACATTTTCCCAAATAACAGAAAGTCAACTTTACAACTGTCTCTCATGAAACATTGCATCTCCTTTAAATTCCCTTTCTATTTTCTGTGTTTGAATTAAGGCTTACTGGTTCAAATGTGATAACTGGTTTTTATTTGTTTCTTTACTCTGTTTGTAAATCCATAATCAATCTGCCTTCTTTCAAAGATAGCCTCCTTGACTCTTCATGACCTGTGAGTTAATAAGAGGGAAAGCTTCACTGTCAGTACTCAGATATATTCAGAGACTATCCAGTCTGAAGCCCCAGTTCATCACAAGCTGATTCCTGAAGTAACCCCAGATAGATGCATCACCCCCTTCCGGGCTTACCCTTATATGCCATGAGCCAAGAAAGCCAACAGGCTGTCCACCAGGGAGCCCGATTCCTGTGGATCTCATACAAGTAGGATAAACTATGTCAATTCAAATACTACAGACCAACACCCCAGGGCAAAACCCAAGGACAAAGCCCAGGACAAAAACTCAAGGGCAAAAATGTTAGAAGCCAAACACTACTATGAGTATGGGAGCTTCCCTGGTAACACAAGCCTGTCTCAATTTGCCATGTAGACGGATCACCTCCACAATATTAACACTAGCTTCCCTAAAACAAAGATGGCAAGCCTTAAGATTGACAGCCTCAGCAACAGCTGTAATTGTCTTTAAAAAAAAACTACTACAACATTATATAATCTTTGTAAATCTTCAAGATTTTCAAAATGCTTTATATCATCTCATTTGAGCCTTACAACAATTCTGTGAGGTGTTATGTTTATCCTCACTTAGTAGACAAAGAAACTGGAGCTAAATTCGATTGTGACTTGCCCAGTGTCACACAATTTTTAAGTTCGAGGCAGGATTTGCATTCACATCTTCCTCATTGAAAGTTCAGTGCTCCAGCCACTGTGCTATCTTGTTATTCAGTCATTTCAGTGTTCAACTCTTCATAACTCCATCTGGGGTTTTCTTGGTAAAGATACTGGAGTGCTTTGCCATTTCCTTCTTCAGCTCATTTTATAGATGAGGAAACTGAGGTCAACAGGGTTAAGTGACTTGCCCAGGGTCACACAGCTAAGAACTGTCTGAGGCCAGATTTGAACTCAGGAAGATGATTCTTCCTGACTCCAGGCCTAACAATCTACCCACTATGCCACCTAGCTGTCCACTGTATCTTCTAACTTCTATCTAAAATATGTTTGTCTTTGCTCATTTCCTGGGAAGTATTAAAAACCTCTAGGTCTACCTAAGTGGCCAAGTAGTTGTAATGACTCTCCATCAGTGGTTCCATATTCCCAATCTTACCGTGTCAGAGTAAACTCATGGATTCCTTTCCACTATTTACAAATTCATACAAATCCTCAAATCCAATCCATCCTGCTTCCTACAGGTGTGGTTGTTGAAGAGATATACACCCTGCTAGTGAGGTGACCATAAAGTATACTGACCTTAAGTCAGCTTATGGGACAGAAAGCCCTCCTATTTCCAGGACAAATAACAGACATTGTAACTCCTTTGTTCCCTGGCTGTGTCAGGAAACACTCTAATCAGACAAATTGAGCTCAAGTCAATTTTCTCTCTCTTGGCCTGACTTTTCTGTGTCCAACCCCCAGGACCATTACTAAGGGTCATTGGGCATTTTCACCAGGGCGTTATCTGGGAGTTTGTTTTTCATCTTTCCCTCCCTTCCCCTCTTGTCTCACTAAAAGTTCCTAGCCCTCTCCAACTCTCTGAAAATTCTTCTTCTACTCAACTATCTCCTTCTCTCTTTCCCTGAATTCTGCGGCTGCCTATAATGACAGAACCCAAAGAAGACATTTGCTCCAGCCATTATGATTTCTACATGAGACTCAGCTTTGACCACACCAAACGCTCTCTACAGATTATTCCAGCTTGAAATTAAAGGTGATCCCACTAGGAAAAGGAGCAAACCCAGGCAAACCAGTTATTTTAACCGCTATGCAATTTAAGCCCTGACTATTGGTTACACCTTTAATACCATGAGGCTGCCCCCTCTGAGATATGTACTCTTTGTATTAGCTGGAAATGTCTGCTCACCCAAAGAGACCAGGAGAAATGTCAAGAGTGTTCATTGGGTAAGCAGATGGCTCAGACAAAGCTGAAGCCTGAGAACAGGGAATAGCAGGAGATCAAACAGAACCTAAGAACCCCCCAGCCTTATACGCCCAACCCCCCAAAAAACAAAGTGGATTTTGATAAAGAAAACCCATCCACAGGCTTAAAAGAATTTTCCCATAACTTCAGAATTTTTCTAGAAAAATAAAAATCTGTTTTCATAAGAGATGGCCTGACCTAATGGGCAATTGTTCAGCTTGGATTCAGAAAGCCATGAGTTCAAATCTCATCTCCTACAATAAGAGATTTAATCAGTCTGGAGAAAACAACACAAATCCTGAGGCAGTCACTTAAAATTTCTCAGCCTCAGTTTCCTCATGTGTAAAGTGGGGATAATAATACCTATAGAACCTACCTCAGGGTGTTATGATCAGGCTTAAATGAGATAATGGTTTGTAAAGCTTAAACACTATATAAATTCCAGTAGAAAAATAAGCTACTTTAGACAGAATTTTCACTTTTTGTTTTTGTTTCCCTAGCACCTAGCAGACTGTCTAGTATACAAAAAGTGCTTAATAAATGCTTATTGAATTGAGTTGAATATTGGTTGTTGTTTTTTTATGTGGCTTGATTTCCTAGGGAAGCTAGTTGGAGCTTGGTGCCTTTTATAAGAAATAGGAAGGGGAGAAAGGAATTATGGGAGCATCAGGAAATATTGGCCTTCGTGACCAATGCAAATAGAGTCACCTACTGTTTTCCTTTCTGTTTTTCCCTTTCTTTCTATTAGCAATGCTCAGAACAGGGCCTGATACATGGCAAGCACTTCATAATACTTGCAGACTCAACATGAGCCTCTTAGAAATATTGGATGCTTGCTGCCTTTGAGAATTTCCTGCATGGCAGAGGAAGAGCTGGAAGATTTTAACCAGATGCCCATCCATCCTGGTCATCACCATTTGCAGGTCTCTTTGACATTCTCTTCCAAGTAGTGGTGATATTTCTGCCAGTTGTTGAATCAGTTCCCAATTGTCCTGACTGATCTCTCCAGAATCATCTTCATGCTTACTGCTTGTCTCAAAAGCAGAACCAAGAATATTCCTACAACAGTTCACTTTCGAGAAATGCTCTCCGACAATCAGAAAGCCTGATCTTGACTTTTTTGCTATTTTCATTTTCAGATTTATTTTTTTTCCTATGGAAACATAGCTTTTAATGTAGAAACATAATTCCTTGTAACATCTGATGCTTCCCTCCCCACTTCCCCCCTGAAACCCTACCCCAAAAAACATCAATTAGAAATACAGAATCTATGAATTAGAAAAGTTCTTAGAGATTTCTTGGTCCAGCTTCCCACACATAGACAAGTGATGTCAAGACAAAACTCTTACTAGTCCCCACCAAACTCTTTGGATTCCCTGTTCTACTCTTATAGAAATGGAGGGCTTGGGTTGCTTTCTTCAACCTAATTAAGCACAGTCTGAATCAGAGCACACGGTACTAGGTTCTTTGTAACCTCATACACTAAGATTTTTGCTCTCCTCAGGAATTTCATTTCCAGCTTGGACTGCAAGTAAGTTCTTGCCAATGACTCTAGATTTAAGGCAGTAGCAACATACCCACTTGCAACGTCCTTCTACCTTATTTGTAATAAGATGGAAGGACAACCCTTTCCCAAAAGATGATATTCTTGTTTTTCCAATGGTTTCCAAAGAACTTCAACTTTTGTCTAATATCCTGATTTCTTTTCTTCCAGCTTACATATTCCTCACCCAATCAGGTGTAACTGTTAACTTACTTCCAACACTCATGAGAGTTTTAGAAGTAACATGTAGCATAATAGACTTTTAAAAATGCAAATGATTGGGGCCTCTAGGTGGCTCAGTGAGTAGAGCATTGGCCCTGGAGTCAGAAGGACCTGAGTTCAGATCCGACCTCAAACACTTAATGCACACACAAACAAAAACCTAGCCATGTGGGCTTGGGCAAGTTACTTAACCCCAATTGCCCTCCAAAGAGCAGAAAAAAAAATGCAAATCATTTGAAATGGAGATTCAGTTTCATGTGCATTTGTCTTTTTGTATACTGCTATGCATATAGATATAATTCAGTTTTTTTCTTCCTTTCTTCCTTCTTTCCTTCTCTATTTCTTTTTGGTGGTGGTAGTGGTGGTGTTTCAGTTCAAAATAATGTTTTCCTCACTTGCTTGCTACTAGTTGTAGCAGCAAGCACCCCAGCATCCCCAGGGTGACTGCCAACACAGGTTCTTAGATCTGCTTTTCAAAAGGAAAGCAACTCAAAATGGGTTAACACAAGCTTACTTTAATCAAACAAACACACATTACCTAGTTCAGGGGGAAAAGGTCAGCACCCTGAACTTCAGAGTTACAGAACTTACAGATCAAACAGACAGGCTTCCAAACTGTCCAACCATTATATCAATACCAAATCACAGTTACCAGAGAGGGAAGCATCAACATCTGGGTTTTCAAAGCCGGGGGGCTCTCAACAACGGCTTCCCAGAGTCTCATCTGGTCAAATCACACAACACTTCTCAAAGTGAGCCCCAAAGCAAAGCCTCTCCTCAGGGTTTATATAGCCTTCTCCTGGCTCAGAGAATGTAACAACCTTCTGGACCCACTGCCCAATCACAAAGTATAAAGGTGTGGGCTTTCCTGAAAAACAAGCCTCCCACCACAGGCTCCAGGTGCACTTAAGCTAGGGGCAGGGAAGATCTTTAAATTTGCATTTCCATTACACTAGTACCTGTGGGTCCAGGCCTAGGTAGCTAACAGACTGATTTTGGCTTTATAATAGGAAACTGTTAAAGGCCAACTGGCTGCCATTGCCCAATGTTATTATCCATATCTCCTTTCCCTTTCACTTGAGTGTTCCCAGTCCAAATAAGTATCTATATGATTCAATTTAATAAGTAACTATTAAATAACTACTTTGGGAAAAGTACTCTTCTGCATTGGACACAAAAGAACAAAGATGAAATAAATCTAACACTCAAAAAGCTATTTGACTTCTGGTCTACACTCACTGCTCTGATGTCCATATTACCCACTCACTCTTGGGTAGTATGCTATAATGGAGAGAGTGCTAGTCTTGGAATCAGGAAGAAATGGGATCAGATCCCACCTCTGACACTTACTTGTGGTGTGATCATGGGTAAATCACAAACTCGAATCCTTCATTTCTTCTTCCTTAAAAGGAAGAGGCTGGGCTAAATTGCCTCTAAGGTCGATTCCAGATAGACATCCGTGATCTTATGAATGCCTCATAATCTGGCTTCCCTTTCTACTATTGGAAAGAGACATCCCTCTCTAAAGTTATCAACAATCTCAACTGCTAAGTCAAGGTGACCCTTTCCTGTCCTCATTTTCCCTTAATATCTTGGTGACTTTTGTTACTGTTGGTCACTCTCCCTCCCGCTCTGAGAGATCCTCTTTTTTCTTGGCTTCTGTGACACTGTTCTCTTCTAGTCTCCTATATCTCTGACAACTTCCTAACCTCCCTTGTGGAACCATCCATTTCACATACCCTTAGCATATCTGTCCATGGGAGCTGTCCCCTATTAAAAGTCTTCTTCTCTTTTCTCTACTTTGGTAAACTCATCAGTTACCATTGATTAAATAATAATTATACAGATGACAGCTTAATCTATATATCTAACCAAAGTCTCTTTCCTGAGCTCCACTTCCATGTTATCAAATGCTGGTCACTGTAAGAGTGAGGTTGATTGATATTTACTCAATCATGTCACTCTACCTCATTTAAAGTAAATGAGAAAATATTAAATCAATCATTGGTTTTAGAATAAGTAGGAAAAGTCCTACAAACTATGATGATGTTATACAAGAAACTTGATAACACCATGGGGGCTGTCCATTAATTCTCAAGCAAGTAAAAGCCTGAGTCATTAGGGAGGTTGGACCAAGCTTTCCAATGAAATCCCTGAGGTAGAACCACTTGTAAGTAAGATAAAGAGAAGGGAGGGACCTAACTTGCCATTTCTCTTTCTCCCTCCCCAACTTTGCCCCCAAAATGATCTTACCAAGTGTCAGAGAATCTGGAGGATCTGGGACTTCCCATATTTTCATTGGCATCATAGTATTGCCCTCCTCACACATACATACCCTCCAGGATGGTACTTGCTGATAGCATTGTCTAGATTGGAAGTGAAGGACAGAGATTCACCATGCATAAGGGGAACGTCTTATAGTCACACCCCATGGCCAGGGAAAGTGGAACAAGGGAAGTTGTTCAAGCAGTGCAAGTCTAAGATGAAAGTGAAATATCAATTTCTGCACTCCCACAAAATCATTCAATTCAATTCCCATCCCTGGTTACCTGTCAGAAGTTGCTGCCTCATCACATGTCTTTCCACAAGAGGCCAAACAACACATCCCATGTAAGAAAACTAACCCATATGCTTAGGTCTATAAGAGGTGCCATACCTAGTCCAAAAGATCAGGGGACTCTCCTGATTTCTCCTACTACATCTTCAAATGAGGCTGTATTTCTAAACAGATTTCCCATCATGCCTTAAATTGGGCTCTGCTTTCATTTCTCCTGGATATATAGACAGTGCATAAAGTTTAGAATTCAGGATTCCTGTGACCCATGTAAGCATAGAAGCCATCCAAAAAGTCAGAGACACTCAAGGCACATCTTAAGGTCATTCAACCTACCCTTTGAGAGTAAATTAAGAATTTTTGGAAGACACATTAACTCTTTAATGTCACTAGCACACTCAGTATCTTGCGCCCTGGTATCCTAGCCAAATAATTGATGAAAGCCATTTTATTACTAAATTTATCATTGTCATTTGGCTCCTGAGTCTTTCTTGGCAAATGCAGGCATTTCACTATTTAATATATTTCATGATGGTCAGGATATTCAAAGGAGTAAGACCAAAATAAAGTGAGACTTTGTGGAATCATCCAACATGTCATCACAGGGCAAGTATCAACAGAGACCACACTCAGAAAAGATTTGTATTAGTTATTTTTTAAGTAGTGCATTTCTTTAAGGGGCACTGCTTACTTTTAGCTATACATATGGGATAGCTCCCCATTTACAGAAATTGTCCTTTATTCTATCAAAGAAATAGCAAGTGAACTGATTTCATCTGAGTGAATTTTCAATAGCATTAAGTGGTCAAAGCAGTTAAACTGTCTTTACAAAATCTTCATCAGGTGTCTCAGCTAACCAGAAATGCAAAAAGTCAAAAAGTGGTGATTCCCAAGTTAAAAAAAAAACTACATGAGACAATAAATAAATTTGGCAAAAGTTGCAGGATATAAAATAAACCCACATAAATCCTCGGCCTTCTTGTATATCTCTAATGAAACTCAACAGCAAGAGATAGAAAGAGAAATCCCATTTAAAGTCACTGTAGACATTATAAAATATTTGGGAATCTACCTGCCAAAACAAACCCAGGACCTATATGAACACAACTACAAAACACTTTTCACACAATTAAAGTCAGATGTAACTAACTGGAAAAACATCAATTGCTTGTGGCTGGGCCAAGCTAATATAATAAAAATGACAGTTTTACCTAAATTAAATATTTTTTCCATACCAATCAATCTACCAAAAAATTACTTTATAGAGCTAGAAAAAATAGTAACAAAATTCATTTGGAAGAACAAAAGGTCCAGAATATCAAGGGAATTAATGAAAAGAAATGCTAGGGAAGGTGGCCTAGCCGTACCAGATTTTAATCTGTATTATAAAGCAGCAGTCACCAAAACTACTTGGTACTGGCAAAGGAATAGAGAAGTGGGTCAATGGAATAGATTGGGTACACAAAACTCAGCAGTCAATGACTATAGTAATCTATTGTTTGATAAACCCAGAGACCCCAGTTTTGGGGATAATAAATCACTATTTGACAAAAACTGCTGGGAAAACTGGAATATAATATGGCAGAAACTGGGCATAGACCATTATCTGATACTGTATACAAAAATCAAGTCTAAATGGGTGCGTGATTTAGGTATAAAGGCTGGTACTGTAAACAATCTGGGAAAGCAAGGAATAGTTTACCTGTCAGATTTATGGAAAGCAGAAGACATTATGACCAAATAAGAAATAGAGAGCACTATAAAATGCAAAATGGATAATTTTAATTACATTAAATTGAAAAGTTTCCATACAAACAAAGCAAATGTAACCAAGATTAAGAAGGAAGTGGAAAACTGGGAAAGAATTTTTACAACCAATGTCTCTGATAAAGGCCTCATTTCTAAAATATACAGAGAATTGAGTCAAATCTATAAGAATACAAGTCATTCCTCAACTGATAAATGGTAAAAGGACATGAACAGGCAGTTTTCAGAGGAGGAAATTAAAGATATCTATAAGCATATGAAAAAATGCTCTAAATCACTACTAGAGAAATGCAAATCAAAACTTTGAGGTACCAGATCTCACAGGTCAGATTGGCTAAGATGACAAAACAGGAAAATGACAAATGCTAGAGAGGATATGGAAAAATTGGAACACTACTGCACTGTTGATGGAGTTGTGAACTGATTCAATCATTCTGGAGAGCAATATGGAATTATGCCCAAAGGTCTATAAATAATTTCATACCCTTTGACCCAGCAATACCACTTCTAGGGTTGTATTCCAAAGAGATCATAGAAGCGGGAGGAAGACCCATATGTACAAAAATATTTATAGCAGCTCTTTTTGTGGTGGCAAAGAATTGGAAATTAAGGGATGCCTATCAATTGGGGAATGGCTAAACAAGCTGTGGTATATGAATGTAATGGAATAGTATTGTGCTATAAGGAATGAGGAGCAGATGGACTTCATATTTACCTGGAGAAGCTTACATGAACTGATGCTAAGTGAGAAGAGCAGAACCAGGAGAAATCTGTACACAATTACAGACACAACATATGTGTGACGACCAACTTTGATAGACTGGACTCTTTTCAGCAATGCAGGGCTATAAGACAACTCCAAAAGACTCATGATGGAGAGAGATGTCTACATTCAGAGAAATAACTAGAAAGAACAGAGTTTGGATGCAGACTGAAGCAAACTACCTGCTCTCTTTCTTTTTCTTGTTTGAGTTTGTTTCCTCTTTCCCATCGTTCATCCCATCTGTTACAATCCCTCTTTATAACTTGACTAATGTCTAATGTGAAAGTATTTGCAGATCCTGTACTTGATTGCATGCCACCATGACTGGGCGGGGGGGGGGGGATAAGGGGAGAGCAAATTTGAAACTCAAGGGACTGTAGAACTGAATCTTGTAAACTAAAAGTAAACAAACAAATTGATAAAGACAAAAAAGATTTAAGTGGCAATTCCTATCAACTTTACAGACAGTAACAAAGTGTCTATGAGCAAAGCACTGAGCAAACCTCCATTCCCTGCTTCTGTCATGTGTTAGCATTAGACTAGAAGCTCCTTGAGGGCAAGAACTGTGTTTTATCTTTCTTTGTATCCCCAGCATTGGAGTATAATGCTTGGCACATAACAGACATTTGATAAATGTTTGTTGTCTGACTAGCAGAAAGTGAACATTGGCATTTTGGTTACTTTGAACTCCTCCTGTGTAACACCTCCAGCAAAAAACTAAAACAACAAAAACACCATCTCTGACTGCATAATATAAAAGTGGTTGAGGATTTTAATTGAATTCATGGCGCCCCCTACAGGCCAAATACTCACAATGCCACTGTGGAGAACTGGAATCGACTACAGGGTGGGAATATGTATCTAGTCCAACCTGTATCCCAATTGAGGAACTCTGCTACAACAGCCCTGAACAATGGTTAACCAGCTCTGCTTAGACACCTCAAATGGAGAGGAATTCATCTCCTCTAAAACTAACCCTCTCACTTTTGGATGTACATCTAATTATTAGGGAGTTTTTCCTCACATCAAGCTGAAATCTATTCTTCTGCAACTTGCACTGATTGCTCCTAATTCAGGCAGAAAAAGTCTAATTATAATGCATATACAGGGTGTCCCAAAAGTCTCAGTGCAGTTTTAAACTTTAATGTCCCCAGAATACTACAGGGCCTGCTTTTGAGACACATCTGGACAATGACAAGAGATAACCCTAACAATCCATGCCAAGTCAAACCGAACAGATGAAAAATGACACTTGTCCAACCTTTGGCATGCAGTTGGACCAGGCAGGCAGTCCATCAAAGTCACTGAACCAGCACCTCAGATGGGTAGGGAGTCAAGGGTCAGAATTTGCCAACAGAGTGCATTTTATTTGGAAATATATATACCATTTTCAATGATCCCAAGGTTCCCCTGGCGCGCACACACACACACACACACACACACACACATACACACATACAGGCAAAGACATACACAAATTTCACATTAGAACCAGACCAAACTTACTTCAATTTTTGAAAATTAGCATTTCATTCCATTATTTAAAAGCATTTTTGGAAGAAGGAGGTCCATAGTTTTTACCAAACCACCACAAGGAGATGTGATTTTTTTTTTTAATGTTAAGAGCTCCTATTATAAGGGATGCTTTCTGGTAAAGAGAAGGAAGAAGGATACAGGGGAGAATTTATGACATGTAAACAGAATATATAGCAATACAGTTTCTTTTTGTTTTTTAAACATATATTCTTTGTTATAATTCATTGTTGTAGTCCTAGCTTAGTTACTAGTTGCCTGATCTGACTGGTAATGGAGGCAGCTGGGTGGCTTGGGACAGAGTACTGTGCCTAGGGTCAGGAAGATCTGAGTCCAAATCCAACCTCAGACACTTACTAGCTATGTGACTTGACCAAGTTACTTAACCCTCTTTGCCTCAGTTTTCTAATCTGTCAAATAAACTGGAGGAGGAAGTGGCAAACCACTGTAGTATCTTTGCCAAGAAAACCCCAAATGGGGTCACAAAGAGTAGGACATGTCTGGATTGACTAAGCATAGTTTCTTGTATTTCCCCTTAAAGATAGTTTTTTTCTTCATTTTGATTAAAGTCTTCAGTATACTGACCCAAAAGAAGAAATAACATAGGAATTCATGTCACAAAAGCAGACCTATATCTTGGAGTAAAAGGAACCTTTGAAACACCTTAAATCATGCCACAAAAGGAGTTCTGCTTGAACTATCTATGGGCAAAACCAGCCCTAAAGCTGGGAATCACTGGAGTGGACAGATTTTTCTCTTAATAAGGTCAAGGGTTGAAGAAAATTCTGGAATGGCCAAACTAGAAATTGAACCATTTGGTTTTATCAGTGTGATAAAAATAAGTGATAGGAACAAGTGATAAATTCAATGTCAAATGTTTGGAAAGGAGCCTGTCAACCATGAATCCAATCTGAATCCAAATTGCCAACTGTCTGCCAAAATGCAGGGGATGGCAGTCAGAGTCTGGGCCTTTTGCCCTTCCCCCAGTCTAGTAGGACACGCTCCCTTAGCTTTTCACTTGCGTCATAATTTGCTAGGGGGCCATAATGCCCCTTGTTCTCATCATGCCTGGTTCTCTTTCTTCCCCAAACACACTGGTTCTGCTACATTTTCAAACACTTATCTCTCGCACACAGCTGTTTGCTCCAAGTTCAGTGACTGACCCTGACTTATCCAGCTTGAATTTCTCTGAAATAAACTCCTCAGGCAAGGGCCACATCTTCATCCACATTACTTAGGACTGTGTGCCTCATTGGCATTACATAAACACTGGCAGGTGAAGAAGGGAAATAAAAATAGCACAATGCTCAAAAATACCCAAGTGATTTGCATATAATCATAGCTTTGTTGTTGGTCAGGACTTTCAGTCATGTCTAACATCTCTGTGACCCCACTGGAAGTTTTCTGGGCAAAGATTTTGGAGTGGTTCGTCATTTCCTTCTCCAGATCATTTTATAGATGGGGAAACTGAGGCAAACAGGTTAAGTGACTTGCCCAAGGTCACACAGCTAGGAAGTGTCTGAGACCAAATTTAGACTTAGGTCTTCCTGACTTCAGACCCTGTGGCCTAGCTGCCATATATAATCATAGTACTGATGCACAATTGCAGAGACTGACCTTTGGACATCCCATAAGGGACATGTCAGCTCCCTATTTTATCTACCTGTAGAAAAGGGAGAATAATACTAAGTACATACACATACATATAATACATACACAGCCTTTCATTAGTACCCAGCATAGCCAGATGATGTAAAGAAATACTTCTTTCTCCTGGTGTATATCCTCATGTCCTCAAAAAGTTCCAAGACTATATAGCCTTACTTGGAAAGAAAGAACATCAGGAAATTCCATCTCAGCAGCAACCTATACAAAGGACAGGAGGAGGGAGTCTAGCATCCTTACCCAACTCAGGCATTTTCCTGGTTTCATGGAGCATGTGGAGGTTTCTAACCCTTCACTGAGAAATGGGTATGGAGGCAATGACTGTCCTGTGACTAGTTTGTGCTCTGTCACACAAGCTTTTCAGCAACAGGGTCCCCACTAGTGTAGAACAACTGACCAATACGATAAGCTGGGACAATAAGCTGATCTATCATATACCACTTTTTTATTCATTCAACCAAGATCCTGAGGTTAAATGTCACAGGAAGATATTAAACTTAATATACAAGTATTTGTTAACCATTTATTAGGCACAGAGCACTGTGCTTTTTCCTGGGGGACATATAAAGCTGAGATAACATATGATCTAGATATTCTATCACATCTTTGCTAGTTCTTTTCCGTTGGTACAGTAGAACTGGTCATATTTTTCAAGGACATCTAGTTTTGTGTTAAGTGTCTAAGGCTGGATTTGAACTCAGGTCCTCCTAACTCCAAGGCTGGTGCTTTATTCACTGCACCACTGCTACCCAAGAAGTTGTATGATGGTATAGCGCTAACATTTTTTTTTCCTTTTTGGGGAGAGGAAGGCAGGACAATTGGGGTTAAGTGACTTGTCCAAGGTCACACAGCTAGTATTAAGTATCTGAGGCTGGATTTGAACTCAGGTCCTCCTGATTCCAGGGCCAGTACTCAGTTTACTGTGCCACCTAGCCACCCCTCCTCTCCTCCTCTTGTTGCCACTATCTCCCTTTTTCTACCCTCAGATACCACTAAGTATCATACTTTGAATGAATAATCTCAGTAATTCATTCATTCATTCTTTCATTCATTCATTCATCTAAGAGTTAAATGTACCATGATAAAGCCCCATTACTTTAAGCACTTATTGCCCTAACTATTATAAAAGCTCCTTTTAGTCCCAAGGTAACTGGAATCTATTCAGATACCCTCCCTCTCACTTTACTTTAGAGGAAGCTAAGGACTAGAAAAGAAATGACTGAGGACAACAGGTTTAGACCTGAAAGGAACCTCAGTGTCTATCTGGCCCAACCTTCCCATTTTACAGATTCAGAAGATGAGGCCTAGGGATAGTAAAGGATTTCCCCAAAGTGACTGGTAGCAAATATGCAAGGAAATGAAGTCACATGCCCTGTCTCCTCTGCACTATTTTTTCACTGCATCATACTCTCTGGATGGCAGAGTTGGCTGGGATTCAAACCCAGGGCTTCTGACTCCAATTCCCTGATTCCTACTGTTATACCATACTGCCTCCTGCCAGGCTTGAAAGAAAACAGAATGATTTCCTTTTCGAAGTTAGATCCTCAAGGTTTATCCTCTATTTTGACACGTAAAAAGAATGAAGATTCAAATACCCTCTGCAGGGCCAAAGTAAATGCTTAGCTCAGGGGTAATTGCGTAAGCAAGTCTCCTATTTAACTGACTGAAAACAGAGAGGGCTGTAGGTACATTTTGGGTACGTGCAAATATCACAAAGGACAAGCACACCCCAGGACACAGCCAGAATTGAGTTTTGAAAACTAGAGAGAGCGCTAGTCCAGACCAGGTGAAAAATCTAGCTCCCTTGGTTTCTGAAAGTGTTGGCCCAGGGGCAGAAGGCCAAGTGGATTAGCAGCAAGAATGTATGAAGAAAAGCTTCCAAAGCCTCGCTGGCCAAGGAGGCCTATTGGTATTCACTTCAGAGACAACTGCGTACCTGCCAATCCAGGGAAAAACCAGGAGAATTAAGCTGAATTGTTGAGCAAACTGTTTTTCCATTCCACCTGGACCTGTCATTATCCCTCAGGCTGGGGCGAGCTTTGCCAGCAGACAATGTTAAATTGGATTACTCTGTTGACTGAGGTTCTTACAACATCTATGCCTCAGGTGTCATTACCTTCTGGCTGAGAGATGAAAATTAAGCAGGCAAAGTATGAAAATAATATACATTTTTTAATGTAAGCTAAAAAAGGGGTGCAGCAGGGAGGGGGGAAACAGTCTATTCCTTCAGTGTTCTAAAAAACAGGAAACCTCTTCTACATATAGCAGCTGGCCCCACATTAAAGCAGGTGTTCTTAAATGGGAGATGTGAATATTTTGATGACTGTGATTTTGATAACAATGGAATAACTGATAACAATTTAACTGGTTTCCCTTGTGACTCTATATATTTTATTTCGTGCATTTAAAAACACTTTTCTGAGAAGACTTCTCCGGACTGCTGAAGGAGTCAATGACCCAAAAATGATGAAAAGCTCTAGGATTAAGAGATTATATCCTCAAACTATTGGAGTCAGGAGGGAGCAGTAGGTAGAGAGCAGCTCTTGGAAACAGCAAGTTCAAGTCCCACCTCTGACACATGACCACTGTGACCCTGTACAAGTCCTTTAATGTTCTAGCTCTCTAGGCAAAACTCTAACCAACTTCTTTCCTCCCTCCTTTCCTTCCTCTCTCTCTCTTCCTTCCTTCTTTCCTTGTCTCACTTTCCTCCCCTTAGAACCATGTTGCCATGGGAAAAAGCAAAGCTTCTGCCCCAAAGGAGTCCACACTCTACTAAGGGAGAAACATGTAAGCAACTCTATACATATGTGATCTTTACAGTATAATGCAAATGTATGGTAACCTCAGAGAGAAGGCACTAGCAACTGGGGGTAATAGGCAGCGTATCCTGGAGAAGACAGGATTTGAGCTGAATCTTTGAGGAAATCAAGGAAGCTAGGAGATGAAGGTAAGGAAGGAGAGAATTCCAGGCACAGGGATAGATGATGCAAAACGATGGCGTTGGGAGATGTGGAGGAACAGCCAACGTAGCTAGATCATAGAGTCCAAGGAAAGGAGCAACATATAAGAATACTAGAAAGGTGGGAAGAGGTGAGGTTGTGAAGGCTTTTAAAAGTCAAAGAGAGGATTCCAGTGATCCTGGTACCAGTCACAGTGTCAAGGCTCTGAAGGGATGAAAGTGAAATGAGACTAGAGGAAAATTGATGTGGTATGAAAGAGCTAGGAGTCAATAAGAATGAAGACTGGTTTCAAAAAGAGTAAGAGAGTAGGGAAGATGAAATGATGGGATACATGCTCTTGATATACTGGCATACAACATATACATATATGTGGTGTCTCCTATTAGACTGTAAACCCCTCAAAGGCAGGGACTATTCCACTTCTGTCTTTGGATCCTCAGCATATAGCACAGCACTTGGCATGCAGAAGGTGTTTAATACATGTTTGATTGATTATTGGGGAGAGGACTCTCAGACTTCATGAAATGAATGAATGACAAATGAACAACAACAAAAAAACACAGTTTTTATCACAGATGAATCACTGTGCAAAGCCCTGGAAATACAAATAGGGTAGAAAAGCAAACCAGTCTCTGTTCTCCAAGGGCCCACATCCTAATAAGGTGAAGCAATACATGTAAATAGATTTAGCTATAGGGTGGCAAGGCTTAGTGGTCCTTAGAGTGCAGCAGGAAGGTTGATACTATCATATTGCTTTAGTTTCCTGAGAACTACTTCTCTAGGGCACAGAAACCTGAGCAAAAGGGACACAATGGTTGAGATCCTAGAGATAGTTTGACCTTCTTGGCACATGTTATTTTCTATTTCTATCTCAGGACATTTTGGTGCTTAAGCTACCCTGGATGGATGGATTGTAGCAGTAGAAAGTCACTGGTTGGTGTTGCTTTTGGGGAGTGGCAGGGCCCCAACTCCTCAGAGTTTTGTTGCTTGGATAAGAGCTCAGGGCCAGGCTAGAAATAATAGTTCATAGGGCAGTAGTTTGGCCCACCTGACACATATCACCTCCCATCTCCCCCTCAAGGTGCCTTTCTGCTCTAGCTAGATTGCCTCATAGAGAAAACAGATTTATGGGTAATGGTGAAATCTAAGTTGTGATCATCCTGAAGAGTGGATGAGGTAGATGAAGATGTAGGCCATGACAATAGAACTGGAGGGCCAGGTTTTTTAAAAAGCTATTGTCGTGTAGTTTTTATTTCCCTGAGGATAAAAGCAGGTAGAGGAAGGTTCTGAAACAAATAGAAAATTCCTTGAGTAAGGAGGGAAATGCCTATGACAAATATTTGTAATTGGTGATTATAAAGAGATGAAGTGAATTTCCAGGGAGTTGAAGCTGAGTGGTGTAATAAAGAGATTGCAAAAAAGTGCTCTTCCTGCTAGTGTGGGGGTCAGGCAACAGGAAAGAAAGAATGCCTTTACTGAAGAGGATGACCAGAAGTGAGGAGATCTAAGGAGAAAGAGGATTTACTAAGAATAACAAGGAGGTTTCAGGAGACAAAACAGAAGAAGAGTCTGGAGAAGGATATGGGTTGTGGACACTTACTAGCTGTGTGACCAGGCTTAACCATGTTTGCCTCAGTTTCCTCATTTGTAAAATGAGCTGGAGAAGGAAATGGCAAACTACTACAAGTATCTCTGCCAAGAAAACCCCAAATGGGGTTACAAAGAGTTAGATGCTACTGAAATGACCAAACACCAGACAATGGATTGTAGAAGACTAAGGCCAAAGGGTGAAAATATAGGTAGATGTAGTCAGAGCAAAGGATTTTGGGCTCAACATAATAGCAACAGGAGGTGAGAGTTTGCCACCCATAGAGAAGAACCAATTGATCTATGTTGATATTTACCTATTAATAAGTAGAGTCATTAAACCAATCCAACTATTTTTCACTAGAGTCTTTTCCAGTGTGTGATGGGAGCATCTTTAATTGCCTCTGAGGAGCAAATTATTCTATTTTCAATGCAAGCATTTGCATCTTGGAAATAAGCACAAATCAAGGTTTGATTTATTGTCTTATATCCAGACTTAATGATGGAGAAAATAGTAGTAATGCAGATTAAACTTTAAAAAATGTGTTCTGGGGCAGCTAGGTAGCACAGTGAATAGAGCACTGGCCCTGGAGTCAGGAGGACCTGAATTCAAATCTGGCCTCAGATAACTTGACATGCTTACTAGCCATGTGACTTTGGGCAAGTCACTTAACCCCAACTGACCCCCCCAAAAAAAAAGGAAAAAGAAAAATGTGTTTTGTATATATTTCTTCCACTCTAAGCTGGTTGTTAAACATGTATTAGTACACCCCGAATACATATCTCTATATCTTATAGACAAAAACATGGTGAGAGACTGTCAAATACATGTAGAAACAGAGAAATATTAAGTCTACAATAGTCACCTTTTTCTATTCATCCAGTTGTCTTCTTAAGAAATGAAAAATATTAGCCAACCATGACCTGTTCTTGGTGAACCCACTGCAACATTAAAATGCCAAGAACTGCTTCAATCATACCATCTATCTATTCAACAATGGCTCATGAGACCCCATTTTATATTGAACCTCCCCTACCAGTAAGAATTAATAATGACATCATCATATTACCAATTTTTTTTAAAAAAAACACCTAAAATAGAAAGCAAGCTACATAACAAGAAATACAAAACAAGCAGCAAACATTCTTTCCATTTATTTCTCAAATTCCAACTTCCCAAACTTTCAGGGAATGAAGGATGGGAATTTTCCTGGCATCAGAAGATATCATAACAGGAAAAACAGGGTCGGGAGGCTACTCTCTCTTCTCTCTCATCTTTATATCAAGATATTGCTGCAAGAAGGGGAGGCTAGGTGGCGCAGTGAACAGAGCACCGGCCCTGGAGTCAGGAAGACCTGGGTTCAAATTTGGCCTCAGACACTTGACACACTTACTAGCCGTTTGACTTTGGGAAAGTCACTTAACCCCAATAGTCCACCAAAAAATCAAAAATAAAAGATATTGCTGCAAGAAAGGAGAGAATAAAGGAGCATTCCCAATTTGCCCCGGAGCCTCGGTGTCTGAAAAGCTTCATATCTCAGACCCAGATCTATGAAGCACAGTTTGATCTGCAGACAGTGACATCTTGCAATCACAGATTCTCAGGATAGGAACCATAGCTTGGGAGGACTACGAATCTCAGTGCTTCCCAGCACAGAATAAGGAAAAGCTCTTACTAATAGCAGCACAGGTTTGGACATAGACATGCCTTCAAGGTAGCTTTCTGACTTTGCATCCATTGTCTCCTCTTTTCTGGAACCCACCCTCCTTAAACCTTCCTGCATACCATCTCTACCATGAGAATTCACAATCAACCTCTTGCCAGATGTGCAGCAAATGCTCTCATCCAATCAAAGTCCCTGCTGGTGAGAGATCATCACCTAGGGTGGATGCTACACATTTGTGGGAGATTTGGTCCTCCAAAAGAACATGTTCCCTAAGCATTCCCCAACTTTAAAAAGTTGTAACCTCGGGGCGGCTAGGTGGCGCAGTGAATAGAGCGCCGGCCCTGGAGCGCAGTGAATAGAGCGCCGCCGGCCCTGGAATCAGAAGGACCTGAGTTCGGAGCCGGCCTCCGACACCTAATCCGCACAAACAAAAACCTAGCCGTGTAACCTTGGGCAAGTTACTTAACCCCAATTGCCCTAAAGGGGCGGCTAGGTGGCGCAGTGAGTAAGAGTGCCGGCCTCGGAGTTAGGATGACCCGAGATCAGATCCGGCCTCAGAAAATGAGCACCCACGCATAAATCAAATGACTAGCCGTGTAACCTTGAGCAAGTTACTTAACCCCAATTGCTTTAAAAAAAAAATGTTGTAACCTCAGCAAATTGTATTAGATACTCAGGTCCCATTCTAAACATTAATCATAAGCATCTATTAGTTGGCATATAGCATAGTCGTGGGCAGTTATCCTGGATACGCAATAATCAAAAGGGCACCAATTAGCTAAAAAGCATTTATTAAGCACCTAAAAGGTACAAGGCACTGTGCTAAGTCTTGGGGATATAAAGAAAGGCAAAAAAACAACAACAACCCTACCCTCAAGGAGCACACATTCTAATGTGAGAGACAACATTAAAAAATTGTGCATATAAGTCATACACAGTATAAGTAGGTGATCTAAGAGGACAGATATTAGGAATGGGAGGGGAGAAGGACTGGGAAATCTGCATTGCAGATTTAAATATAGTTTTGAAGGAAACCAGGGAAGCCAGGAGGCAGAAGAAGGGAGAAAGGGAAAGGAAGTGAAAGAAATAATTATTTTATAGTGCATATGATGTGCCCACCACTATGCTAAGTACTTTATAAATATGTCCTTTGATCCTCACAACAACCCTGTGAGGTAGGTGCTGTTATTACAACCATTTTTCAGTTGAGGAAACTAAGGTAAATTAAGGTTACATGACTTATCAAGGGTCACAAAGCTAGGAAGTATCTGAGGCCAGATATGAAATTGTGTGTTCCTGACTCCAAGCCCAGTGCTCTATCCTAGTTCCCCTAGCTGCCCAACATTTGAAAGTATCCCCTGTATGTGAAACAGCCTATGAAGAGACACAGCCAATATACTATTTCCTTGAAATCCTAGTTGCCATTCTGATTGTCTCCAGATGAGCCATTGTTTAGCTGTAACAGCTTATCAATAATTGGAGCATCCCTTCTTGAAGCATGCTTGGTTGAGTTGGCATCACCCTCATCCTCCAGATACCCAGGGAGTTGGACCACCTCCCCAGTGGTCAATAGGTGGTTGTGATTCCCAACAAACCTAGTGCCTCGTTGAGTAGCTCTAATTGATGAATTTCCTCACGTGAGTATAACTGCTTCATGTACAACTTTAATCTATAGGCCTTTTAATCTAATGAGTCACCACCTTTAACAGACCATCTTCCACTCGGGAAATGTATCCAGGTATACATTTGAGGTTAACTGCACCTCCTTGAACTCAGATCTTTGGTTCACCTTATTTATGACCCATAAATATTTGAGCCCATGATTTTAATGGTATCTCAAAAATATTCTCTTGTGAACTACTGATCCTTTCTACAAATTCCTTTTATACACTAATATGTATATATGTGTGTGTGTACATATGTTGGTCCTGTCTAATTTCATTCGACTACTGGCTAAGAGCCCTTTATTCCTATACCTTAAACTGTGATCCAGAAATCCCATTTTCAGACAGCATCTTATTATTTTGATTTTTAGATTCTTATCAATATTGTTTATTTTCATATATCCCAGATTCTCTCTGTATCCTTTCCTCTCCATTGTCCCATCCAGAGAGCCATCCCTTATAACAAAGAAATTTTAAAAGAAAAAAGAGAAAAAAAATCAGCAAAACCAATCAATGCATGAAAAAAACTAACCATATGCAATTCCATACCCCATGACTCTTTCTGCAGAAGAGCAAACCAACTACTCACTTCTCAAATCTTCTTTTCTCCTCTAAAGCCCCTAGCATTATTTAGCAGCAGTGATGAAAAGACCTATCCCCTAATGATCTAAAGTTTCTTACCCAATTATCATTCCCAAAAATTCTTGCTAGTTGTCATTTGTCAGGATCTTTGTCCTTAAGTAACACCAAAGGTGCATGGTGGTCCTATAGTTTAATATGTCTCTGGCAGTTCTTCATCACACCTCAGACAATGCTTCAAGAAAATAGCAGACTGTTTATGTCACATCTACATATTATTGTTGTGTGGGTGACTCTCATCACAGATTCACTAACCATCATTGCTAGTCTCATCTTCCTCAAACCAAGTAGATGGTCCTTCAAATGGTGGCACCAATGGGGGCTCATCATCATTCTCTATAGAACAAAGAGTCACTTGTTTATTGAATAATCTAGCAACAATAATCTAGCCTCTAGAGGATGAGCTATATTCTCATGCCAGAGTTCCCCTGACTCTATGGCCCTCCTTCTGTTCCTTCTCTATGAAACATGCTTCTACTCTCCAGATTTTTGACACTAGTCGTAATTTTCCATTCATTTTCCTTCTTAATTTCCCCTCTGAAGCACTTCTTTCTTTCTCTCTTAGAGTATGTCTTTCTTCTTATTCTGGAGTGAGAAGAAGCTTTCTTGCAGTCATTTGACTTTCTCATCCTTACAAGACACAGGATTTAATTTTGTGCATATAAAGGTTTTCCTTGGCATTAGAAGAAATACAACATAACACACCCTCCCTCAGGTGACTATGAACATTCACAGATCATATTTCCTGAAATTCCTACAGTGCTGAAACTCTTGTTGTTATCTCTTATGGATGACTTATGGATAACTATCACACCAACCTGCCTGTTTGTTAAACTGTTTATTCCCCTGGCCACCCAGTCATTGGGGGTTCCCAAGTAATGGGTGATCTCTAAGGCATATTCTCACTCTTTTCAGGGGTATTTCACACATTTCCTCATGATGTGGTCCTCTACTCCCCCTAGTTCAGATAGATTTAAACTATAAGAGTAAATTCCATTCAAGTTCCTAATATAAAGAGAAACTACCCTGAGATCTAACATATAGGATCACACGTAGAAATAGCTTTCCACCAGCATCTTCTCTCTGTCTTTTTTCTCTTTTTCCCACTGATCAGACCTCAGCTATCCTTTCTCTCTTCCCTCTTAAAGTGACTTGAGGGGAAATGTGACACAATGAACTAGTACTGTAAGGTTTATAAGTACTTTATGTGAAAACCTACATTATCTCATTGGATATTCATCAAAATCCTGGGAGAGAGGCATTGTTATTATTCGCATTTTACAGATAAGGAAAGTGAGGTAGACAGTAACTAAAAGACTTGCCCAGTGTTGCACAGGTTTCAACTTAGGAAATATGGGAAATAGGTAGAAAGAATGTTTGCTGCTTGTTTTGTATTTCTTGTTATGTAGCTTGTTTTCTATTTTAGGTTTTAAATTTGGTAATGCCATGATATCATTATTAATTCTGAAACAGGATTCAAACTCAGGGTTCTTAATTCCAAGTCCAACACTATCCATTGTAGCATCTAAATACCTTTAGAGTACTAGAGTTGGGAGTCAGTAGGACACGGGTTCAAATCCTTCCCCCAACATTTACAAGTTGTGGGATCCTGGGAAAGTCCCAACTATTCTGTGCCTCAGTTTTCTAATTCATAAAATGAGAGTATTTGACTAGATGGTGTCTGAGGTCCATTTCAGTTCTAAATATATGGTCCTACTAACTTGTTCTTGATCATATGGGTAGCAAGGGTCACAACTAGGACTCAGCTAAAGCCTTCTAATTCTGCATGTGGTGTACAGTTCAGCAAAACCAATCAACATATCTTCTGAGTCTGACAGTATATGCAGTGTTCCATACCCACAGACCCCAACCTCTGCAAAGCAGGGAGATAAGCACATCAGAGCCAAGGCTTCTTTGGGTCTCAATTCAAAGCATTTTCAAAACCCTTATTTTGATACTATAAACTTAGTGTAGCTGGATGAAAGTAGATATTAACCCCACTTCCCCAAAGTAATTAGCAAAGAGATAGAGAGAGATAAAGCAGCTAGCCCAGGGCCAAGGAATTCATCAGTGGTAACTCTAGGGCTAGGTGCCAGGTTTCCACTTCCCAATAATCTACTACTTTTTCCACTAGACAATTTATTGTGATTTACATTACATTTTAATCAAGGTTTGAATAAATGTCAAGAAAGATAATAATGATAGTCATAGGGAGAAGATTATGGAAAGATCCAAAGGTGCAAAAATTCTAAGTTCTCCAGATTTCGTCCATAAATGAGACAAGACAATCCTCAGGGTGAAATATAGAGCAGCAAAAATAAATAAGAGTTGGGGCAGAACAGTGGGGGTATAGAAAGGTGTGTGGATTAATGGGAATGAGTTAAAGGGGGGGCCAAGAGAGACAGAAAGAGAGTAGGGTGTAGCAGCAAGTCTTCTAAATTCAGAAAGAAAAGAGAGGGCAAGGGAATGGGGGAACAGGATAAGAAAGGGATTCTTGGGATGATGGATTAAGGAATAAGAAGGCAAGATAGTAGATAGAAGTAAAGCAGAGGAGTGAGGAGGGATAGGAATAGGGTGAGAAAGATAGTGAGGAAAATAGGGATGAGGAAAATATATAGCAAATAATAATAGCTTAGAATGTTAATGGGATAAATTTACCCATAAAATTGAAACTAATAGCAGATTAAAATTTTGTATTCAACAACATGTAGCTTTCAGGAAATGCTATAAAAATGAGATACACACAAAGATAAAATGAAGGCCAGGAGTAGAATTTATTATGTTAAAAAACACAGCAGTAGTAATCATTATCACAAAGTTAAAGCTAAAATGAATTTAATCAAAAGAAAAAAATAATAGAACCACACTATGTGTTAGTTATATTATTCAATATTGTTTTAGACCATTTGAAATAACTAGACTTTATTAAAAAAAAAAAAAGACTAGGGGTGGCTTCATGGCGCAGTGAGTAAGAGTGCCGGCCCCAGAGTTGGGACGACTTGGGATTGGATCCAGCCTCAGAAAATGAGCACCCGCACATAAATAATGACTGGCCATGTAACCTTAAGCAAGCTACTTAACCCCAATTGCTTTAAAAAAAAAAACCCTGAGTGTATACATGCCAAAAGAGACATGGGAATTATAATAATATAAAAACAAAACACTTTTATACAAATAAAGTTAGAGCTAAATAACTGAAGTAATATTTATTGTTCATGGGTAAGTAAAAATGACATAATAAAAAATGACAATTTTACTTAACTTATCTATTTATGTAATGCCATACCAATTAAATTACTAAAAAAATCTTACTGAGCTAGAAAAAAAGAATAACAAAGTTCATTCAAAAGAACAAAACGTCAGGAACTTCAAAGCAACCAGGGGGAAAAGATATAAAGGAAGCAAATTCAGTAGTATCAAACCTTAAACCATATAGTAAGGTAAGAGCAATGTTGAAGGGTAAAATGAATAATTTTGATTATTCTAAATTAAAATTTTCTTGTATAAATAAAACCTATGCAGCCAAGAACAGAGGGAATACAGAAAATTAGGGAGGGAAACTTTCATAGACAATCTCTCAGACAGAATGTGATTTGGTTGAAAGATTGCTGTGGTGTAGAAAATGATGAGCTGGTTGATTTAGAAAAACATGGAAAGACTTGGACTTATGAGGGAACATGCTATCCAACTTCAGAAAAGCTAACAAGTGGAAATCACACATACACATATACACACTCACATAACATTGTATGTGTATGAGCATATAAGTATACATGTGTATGTTTATAGGTATCTGTGCATGTATCTGCCCTTAACTGTATACCCTTCTGGGGGAATGAGGGAGGGTAAAAGTAAAGTAAAAAGCACACAGCAGAGAACAAATGAAAATGAACAAGGAAGCAAAGAAAAGCTGAACAGCTTTGAAAACAATATGTAGTATTATATAGGTTTTCTTGAAATGGAAATTTATTGCTTTATAGTGAATCCTCTCATATTATGCTATGTACATGGCATTTTTAAATTTTGTATTTAAATTTAAAATAAATTTTAAAATTAAAAAAAAAACAGTAATAGCCATACTTTTTTTTACTTCTTGGGGATATCTTAGCAACATTCTTTGGGTCATAGAGATTTTTTTCCAATATGTTAAGCAGCACAGGTCTTTTTGAGTCAGTGAGGATGAGATTAGTAGGTTCTGCCCTAGAAGTAGCCTTTTGAGTAATATGCCCATATCATAAGCCCATATCCCTGTATCCCAAGAGGAAATCAAGTCATTTCCCAAGACAGAGAGCTCATGGGTTTATACAAACATTGCCTGGTGCTGCTGGCCAAAGACTCATAAAAACTTAAATCATAGATTTAGAGAAACAAAGAAATTTAGAATCCATCTAGTCTATTGACTTTATTTTACAAAAGGAGAAACTAAGGTCTAGAAAGGTTAGGTGACTCAAAGCACTATTTTATGTGTAGCTTGTGCATTCTGGTCCTGTCTCCTAGAGTCAGGCAGGCTGAGTCACCATTCAAGGTGGGTTAATCCTGAAGTGTTTCTTCTCTAGCACCATCAGTTTGAACCTTCACCAACTGGATTTTCCATATTGCTAGGGGCTAATAACTATCATCACTGTTCCATTTAACCACTTAATGTTAATTAGTTTTTAAAAAGAGGTATTTGTTTTCAAGATACAGCAAGAACAAAAATATTCAGGAAGCATAGTGTAGATTATACCACCTCAGTCTCCAGGGAAGAGAAGACTCAATGTAGCTCAATTCCTATATAGCACTGAGCCTACCAAGTTCATGTTCCAATGTGGCATGACCAACAGAAATATTCTCATCACATCTTCCTCTGGCCTGAGGTCACTCACAAAGGTCACTCCCAAACGGTCACTCCCAAAGACCTCTCTTTGCTCCTTGGTACACTGATACTGTGTTTGATACATGACTGGGGGGTTTCAAGGTACCTTGGATGTGAGGGCTGCTGAGTCCTTTTCATTGATGCTTCCCATCTTTGGTGTCTATCTGATTCACCTAACTATCCCCTGTGACCCCAAGAAGCTATAGCATGCACAGTGGTCACATCCAGTAAACTGTTTCTGTAGATGGGCTAAACCAGGTTGAGGGTAACCAAGGGGTCTCAAACCCATCTTGGTGAGTTGGAGGCAGGGGAGAAGGGATGTCTGCTCCAAGCATATGAAGACTTACCCTGATGGAATGGGCAAAAGAAAACAGTTTATTCCAATGCCCAGGAAGGCAGTTGAAGCAGGTGCTGTGGAACACTTAGAGCTTGGTTAGACATTGAAGATGCCAAGGTTATCCACTCCATCTCAAGCCAGCACCAGTTATCTTGACTGCCCTGCCACTGGACTGTGACAACTCTGGAGTAGAGAGTAAGGCCAACAACTTTAGGCAACTCCAACTCACTTAAATCCAATTTATCCCCAAATCAAAAGACATCACTCATGCCATTTTACCATTTTTACCTATCTCAAAGGTCTGTGGTGACAGACAAGTGACAAAGCAGCAGGTGCAGTTACACTGGGAACTGTAGTCACAACCCTGCAGAGAGGTAGCCCAGGTCATAGGATCATATTCTCACTGGAAGCAGCAATGGGATTTGGCAGACTCCTGGGTGTCTGAGCAGCTTTAAAGGACTGCATTGCTCACTTCCTGGTATGAGGAAATGTCTAGAAAAGGTGCCAAGAAAATTGTCTGCTTACCCTACCCTTGCCTGATTATTGTGGCAGGTGGGGATCCTGCCCTGTGGTAGAAACACAAAAAAGTATACAAAAATTTCTGAAAAGATGATTCCATTACCATCAGTTCATGGAATGTGTACATACTTATAGATAACCCAAAATCCAGGAGACTTGAAAGATGAACAGCTCTTGTTGTGAGAGAACTCAGCAGGTATCACATCTAAAGAGCAGCCCTGAGTGAAACAAAGCTGGCAAATGAAGGCCAGCTTGATGAATTCAGAGCTGGATACCCATTTTTCTGGAGTGGTCACAGTGAAGGGGAGTGTGATGAAGCTGGCATAGGTTTTGTGATCAAAACTAATGTAGTCAACAAGCTTGTTATGTCTACCAAAAGGAGCAAATGACAGACTCATGACAATGTGATTGCCACTTGCACCAGTGCCTATGCTCCCATTATGACAAACTCTGATAAGGTCAAAGTAAAATTTTATGAAGACCTGGAGGTCCTTATCATCCATGTACCAAAGAGGACAAGATGATAATTCTGGGTGACTTTATGCTAGAGTAGGCTCAGCACAACGCAAGAAGTCCTTGGGAAGAATGAAGTTAGAAATACCAACAGCAATGGTCAGTTACTAGTGAAGTCTTGTTCATCTCATGACCTTCTCATCACCAACACTGTCTTCTTTGCATAAATGCAATAAAACTGTGTTCATGCATGCCCAGACAGTATACCTCACAAAACATTGGCATTTAATAGACTATATGACTGTAAGGAAAAGAAGCATACAGAATGTGAGAGTGATGAAGCAAGAACAAAAATGGTGCAGAGTGCTGGACTGATCACAGACTTATCCTCTCAAAGCTAACGACTTGCATTCAATAAAAGTGGTGACAACAAGGCAAAAAGCTTAACCAGAAGACAATGTCAATAGATTAGAATGCTTCTCTGAGGGGAACAGTTTATTGCTAACTTAGAGGGAATGTTGAGCCAACACACAGTTGGCAACAGTAGAACAGTAAAAGAATGGGTAGTATTCAGATATTCAGATAAATTTGCTCATCTGGGTCAGAATACTTGCAAACATCAGGACTGGTTTGATGAAAATGATGGGGAAATTCAGAAGCTGCTAAATGAAAAAACAAGAACTCCACAGTGTTTACCATCAGGATACTTCACCCATCTCTAAGAAAGCATCATTTAGCTCTATCAAAATAAAGCACAAGTGAATAGAGCACCAGCCCTGGAGTCAGGAGGACCTGAATTCAGATGAGTCCTCAGACACTTAACACTTACTAGCCATCAGACCTCAGGCAAGTCACTTAATGCCAATTGTACTGTCTTCCCCTCTCAAAAAAAATTAAAGCACAAGCAAAGCTTAGGAATATGTGGGATTCGTGGCTCAGCAAAAAGGGAGATGAAATTCAGTTTTATGCAGATTGTAACAATCCAAAGCACTTTTATGATGCTCTGAAGCATATCTATGAGCCAAAAACATATAGTGTGTTTCAACTACTTGGTGCTGATGGAAACACACTACTTGGCAATAAGGATATGATCCAGTAAGCATGGGCTGAACATTTCCATAGCATTCTCAACAGACCATCATCAATCAATGATGAAACCATTGACCATTTGCCTCAGATTGAAGTCAATCCTTTTCTAGCTGAAGTTCCAGCTGAAGAAGAGGTTTTGAATTAGGCTTCTCTACTGTGGCAAAACATCTGGTGCTGATTCTGTTAAGCTGAAATTTACAAGGTGGGGAATCCATTGCTCATACAAAAGCTGACTGAAATTTTCCAGGTTATTTGACAAGAGGAGGTTATGCATCAGGAGTTCAAGGATGCCTGCATTGTCCATCTCTATAAAGGAAAAGGAAATATATTGTCCTGTGACTATCACAATCTCTCTCTTAGTCATTGATGGAAAGATTCTTGCCTGAGTCTTCCTTAATAGGCTGATCCTTCACCTGGAAGATGGTTATTTGCCTGACAAGCAGTGTGGCTGCAGAAACGGCTGAGGAATGGTTGATATTGTGTTTGCTGCCTGACAACTCCAGGACAAATACCAGGAATACAACATATATCTGTACACATTTGTAGATCTGACTAAGGCCTTTGATAGTGTCAGCTGTGAGGGCTTATAGAAAATTATATCAAAATTTGACTGTCTGGAGAAGTTCATCAATATTTTACACCAATTTAATGATGGCATGCTTGCCTTGGTTCTGGATAATGGGTGATTCTCTTGTACTTTCCCACTCATCCATGGAGAGAAACAAGACTTGTGTGCTTGCTTCCATTCTTTTTAGCATGATGTTTTCAGCTATGTTGTCAAACACCTCCTATGATAAATTCTTCAACACGAAAAGGCTACAAACCAAAACTAAAGTGGTACTGGTGCATGACTTTTTTTGCTTGAACATGATTGTGCCCTCAATGAAGTCTCTGAAACTGAGATGCAATAAAGTATGAATCAATTCTCTGCTGCTTGTGGTAATTTTGGCCTAATAATTAAGACCAAGAAAATATAGGTTCTCCATCCACCACACATCATCCATATGTGGAACCATTGGTTAGAGCATGTAGAGGAATTTTGAATGCTATGGATAAGTTCACTAACCTTGGTAGTCTATTTTCAAGGGATGTACACATTGATAATGAGGTTGATGCACACATTACCAGAGCTACCTCAGTGTTTGGGAGACTCCAAAGGAAAGTGTGTGGGAGAAGAGGTATTGGACTGACTGCCAAACTGAAGGTCTACAGAGTTGTTGTGCTGACCTCATTGTTATAAGCCTGTGAAACCTGGACAGTCTACCAGTGCCATGCCAGGAAACTGAATTGCTTCCATTTGAATTGTCTTAGGAAGATTCTGAACATCACCTGGCAGGATAAGGTACCAGACACTGAGGGCCTTACTTGAGGCACACTGCCAAGCATTCACACTCCACCTCAGAGAGCACAATTCTGATGGGCTGGCCATTGTTCAAATGCGAAATGTACACTTGCCAAAAAGACTATTTTATGGAGAACTTACATAGGGCAAGCGTTCACATGGAGGTCAGAAGTGATACAAGGACACTCTCAAGGTTTCTCTTAGGAACTTTGGAATTGACTGCGTGACATAGAAGACACTGGCACAGAACCATCCAGCATGAAATGCCTTCATCAGAGAAGGTTCTGTGCTCTATGAGCACAGCAGAATTGAGGAGTTCAAAAGAAACACAAAATGGGCAAATTTAGAGACTCCACCCCAAATGTTCACATGGACTATTTGTGCCCAACTTATAGTAGAGCATTCTGAGCTTGTATTGGTCTGATCAGCCACAGTCAGACTGTATAAGCAAGCACTAGCAGCTTTCCGGAGGACTACTGCTGTGAACAGCTTTAAGGTTCTGATTATATAGTATAGTGGACTCTCTATTTATTCAACAGTAAACTAAAGCAAAACATTTACAGAAACCAAAGTACAGCATTCACTATGAGAACAAATTATTACTAAAGTGGCCACATAGTTTTAAACAAAAAAATATCATTCAGTAAGTCCTTAACTCAATCATCCTTAAGGGGTACAAAGTACAAAGTTCTTCCACCCCTAGCTCACAGTAAATCATGATCTTGTCAGTATAAAGTACCCAAGGAGAGGTCTTTTCATCTTGGCTCTAGGCCAGTTCCCAAACTTCATGGTTCCTTTTCCATGATTTTAGCTGTTGCCTGAATCCCTCCAACTATCAGCTATATTCATAGGCAGGGAGCTCTCAGTTCTTCATCCAGTTCCCATTCCATATTGAAGCTCACAGTGTCCAGTCCACCTCAAGTCCTTTGTAGTTTCTGTTTCTTCGAAAACAATGCTTAACAAAGCCAAAACAACATTCATGCACATTGCTGGCACCATCATCAATTCTCTATCTGCCTGTGAAATCAACACGGACCCACAAACAAGGTCTGAGAAGTCAACACAAGTCATCAGCATAGAAATCAACACAGACACACAAACAAGGTCTGAGAAGTACAAAGTATCACAAACACAAATCAACACAGACAGAACAGACAGAGTGCCAGAAACCACAAGTTTTCTCCTTCTCAGCTCTGCTCAGTCCCAGCTGTGCTCAAGCATTTTATCTGTCATTAGCTCCTCCTTGTTCCACCCACCTCTTACATCCTTCCTGTTCCTATCTTTGGCAAGTCCCTCCCACTGTGGGATTCATAGGTTCTGTTTCTTAACAAAGACTTGATATAATCAGGGCAAGGCTCAAAGACACCTGAACTGAAAGGTTCTAAGTATTCCATTACACAGACACACTGTAAAGTGACTCTTAACATAGAGATGTCATTTTGTTCCTCTTCTAGGAAGAAGGTCAGCAACTGACCAACTGTACAACCTGGACAGAATTCCATTTCCCTAACAACTGTGGGTCATTTTCCTAGTTTTTGAATCTCCAAAGAGCAAAGATATCACTGCCTTAACCAATGACAAAAAAGGAAAAATAATGTGTGAAGACCATAGACAGTTTCTCAGAGGTCATGTGGTTTCAGAGGAGGAGAAGGCCCCTTTTCTGGTCTTTTACTACACATCAAACTTGAAGGGAATACCAACTGAAACCAAGAGAGAACAAAGGAACAGAGGCAACAAATAAAGCTGATAAGACTTTTTAAAAATGTCTTAACCAAACTTTTCAACACATAGTTATCCAAACAGAATCAGTTATAGAATGTCTTTGCATGTTCCTCAATCTCCCCAAGATACTTCCCTTACATGATTCTCCTAGAAGCAGATTTCCAAAGTTCTCCAGGAAAGAAGCCATCCAAGACACTCTATTCATGCAGGAGACCCTCATTACCCATAGGAGCAGAGTAATGGATTTGAAATCAAGTCCTAGGTTTGAATTCAAGCCCCAATTCTTTTTAACAATATGCCTGCTCTCTGACTCAGTGTTCTCATTAGTAAATTGAAGAGAACAATACTTATATGACCTATTCTAAAGACTTGTTAGGAAAATGCTTTGTAAACAGCAAAGAATGATGGAAATATAAGGAAGTAGATTGAAATATTTCTTATTCCCAGCACAATCTATTTTTTTTTATCATACTTATCCTCAATGTGTCATATGTCCCATAGGGACATATTGGCTACTTAAGCAAAAAATTGTATATTTCATTTTTTAAAACATTCTATCCTCATTCAGATTTCTTATTTTGCTCAGTCATGTTTATCTCTTCATGGCCCTATGTGGGTTTTTTTTTGGGGGGGGGTTGTTTTTGTTTTTTGGAGGGGGGAAGGCAAGTCAATTGGAGTTAAGTGATTTGCCCAAGGTCACACAGCTAGTAAGTGTTAAGTGTCTGAGACTGGATTTGAATTCAGGTCCTCCTGACTCCACGGCCAGTGCTCTATTTACTGCACCACCTAGTTGCCCCAAGGGCAGCCTTTTTCTTATCAAGTGAGGACCCAATAACTTGTTGATTAGAAAACAGGTGGACATTTGAGATAACCAAAGACAAAAAGGCAAGGTCTTGGGTTATCAAGAGAAAAAACTAACCAACAATTTTGGTTTATGTATGTGTCAGAAGCAGAATTTAAACCTGTATCTTCCATGATTATTGGTTAGCCTAATTAATAAATTTATTTTAATGCTCTGAAACTTTGTCTCTTGGAATTTTATTTGTAACATACATCTGCTTGTTAAATCTCAAGAAAGGTGTTGACAGACTGGGTAAGGTAGGAGGGAGCATAAGGGAAATGATGAAGGCTGACAAGGGACTAGAGTTTAGACCAAAACAATGTGGAGTCTAATATTAAGATGAATGTTGGGAAACAGGGTAAATAGAAATGATGTAATAGCAAAACACTTCAAAATTTCTTTTTTAAAAAGATAAATGCTAGGAGAGATGGTAAAGAAAATCATGAAAAGTAAGGATTAAGTTCCTGAATGCTAGAATTAGAAGCACCCCTTAAAATGGGAGCCTTAAGCTAGTTTTATCTCCATGGCAGAAGTAGGTTCCAGAGGAAAGGGATGCTCCACAGAAGAAATCCTGACCACACAAACATAAATAATTCTGATGAGGAAGAACAAGAATCATAACAGATACACTGAAGATGAAATCAAAGTCAAGTCCTTGAGAATGGATATAAAATAGTAGCACAGTTCTCTAACAATAATGGTGCTGTTGAAAGTATTTGGCACATCTTAAATGCTATTTTTATGTTGGTTAAGTATTCTTATGTTGAGAAAACTGTGGTCTAGAAAGGGATGCTCCAGGGGACTATTTTGTGAGCTGACTCCAAATTTTAGACTTGGGTGAGACTTCAGAAGTCATTTCATCCAGTTATGTAATAGTATGCTACACTAAAAATTCTCTGGAATAATAGTTGATCATTGTACTGAAGAGAGTTCTAAAATCTTTCAAAATTATTTGTTTTTGTAATATTATTATTGTATAAGTTATTCTCCTGATTATATTCACTTCACTGAATCATTTCACAGAATCTTCTTAGTTTTCTCTGGGAAAAAATCATTTCATCCAACCCATCCCTGTGATATAATATTAAGAGCATGAATTCTAGAGTCAGAGCATCTGGATTCAAATCCTGAAAATGATGCTTAGAATCTGTGTAGGCTTGTAAATATCACAGAATTTCCATTGCCTCAGTTTCCTCATTTATAAAAGGGTGTTGGACTATGTGGTCTCTGAAGCCCCTTCCCAGTACTATAATTCTGATCCTATCACTCCTCTATAGTGTCTTGACCATTGACCACTGGCCCAAAGATTTCCAATGAAGGAGAACCCATTACTTACCAATCTGAGGTTCAGCTGACCATGGATGCGCAACTCTAAGTTCAAGCTGTGGATGACGGAACATTCCATTCCCCAATTGACTGTGGTAATTAGAAAAAAAAATTAAGTGGTAGTGTGGTATAAAGGTTTGAGAGCTACCCTGGAAAATATAGGTTTAAATTCTGCTTCTGACACACACATGACTCTATTCAATCAATTAACCCCTTTCTGTGGTAGGAGGCTCTTTATGATTCTAAGTTGCAGGGAAGGCTGCTACCTAGACTGGTAAAGAGACTTTTATCACCCAGGAGTTCCCCTGTAGCCCTTGTCTCCCAAGCAACCAATGTGGGTCAAAAAGTAATAGAACAGAACATGGAACAACTGATTGGTTTATGATTGGGAAAGACAAGGCTGTATTGTTTATTTAACTTATATGCAGAGTACATAATGAGAAACACCAAGCTGAACAAATCAAAAACTGGAATGAAGGATTCTGGGAGAAATATCAACAATCTCAGGTATGCAGACGATACCACTCTGATGGTAAAAAGTGAAGAATTAAGAAGCCTCTTGATGAGAGTGAAGGAGCTGGCTTAAAGCTTAACATAAAAAAGATCTTGGCATCTGATTCTATCGTTTCCTGGCAAATAGAGGGAGAAGAAATAGAAGCAGGGTTGGATTTTATATTCTTAGGCTCAAAGATTACTGCAGACAGCAACTACAGCCATGAAATTAAAAGATGCTTGGTCCTTGGAAAGAAAATTGTGGCAAAGCTGGGCAGCATACTAAAAAGCAGAGACTTCACCTTGCTGAAAAAGGTCTGTATAGTCAAAGGTATGGTGGGGGTTTTTTCCAGTAGGAATGTATGACTGTGAGAGTTGGACTGTAAGGAAAGATGAGCACCATAGAATCAATGCTTTCAAATTGTGGTGCTGGAGAAGATTTTTGAGAGTCCCTTGGACAGCAAGGAGAGCAAATCAGACAATACTTAAATTAATTCAGACTGCTCACTGGAAGGTCAAATACTGAAGCTGAGGCTTGAATACTTTAGCCACATAATGAGAAGATGGGACTTACTGGAAAAGACCTGATGTTGGGAAAGATCAAAGGCAAAGGGAGAAGGGGACAATAAGAGATGAGATCGATAGTATCATGGCAGCAATGAATATGAGCTTTGACAGACTCCAAGACATAGTGGATGATATAAGTATGGTGTGCTGTGGTCAACTGGGGTCACAAAGAGGCAGATACAACTGAATGATGGAACAAAATTCCTGTTAAAAATACCCACACAGACACATACAGTGATAATTAGTCTAGGGCAACAAAAATATAAGCATAGTTTGCTATTCTTATTGACAGGCTCAATATTTACTTAACCTTTGGGTGTTTTGGTTGCAAGGTGAAGAGGACCAAAATGCCATCACTATGCTAGAGTCAAGTTTCAGTGTGCCCAGTTGTGGCTGATCAGATCCATATGACCTCAGAATACTCTATCCCAGGTCAGGCACAAATAGCCCAAGTGAACATCTGGGGTGGAGTCTCTAAATTTGCCCATCTTGCATTTCTTTAGCACTACTACAACTCTGCTTTGCTCATAGAACACAGCACCTTCTCTGATGAGGGCAGAGCATGCTGGGTGGTCCTGTGCCAGTGTCTCACATGTCATGCGAACAATTCCAAAGTTATTAAGAGAGACCTTGAGAGTGTCATTGTATCACTTCTGCCCTCCACATGAACGCTTAGTCTTTTTGGCAATTGAACAATGTGGCCAGCCCATCAGAGTTGTGCTCTCTACAGTAGAGTTTGAATGCTTGGCAGTTTAGTTTGAGCAAGGACCTCAGTATCTGGTATCTTAACCTGCCAGGTAATGTTCTTCCTAAGACAATTCAAATGGAAGTGATTCAGTTTCCTGGCGTAGTGCTGGTATACTGTCCAGGTTTCACAGGCATACAACAATGAGGCCAGCACAACAGTTCTGTAGACCTTCAGTTTGGTAGTCTTCTCTCCTATATTTTCCTTTGAAACCTCTCAAACACTGAGCTACCTCTGGTAATGTGTGCATCAACCTCATCATCAATGTGTACATCCCTGGAAAATATACTACCAAGGTAAGTAAACTTATCCGCAGCATTCAAAGCTTCTCCATTTGCTCTAACCAATGGTTCTACGTCATCCATATGTGGTGGTGGGCTAATGCAGCACCTGTGTTTTCTTGGTGTTAATTGTTAAGCCCAAATTAGCACAAGAATCAACCCATACTTTGTTGCATCTCAGCTTCAGAAGCTGCATTGAGTGCACAATCATCTGCAAACAGAAAATCATGTACCAACACTTCCTCCACTTTGGTCTTGGCTTATAGCCTTTATAAGTTGAAGAATTTACCATCAGTGCAGTAGCTGACCTTGATGACATGTTCATCCTCCTTGAAGGCATTTGACAACATGGCTGAAAATATCTTGCTAAAAAGCATGGGAGAAGGCACACAACCTTGTTTCACTCCAATGGTGAGTGGGAAAGCACAAGAGCATCGCCCATTATTCAGAACCAGGGCAGGCATGCTCTTATGAAATTGACATACAATGCTGACGAACTTCTCTGGGCAATCAAGTTCTGACATAATTTTTTATAATCCCTCATGACTGACAGTATCAAAGGCCTTGGCCAGATCTACAAACATTGTGCACAATGTTGTAAGAGTCCTTATTGAAAGCAGACAGATGCCATTACTATTGTGAAACTAATTGCTTGAGTCCTGTGTATTTATACACTCTGGGAACCAGAAGACCTGGCTCCTAGGGATGATTCTACTATTAATCATGGGACTTTGAACAAGTTTCTTAAACCCTTGAACCTTATTTTTCTCTAAGGTCCATTTAATCTCTTAAACCCCCATTTTAAACACTACGATTCTAAGATCAGGGAAGGATTAAAGTGCTGATGATAGAAGAGATCAAATTTTAATTTTGACAATAAACTAAGAATGAAAAATTCCATACAAACATTAAAAATGTGTTACAACAATTGAAAACTGCTTCTGTGAAGTGGGAACCTTGTGAATGATGCATTATGCTGCTATTCCCTAGGCACTAGCTCTCCTTACTGAGTTTATTTATGGGCCATAAACCTGTAATCCACCAATGAAGAATGAAGCTCTTAGACTAGAGCTCCACAGAGTATTTACACTTTAAAATCAAGCTCTCTTTTGTCATCAAAAAGGGAGAAATCAGAAATCAAAGAAAGAATAAAAACCTGAAGACCTTTCTGGGCAAAACCACCCAAAAGCAAGAGGCCAAGACTCAGGTTCTGCCAAACTTTCCTAAATTTCTAGAGCTCTCCAGGACTTTGCATATTGATGAAAAGGAAAGTGGTCTGTAATCCCTGTCGATCACTAAAATTCCAACAATAATGAAGGAACAGGAGAGTGGTTTGAGTGACTGATCTGAATTGGCAATGATTCCTCCAACTTTGGACCCTCACAGGTATAGATTTGTCCCAATTCTAGGCTGCCAGAATAGTACAGTGGAGAGCAAGCTGGATATAGAGCCTGAGGACCTGGATTCAAATCCTGGCTGTCACTAACAACCTGTGTAAAATCAGGATAATCATTTCATCTCTCCAGATCTTAGCTACCTTTACAATAAAATACAGCAACTGAAGGAAGTGATGCCTGAGCTCATTCACTAAGCTAGTCTCTTGCTCCCATCTCATTGACCCAACATAGGCTAATCATATGTGAAAGAGAAAAGACAACCTCTGTATACGTTAGACTAAAATAGGCTGGGGAAAATAATAGATAAGCTTTAAATTCAGTTCCCAGGGGTTCTCCCTCCTTTTGTAATTTCAATATAATGAACTGCTTCCCCACAGAATAACATGGGAAGCCAGAAAGCTCAAGTTACCCTCCCAATTAGTTCCTAGAGACCCCAATCTCATAAGAATAAAGCCCTTTCCAAAATTGCACATGAATATGGATGCAGGGAGAAGCTAGGTGCACAGTGGATAGAACACTGGCCCTGCAGCCAGGAGGACCTGAGTTCAAATCCAACCTCAGATATTTACTTGATGTATGACCGTAGACAAGTCACTTAACCCTACTGCCAAAAAAATTGCAAAACACCAAGAAATAAGAGGGAAATCTTCCCTTTTGAGATGTCAATTCTGATTTTAGGACCAAGAAAAAACAGTTGAAGCTCTCTGGCTTTTTTCTCCTCTCTTTTCCAACAAAATGAGGAAGAGAACAATACATGGAGGAAATCAAAATGTCCTCTTTTCCTTTCTGAACCATGGACACACTCATTATTTTTGTTTTTTTCTATCCCAAGTGCTTAGCACTGAGGCTGTCACATAGTAGGCACTTAACAAATGTGTAGTGTGTGATTGCCAATTCATTGAAGCACTGAAATATTCACCAGGTGATTGAGATTAAAACTTGACCTCCGTGTTTCAGGAAGTTGAAAACGTTCTACCCTGTTTGTCAGAACCCTTTTTTCAGGAGTGATTTTCCATCTCTGAACTCAGTCTGTAGTAAACATACAAAAACCTGCCCATCCCAGAGCTCAGAGGCTTCTTGCTGATCCAAGAGCTAATAGTAAACCCTAGTTAAGCTGAGAACAGTAGTCTTCAAGGGATTCTTGGGGTCAGAACCCTGGAGTCAGGTCTCCAGACGTATACAAATGGGAGCCAGTCAATAAATTCTTGTTAAATGAATGGTTCAGTGAAAGAATGAATAAAATGGAAGAGCTGAAGCCCCGCCCCACCCCTATTATCAGCCTTTTTCCTTTAAATAGGCTGGATTGATTTTCATGATCTATTTAGGAAAATGGGACACAGAAACAGCCTATTGCTTCAAATGGTATTTAAGTCTGATATGGAGCAAACAAGCTGCCTACCTGTAGCCCCAAGCTTATTTCCTTATTAAGAAACTAGGGTTTTAATGAGGTCATTGATCCTCCCCGCCTCCTCCCCACCTTGTTCAACCATTTTTCATCCAAGGAATAATAAATGCAATAAAAATACACTAAAGCCTCCTTGCAAGGGATTGTATGAGGACCAGGGAGAGTACTACAATTTAAATGAGACACTCTATCTGATCTCCTAGAGATTATTTTCCAGGTTCTCATCTCTGTATTTGCAAATGTCCAATATTACATTATTCACATTTGTTTGTTTAAATAAGAGTTCTTCTTCCAGGGTCTTTGAACATTTAAAAAAATATTGGATCACTATATTCCAATAGAATTTGCAAACATATGTATTTATATATAATCATACACATTTAAAAACATTTACCTTGAGGTGACTAGATGGCAAAGTGGAAAGGGGGGATACAAGCAATGATGATAAAGAGAGACCTCTGGCCTCAAGATATTTTCATTTTACCAGTATGAAAAGGCAGTCAGGTGGTACAATAACAGAGTACAGGGCCTGGAGTCAGAAACATTTCCATTCAAAGTGGGTCTCAGATACTTACAACCTATATGAATTGGGGCAAGTCTTTCAACTTTTGTTGACTTGAGATTCCTCATCTGTAAAATGGGAATGATAATCACACCTACTCCCAGCGTTATTGTGAAGATAAAATGAGAAATTATTTGTAAAACTCTTTGCAAAAATTAAAGTGCTGTGTCATTTGTGATGATGATGATATTAAGTAATCTATAGCCTTTGTTAGTCCTCCAAAGTTGTCCATGACACAAAAGAGATTAAGAAGCAAGCCCTGGCTTATCTTATCTATGACCATTAAAGTCATACAATGATGCCTCATTTTGATGTACAGGTGACCCTGCTTTTGTGAAGATTTTCCCAGCAGAGTATTGCCCCTGACAGTTCCTAGGAACCTTGATAAGCTTCAAGTTCCAGCCTCTCATGTCCAGGTGATGAGCGCCAACTCCATTCTCTAAGGACCTGCCTCAAGAAGTTCGAAGGCACTCATCATCAGATTCCCTGGAGAGTGAGGAATTTTTCAGCCACAGTAGTTCATGATAAGGGGTTATTATCTGCATGAGTGGAGGGGAGATGCTCACAAATCAAGTCACAGATTTTTCAAGTATGGAAGCAGTGAAATACAATTTGGGGCACCCCTTAATGTTCACCTAACTTTAATATTCTTCAGTCTCACACAACAGTTCCTTGAATCTAATTGTGTTTGGAGAGGGTGAAGAGGAGGAGAAGAGCTATTTAAAAAGAGAGGGTCATTTGGATGTGTCTTTGACTAAGTTTCTTCTTTCAGCAGTCCTCAGCCCAGATAATCACTCAAATGAAATATCCCTCCCTCCACATAGCTTCCTTTTCCACAGCCCTTCCAAATTTCTGGTCATCAAGTTAGAGTCAATAATGGTTGAATCACAGAACCAGAAGGTATAAAGATTTCTGAAGCCATCAAGGTCAACCCCCTTCATTTTGCTTTTGAGGAAACTGGAGTTCAGAGAGGATTATAAGATCATGGCCCTAGAGCTGTAAGGAACATTGGACATTATTTAAACCAATCTTCTCATTTTTACTAATAAAGGTATTCTCTCAATACTAGATGATTCCATCCCTCCAGTGGTGCAGAATATAGTCCCCAGCACAATTGATAGTCTTTGAGAGCTCCTAGCATTAAAAAAGTCATAGCACTTTAACAACTCAACTCATTGCAATTCTACCCCTTCTTCAAGGTGCTATTCAAATGCCACATTTTTCATGAAGCCTTTCTAGATTCCACCTACTCCACATCACCACTGCCAACAGAAATTACCTTTTTCTCAGACTATATCAGATCATCATGCTCTTTGAATTTAACTAGAATGGTCAGTCTCCTAGAGATGTACAGTAACTCTACATACAGAACCATAATGGAGGCCAAACAATTATTCTTTCCAAGACTTTTGCTCTGAGAACATAGTCCTCAGGAATGCAGGAAAACAATAAATTGGCAAATAGGACAGAAAATGGAAATGGCAAAGAGTGGAAGAACTGAGGCAAGAGTGAGAATACTAATATACTCTTGGTGAAGCTAGGAATTGGTATGATTGTTCTGGAAACTAACATGGAATCATATGAAAAGAAGGAATTAAGAATTAATTCTGGGTTCTTAGACCCATAAATCCCACTCCTAGGCACATAATAGAATAATGAAAAGTCACTTGGATGTCAAAATACTCACATCATTTTTGAGTGGGAACAAAGTGAGAGGCATAAAAATAAATGTGATGTTATCATGCATTTTGAAAGAATGAACATTAGAATTTCAGAGACACATGGGAAGACTTGTATCAACTTATGCAGACTGAAGTAAACAGAACCAGGAAAACTGCACTAATGGCTACAATAATGTAAATGTAAAAAAATCCCAAAAGCCAAAGGCGAAAGTACCTGCACTGACAAATCTGTATCCAAAAGAAGAGAGAAGATGGAGAAAGGAAAAATTTATGACCAAAGAAGAGATAGAGACATTATGAAGTGCAAAATGGATAACTTTGATTACATTAAATTAAAAAAGGATTTGAGCAAACGAAGCCAATGCAACCAAGCTTAGAAGGAAAGCACAAAGCTGAGAAAAAATGTTTTACTGCCAGTGTTTCTGATAAGGGCCTCATTTCTAAACTATATAGAGAATTGAGTCAAATTTATAAGAATATAAGTTACTCCCCAATTGACAAATGGTCAAAGAATATGAACAGGTACTTTTCAGGTGAAGGAAGGAAGGAAGGAAGGAAGGAAGGAAGGAAGGAAGGAAGGAAGGAAGGAAGGGAAGGAAGGAAGGAAGGAAGGAAGGAAGGAAGGAAGGGGAAGGAAGGAAGGAAGGAAGGAAGGGAAGGGGAAGGAAGGAAGGAAAGAGAAGGAGGAAGGAAAGAAAGGAAGGAAGGGAGGAAGGAAGGAAGGAAGGAAGGAAGGAAGGAAGGAAGGAAGGAAGGAAAGAAGAAAGAAAGAAAGAAAGAAAGAAAGAAAGAAAGAAAGAAAGAAAGAAAGAAAGAAAGGACTTCACAATGTCCTGTATGGAGCTGCTTAGAAACATAATAATCATTAAGAATAAATTTATTTTGAAACAATAAATACATATATTAAAACTCTTAAATAACAATTTAAAAAAGAGATAAGGAAGCATACCCCCCATTCTCACAAAGAAGTGGGGGACAGACAACAAGTACAGAATATACACTGTCAGACAGGGAAAAAAAAGATGTTGGTTTTTAATTAATCATTTTTCTTTCTTACCAGGGAGGGTTTAATTCGGGTGGGGGGGAGGAGGAAATATTCAGAAATGACTATGATATAAAAACAAAAGGCATCAATAACATGTTTGTTTGTTTGTTTTAAACCCAGGGTCACCTTGGCAACACAATGAAGTATCAGAACAGGGCTGTAGTGGTCCTTGTCTCTATAATGTATACATTGTTTAAATTCTATCAGAGTTTGGTGAATAGCTATAAGACACATCTCTGGACAATTGAACCTATACATTGATAACCAAGAAAAATGATGAAAGCTTAGGTTTCATTAACAAAAGGATGGTTTCCCAGACTAGAGAAGTACAAATCCCTAGTACTATATTCTTGCCTGCTCAAACTACATTCTGAGTATTATGTTCGGTTCCGGATGTCACCTTCTAAGAAATACAACTGGCAAATTGGAGAATGTCCAGAAAGAGAAAACCAAGATAGTGAAAGGTCTCAGGTTTGTGCCAGAAGATGATTATTTGTAAGGATTAATCAACAAATATTTATTAAGTGCCTACTATGTGCCCAGTCACTGTGCTAAGCACTAGGGTACAAAAAGAGGCAAAGGACAGGCCCTCAAAAAGCTTTTAATCTAATGTTGGAGACAGCATGCAAACAAAACTGACAAAACAATCTACACATGAAATAACTAACAGAAGGAAGTCATTAGAATTATGAGGGGTTCAGAAAAACTTCCTATCAAAGGTAGAATTTTAGTTGGAACTTACAGGAAGACCAGAACTGTGCTTTAAGAAAATTTATTTCATGGCTGAATGGAGGATGGATTAAAGATGTTTAATTTGAAGAAGGGGGGAGTTGGGGAAATTAGATAACTATCCTTAAAATTGAATACCTGATACATAGAAAATAAAGATTAGATTTTTTTTTACTTTGATTCCCAGAAATTAGAACTAAGGTGAATGGATAAGTGTTACAAGGAAGAAAATTAAAACTTGACATAAGAAACAAAAAAACTTCCTAAATATTACAGCTCATCTAAAGTGAAACAGGCTGCCCTGGAAGATAGTGGATTCCTTCTACTGGAATGTATTCAGTGAAGTCTGGATGACAACTTCGCAGATAATTTGTAGAAGATACTCTTGGATACCAAGAATTGCTCTCTCCTTCTGGATACTATCTTGCCTCAAGAATAATATGCTTTTTTAATTCTTTTCCCATCTCATCCAGGTCTCAATTAGCCTAAATGGCTTCTTGTGTCCCTTCCTATTCCAAGATTCCATAATTCATTTCCATCTCACAGTTTGACCTTTGGTTCCTCAATGCTTATGTGTGGAAAGAGTTGGTGTAGGTTATCAAGCTTTTGTACAAGCCATGGCTCCAGTTTCTTAGCTACCCAACTGCCCCACCCTCATCTTCATGACTGCCTATTAAGATAAAGAGGGCAATAAAGGGAATGACAGCCTAGATGCCAAGTGAGAGAGAAACTGTCTTAAAAGACTTCAGTAACCACCCACAGGTTTATGAACGAGTATCACTGTGAACCTATCTCAATGTAACCAATATCTGATGAGAGGAAAAACCTTATATCTCCAACCCCACGGCAGCCTCATCCATAATCCCTATTTAGAGCATGCCACGAAGAGATCTATTTTAATATATCTGTTGACCTACTTTACTATTCCAGCATTAAAAAAGTTAAACTGCTAACTTACAAAGCATTGGGTTGCCATTTTCCAATAAAACACTTTTTTGTTTTTAACAAGGGGCTTTCTGTTCCAGTTTCCTTTTTTTTTTTTTTATGAGTTAGTTTCCATTGTACACAGGTGCTGATGGATTTGCAGAAAGGGTGAAATGGAAAAAAAAAGTCTCTAATGTATTCCAGCCCAGAGGTGATCTGTAACTTCTGACAGCTTGGAAATCACTTACATCCACAAATTCAGCTTTGTTCTCTCATCTTTGCTCCCTCTCCTTTGTGAGAATAATATTACGTGAATGATAAAAACAAACACAAATGCTACGTGCAATGACTAACGTCGCTGGTCAGGAAAAAGTGAGCACATTAATTTTAGCTCCTTGCCATAGGAATTCTTTCCTTCCTGCCCGTCCAAACCATTATTCATTCCCCTTTCGAATCTGTCACTAGGATGTCCTTTAGGTACTGAGTTGTCTCACTTCCAGAAAATGTAAGGCAGGTTTTTAATTTTCTCCCAAGCATTTAGTTGGAGTTGCCTAGAAGGTCTACAATTCTTAATGAACTAATAGAGAAAAACTGAACCAAGGAGACAGACTCACAAGTGGTTTATCCAAGTGGAGCAACACGACCTCTTATTCTCTGCTAATGGGTTTCTCTGACCTTCACACTGTAAAGAGTATAATTAGTTGAAAAGACCAGGTTGATCTTTATGTTTCTCATATTCTTTTTCTAACCCAAATTGCCAGAGAGAAAGAAAAGAATTTAACCCATATTCAATTTTATAATCATACCTTTCATGAGAAGACATTTAATGGGACTCAAAAAGAACTCTCTTTGGTCTAGTCTGCTGCACACAATAAAGACTGTCCATTGTCAGGTAGAGAAACAATGACTAGTTATATAAGCAGGAGTCAGAGTAGTTAAGCTTTCAGCTTCTTCCATGGGTCAAAGGAAAAGCAGAATGAGGGAAAATGGATTTAAAAGTCATGGTCCTAGAAGGTAGATGAGTCTAGGGTCAAATCCCGATGGCACTTTGCTACCTGCCTGGGAGAAAATGATTTGCCTCTGCCTTCCTGACCTTCAGTTTCCTTGCCTTCTAAATGAATGAGCTGAACTAGATGGTTCTCTAAGACCCCTTCCCTCTGATCCTCTGAAACTTTGTTGTTGTTGTCTTTAAATTGAAGGTGTCAGTATTGACTTGATTAGTGATAGTGAGACATCAGAACAGTATAGATCCAAATCAGCCCCTTGTCTGACTCCAAAAAAGAATCTAATTAATGCGATCATCACTACCTTGCATGTCTTCCATGAACAAAAATATGATACTCCAGTTGCCCACCGAAACCAAAATAAAACAATGTATATTGATTTTATATATTCATATGTCATTTATTATAGAATATGCTTTGTGTTTGTTGCATAGTTTATCATTTATTATACTCTTCATATATACATATTTAATATATGCAAGTATACATACATGTATATGTATGCATACACACCGATGCCTTTTATTTCTCTCCTTACAAAATTGAGATAGGTAGAAAGACAGAAAGCAACATTGTAAACCAATTGCAATTGCAAAGCAATGCTTATTGAAGGCAGGTAGAACCTGTTACTTTCTATCTTTGTATGTATCCCCAGTATCTTGGACAAGACTTAATATGGTACAAGACTAATGTCTGTTGGTTGACTGATGGAAGCCCTGTGTATCCAATGATTCCTTTCCTAATATCAAGGAATACGATTGGTAATTAGAAAGTCCAGGGCAATTAAAAAGACATTGAGAGTATTGGGGGAGGGAGAGGGGAACATGAAAGGGAAGTGTGAAGATTTAGGAGGAGGTTTGGTTAAGGACAGCTTTTAGTTTTCCAAGGGTCTTAACTGACAAGCAAACACATGTAGGTTCTTACTCAACAGTTTTTTTAGCAAAACACATCCTACATGAATTAGAAATGAAAATGGGAATTTAATCCATGGGACCAGTTTACAAGAGCATCAACAGGGTGCCATGATAGCTGATTGATCAATCAAAAAAACACTTATTAAGCACCTAGTATATACCAGGCACTAGTCTAGGTGCTGGAAAACAAATATAATAAATAAAATAATCCTTACTCACAAGGAACTTCCCTACTCAGAGGAAAGGGGGTGGGGACAACAATAGTTATATAAGTATAGGCAGAACACACACATACACACACACACAAACACACACACACACACACACACACACTACAAGAGGGAGGGGGAAGAGCACTAGCAGCTGGGGAAATAAGAAAAGGCTGAAGTAATCAATCTTAGGCTACATTAATAGAGATACTGTGTCCAGAATGAAGGGAGTGAAAGTACTGCTGGTCAGACCCCATGTGAAATATTGTGCTCAGTCCTGGGAACCACATTTTAGGAAGGATATTGACAAAGTGGAGAGAGTAGTACAGAGGGAAGTCATTAGGCTGTTAGAGGACCTTGGAAGCTATACCATACAAGGACTATTTGAAGGAAATTGGAATGTTGAGCCTGAAGAAGAAAGACCTAGGGATGACATAATAGCTGTTTACTAGCATGTGGAGGGCTATGATATGAGAGATTTGTTTTATTTGACCAAAAAGAATAGACCTCCTAGGAACAATGGGTGGAAGCTATAACAATGAAGACAGAGGGTTGGTGTAAGTGGCAATGGGAGTGCTAACAATTTAAAAAGTCCAAAAGTAAAATGGGTTATCTCAGGAAGAGGGAAGATCCCTATCACTGAAGGTCTTCCAATAAAAATCATTTTCTCAGCCAAATTGTTGAGGAGGTTATAAAGTTAGCATAACTCCAACTTGATAGTCTCTGAGCCCCCCGCCTCCCCCCAACTCTAATATTCTGCCATTCTGTATAAATCATTCTTCTTATCTGGCCACTAATCTAGTAATGTGGTAGAAACAGTCAACTCAGCATTTTTCAGTGTTTTCTTTACCAGAGGGACGGGGAAGTGTTCTGGATTGCTTAAGGATTTTAAGATCTGGTTATCTGTCTTCAAAATGAAAGCGAAAGGGAAGGGAAGGTTAAAGAGGAACAACAACAAAAAACCCCTAAAGGTATCTGTTTCCTCTTATTTGGAGTTCAAAGTTATTATCATAAAATTCCCCCCCCCTCCTTGATCATTTCTTCTCTGCATTAAATTTTCTGATTTTATGTACTCCTTAAATTATTTATGTGTCAGTGGAGTCCTTTCTTATGATGTGCTTCTGTCTGATGGTGCTCAGATTTGACACCAGATCTGATATTCGTTGCCTTCTCTGTATTCCCAGGAGAACTTTGTATGCCTTAATAACAGCTGCGCTTTTATCGCCAGTGTTCCACTTATATCCCTTAGGAGCTCTCCTGACCATATTACCCAGTCAGCACTTGGCTGTACAAAAACTCATGCCCAACTAGAAACTTTTCCAATCCTAGAGAAGGAGGCCAACATTCTGCTCCTCTCTAGCAAGAAAGGAAATACTCCTAAAAGTAGTTTGCTACGTTCTGTCCTTCTAAGACTATGTTAGGGTGGGTTATATGTAGAGTTGTCAGGCTCCTCTAACATTCACTCTCTGTGGTAGTTGCATTTAATTTACTGTATTTAATATAATGATAATAGCTAGCATTTATATAACACTTTGGTTTGTAAAACACTTTATAAATATTATGCCCATTTTACATATGAGAAAACAGAGGTAAGAAGGGGTTAAGTGACATGCCCAGGGTCATACAACCAGTAAGAGTCTAAGGCTGGATTTGGACTAAGTTCTTACTGTCTCCATACAGTCTCTCCATTGTACTACCTAGCTGTCTCAATTTACTCTGGCAACATATATTGCCTAGATCATGAATTTGAAATTTAGGTGAGTGGTGGTAAAGAATTAGAAGCTAAGAGGTTGTCTACCAATTGAGGAATGAAGGAACAAATTGTAGTATATGAATGTGATGGAAAATATTGTGCTAAGGAAATTATAAGCTCGGTGGTTTCAGAAAAACCTGGGAAGACATGAACTGATGCAAAGTAAAGAGGGAAGGAACCAGGAGAACATTGTACACAGTAGCAGGAATATTGCAAGAATGATCAACTGTGAAAGACTTAGATACTCTGACCAAGACAATGATCTAAGACAATTCAAAGGACCATGATGAAAAATATTAGCCATTTTCAGATAGAGAGCTGATGAACTCTGAGTATAAATTGAAACATACTTTTTTACTTTATTTTTCTTGGGTTTTGTGCATGTGCATTTTCTTTTACAACATGGCTAATATGGAAATATATTTGGCATGACTTCACATGCATAATCTACAACATGTTACTTGTTTTCTCAAGAGGAAAGGGAATGAGAGAGAGGGAAAGGATTTGAAACTCAAAAGTGCTCAATACACGATTGATTCAACATATTAGACACTTGGTTCTTTAATTTTTTCAAATGTATTCAATTCAAATGATTCCTCTAAAATAATCAATACATTGTTTGCATTTCTCCAGTCCAAAAGCATCTCTTCCTTTCTCTACATCACCCAATTCTTTCATTACTCAAGAATATATTTCATCTAGACCAAGTAACCTGAAATCATAAATGGCAATCATGTGTCTTGCTACTAATTCCCTACTAATCTTAGAAAGGTGCACAAAAAGACTTAGTCCAGTCTTAAATTCATGAAGCTTAATATTACACTAAAACTTTTAGAACACCATGTATATCAACTCCCCATTAGTCATTTTAAATTTTATTTCAGAGAACTAGATAGCTGTTAGGACTCTCACCAGTCTCCTCAAATTGTCATGTAGATACTTAAGTTCTTACAGTCTGTATCCCATCCCCCAGCCACCTCCCATCCCAATCCCTGGTAGCATCTAAACTCCATGTTCAATTGGTTGGGTAGATGAAGGAAACAACCCAGAACCACAGATCATGAAATGAGAGATAAGTTATTAAATGCAAAGGACATGAACCACATAGGTCAGAACACAATCCACCAATATTATTCAGATGTCAAATTGATGTAGAGAAGAGAGAAATAGAATGGGAGTTATGTGCTTCCTACCTTATTAACTTCATGAATGCAGGCAAATCACTATACTTCCCTTTGCTTCAATTTCCTCATCTGTAAATGGGGAGAAAAACTGCCTCCAAAATGTCTATATCACAGAGTTCTTGCAAGGAAGGTGCTTGTAAACCATTAAAAGTGAGAGAAATGTTAAGAAGCACTTTAGAAATTTCTATCATTGGTAATAATCATTGCTGTTGATGCTATTATCATCAACAAACAGGCAAGCTCAAATATAATAGGGGAAACTAGGACCTGAATCTCAGAAATGATCATGGGTGATAAACTTCTTTAGAAATGAAGTAAAGAAATGCTGAAATGTCCAGTATCAACAGAGCAAGATGAAACCTAGAAAAAGAGAACAGATTGTAAACAAGCTGAAGAACTAAATCATAAATATCTTCAAGGGGGGATGTATTTAGAACTGTTCTATTTGATAGTTTTGCCCTACTGGAAAAATCCTTGAAAATCCCTGCTGCTAGCAAAACAGGAACTCTTTTATGAAAAAGCTACCCTATGTGGCTGACCCAAACATTCTGAAAACTCTTGCCAAGGCATCACTTTGATGGAGAGAGGTAGTGCCCCAGACTACAGTAACTTGGTGGAAATATCTCTTATGATTGGGTGACTTTTTGTTGGTGTTATATTCATGGAATAACTTTTTAATAATAATAAATCTTAATTTATTTCTTAAATGGGTTTCCTTACTGAAAAGAGAATGGATTGATTAGTTGACAAATACTACAATCCACTAGACAGTTGTAATTCTATCATAAACTACTACATGAAGTTTCAAATTAATTATAATGATGATGATGATAGCATTTCTAGTGTTTAATGTTTGTAAGACACTCTACAAATATTTCCTCATTTTATTCTCACATTGTCTAGATAAGTAAGTGTTTTATACACATTTACAAATGAGAAAACTTGCCCAGGGTCATGTAGCTTGTAAATGTCTGGGCTGGATTTGAGCTCAGGTCTTCCTGCCTTTAGGTCAACCACACTATCCACTGTTCCCCTGAGTGACATAGGCATTTCTTATGAGATTGGTTGATTAGATTTAATTCACCACTGCATGAACTGATCAAATCAGAAATACAAAGCTAGGGTTTCCAGATCCTTGGGCAGAGATGGAAGGTACAGCAACCATGAAATCCAATTGGCCCTTCCATTCACTCTAACTATAAAGTCACATCCTTGCCTTGGTCAGGAAACTTGGAGTTTGTGTAGCACGAAGACATACATCCTGGAAAAACATTTTTCCCTGGGAAGATAAGCCCCAGCATAACACAATATATCCCCAGACAAAGCCATCATTGTTTATGGTGGAATTCCCACCTACCTACCTGGAATCTTCACTACTATCATTAGTTTCACACTATGGACAACACTTCAAACTACTCCACTAGTCCCGTTCATAAGCCCCTATGACATTTTTTGTAGCTCAGTTCACAAGATGACAATTTTATGATCACCCCAGATTTGTGTTTGAAGGGCCTATAAATTCTAGTCTATCACTCATTATTTAATTCAAAATGAATGTTGTAAATATGAATGAGGATGATGGAGGGTTGCAGCCTAACCAGAGAGGCATTAATATTCTAATGGTATGAACATGTCCTTTATTACCAGAACTGGTACATAGGACAATTTTCAGTTATAGCAGGAAATTATTTCAGGTCCATCTTCACTTTCAATTATCATTGAAAGACATTGGGATTTCTCATCTTCAGAATACTCAAATCAGTGGTTAATTACTCAGTTTCCTAATCTGTGAAATGAGAAGGTGGGACTAACTGACCTCTGTAGTCTCCTCCAGGCCTATGCCTATGCCTATGTCCTATGATCCTGTTATTTTAAATGATTATCTGTGACTTTCTTGACTTTTTTAGTGAGAGGATTTCATTTTAATCCTCTCCAACTTAAGTCTATAAAATTCTATTTATTGTTAATCAAGTTCCTGAATCTCTAAGACCTCTTTTTAGAAAACAAAATACTTTCTGCATGTGTGTAAACATTTTTTTAAACTGAACTTATGATTGTGTTGATGCAGGAATCTCCTAGTAAGGAAGTCACCACTTTACCAATGCACACTGGTGCTTAATGCATGATCTATATTTTTCCTGGAGAGTTACCTGTGATACTAAAAAATAAAATGACTTGCCCAAGATCACATAGTCAATATGCCTTACAACAAAGGGATCCCAATTCCTACTAACTCTGAGGCCCACTCTCTATCCTTTATTCCAGGGACCATTGTTGTTGATGAATCATTTCAGTCTTGTCTGACTCTTCATGATGCCATTTGGGGTTCTCTTGGTGAAAATACCAGAAAGGTTTGTCATTTCCTTCTGTAGCTTATTTTTTCCTTAATAGTATTTTATTTTTTCCCAATTACATGTAAAGATAGTTTTTGACACTCACTTTTATAAGATTTTGAGTTCCAAATTATTTTCTCCCTTCCTCTTCTCTCCTCTCCCCAAGATAGCATGTAATCTGACATAGGCTATACATGTATAATTATACACATTAAACTTATTTCCACATTAGTCATGTTTGTGAAAGAAGAATCATATCAAAAGGGAAATACCATATCCATTTCATTTCACAGATGAGGAAACTGAGGGTTAAGTGACTTGTCCAGGGTTACAGAGCTAAGGCCAGATTTGAACTCATAAAGATGAGTATTCCTGACTCCAGACCCAAGACTTTATCTACTATGCTACCTAACTGTTCCACAGTGACTATATCACACACATATATTTAAGGGTAAGATTCTTCAAATGTGTCTCCGTAAATATATGGACATATCAATACACTGTGTGTATATATTTATATATGCACATATATATTCACACACATATACATATTTGTATATGGCATTGCTCAAAACCAGTTATGGTTAATGTCCACAGCATTGAAGAACAATTAGCAAATTAATTCATTTTCCTCCGAGTATATTAGTAAATTTCTGTTTGCCTCAGCTTTCTCAATTGGAAAATAAGGACAACAATAGCACTTACCTCTATAGTTTGCTTGTTAATAACAATTAATAATATTAATTATTCTACTCAATAATTAACTAGAAACTCTATGTAGTAGTTTATAGGCCAACACACAATGTATAAAATAGAAAAGGCATTCAATAAATGGTATTAATTCAATAGCCAGTCATCAGGCCTTGATTATAGGACATCATTACTTCAATAATTCAAAGTCCTTTAAGAATATAAACATTCTGAGGTCAGGGATTGTCTCATTTGGAGGAGGGGTGTTTTTTTTTTTAATTCATCTTCCCAGCACCTAGAATGATGCCCATTGTAGACACATTATTATGCTTTTTTATCGACTGATGCTATGATTCCCTCATTTGGGAGACTCTACTATGAATGCTTGTTTTTCCACCAAATTCCCATATGAACCAGCCTCCCATACTACTCTCTAGTTCACATTGCTGGCTCCTTTCCTTTGTTTGAGTATGGGAAAGCTCCTATCCTTTGAAATGATTCATTACTAACCTGGCACAATGACCCATTCCTCTAATGCCTGCTATTAAGCTGGGGCAGCTCAGGCTGTTGGATCACATGAGATTGGAAGTACTGAGCTACAGTAGGGTTCTGGGGTCCACACTAATTCTGGCACTAAGATGGTAGACCCCGGCCCCCTCCTTGAAGCAGGAAGCCACCAGGCTTCCTTAGGAGGGACAAACCAGTCCATAAGTGGCCATGGCATATCCAGAGTGGGTGTTACAAAGAGACTTCTGAAATTCAATAGAAACCTCAAAACCCTTAACAACTAAATCACAAAGATATACAAAAGGGTATGTATCTTGACCTGATCCAGTGATAATTTTGTCCTAACAGGAAAGACATTGAAAATTCCTGCCACTAGCTAAACCTTCAGGAATATTAGGTGACCCTCACTTCTGCTACACGGCTCAACTAATACTCCTTTCTTAGCTTTCATTCCTCTTACCTGAATACTTAAATTCATGTTTGACCATTTTCCCTCTTTCTAGGCAGCCCGGTAACACAGTGAATTAAGTACCAGACTAAGTCAAGAAGACCCAAGTTTGAATCCTTCTTCAAAAATTAAGTGTGTGATCCTGGGCAAGTCACTTAACCTCTATCTGCCTTAGTTTCCTCAACTGTAAAAATTAAATAATAATAATAGATATTATTTATAATAGTTTGCTATGAGGATCAATTAACATACATGAAAAGTGCTTTGAAACCTTAAAGACCTTATTAATTGGTATGAATTCATTGGAAGAAAGAGCCATTTTTCTGTATCCCTGCCTTTCTCTGTAGCCCTGATGCTTGTCCTGGAATCTGGTATACATTAAGCAAATAATAAATGCTTGTTAACTGACATGTACCTGTATTCACCCTGATTTCTTTTTTTACTGAAAGGAATTTTAAAGAGGAGAAACCACTTTATGAAGATATTTTCAATAATTGAAACCTAAGAAAACATACCAAACAAATAGGGCATTTCCTCAAAATGTCCATTAGTTTGAAATTAGTCAGAAAAAAGCACTTAGTTGTCCTGTCATCTTGTTTTTTAAGTAGAAACAGATGATAATTCATGAATCTGTTACCCAATATCCCTCATCCAAAACAGATGCTGTTCTGTTCAGTCTTTGGTCATTCACAAGAGTGAGACACAATTTAAATGCCCATTAAATTCTTCTATGTCCATTGATTTTTTTCAACAAAAAATGTTTTCCATTGAACTAATAAGTTTTAATTTTCAATGTATTTCCATTTTCAATTACTTTTTTAAAACTAAATTGCCTCTCTTTTTTAGGCCACCATCTCACATTTACTTTGTACATTAACCTGATCTTGGCATTTCTTTAGGCTCTGCTTTGAACTATTCTAGCGACAAGGAGCTGACTCCTTTGCAAAGCCACTAACTCCATATTTTAAAAGAAGGACTAATTGTTAGAAGCTATTGGGATATAGTGACATGCTTCCTAGATTTGGAAAGCATGAAACTGAGTTTGAATTTCATCTGTGTGATCTTATACACATCACCTCCTTCTTTAGCCCTTAGTTTCCTCATTTGTCAAATTAGGTGGTAAAACTAGACAAGGGGTAAGGAACATGTAGCTTTGAGGCCATGTGTGGCCCTCTAGGTCCTCAAGTGCTTTGACTGAATTCTATGAAGTTTGGATTCCACCAAAGGGTCACATTTGAGGACCTAGAGGGACACATGTGACCTTGAGACCACAGGTTCCCCATTCCTGGACTAGACAATCTATTAAGTTCTCTCTTTGTTCAGACCCTACAACCCAACAAATTCAGCAATTATCATTTCTGATGGTTGGCCTCAGCTACCTTTCCATTTTTAGCCTTTGGCCCAAGTTGTAAAGAGGGAAAGCAGATGTCTAGGATATAGTACAAGGCAATCTTTAATGATTCATGTTAATACCAGAAAAGTCCACTTACCGGGCATACTGGCATTTATTTTGTGGTAAATCAAGTCACATGGGATACAGTGAAACTTCCTAAGCCTTTTGTGAAGAGTAACTCAGAAGAGGCACTTCTTTCCTTGATGGGACATGCCAAAGACTCTGTCTTTATTCATAGCATGTCCCCATAAATATGGGCCCAATTTTCTTTCTTCTCTATCCAGATTTCTGTTTTATAAACCTCCCTGGAAAAATCTACAGGGACCTTTGAAACCACTAACTTCCTTGGCTTTGCTTGGTGGACTGTAGTCCCCTGGAGCCATTTAATCACACACACTTAATGAATAATGAAGTCAGTTAAAATGTTTTTAATGTTATAATTAGTTCCCAAATTCTCATGTCCAAAACACTGAGTAACCAACAGGAGTTTCAACAAAACCTATTATTTACAGACAAGAAAAAAAACTAAGAAGAAATAGAGCAAGGAAAATGGAAATGTAGTGTGAGAAGCATGAGCTATTAAGTGAATGCAAGTTTATTAGGACTTTAAGAAGTGGAAATTTATCAAGGCTCTAAGGCAATAAGACTTCCTTGAAATACCAACTTTTGACATTTCATCCTACAAAAATATTGCACGTCAACAAATCAAAACTTCACTTTTTCTCCCTTCAGTGTTCAATCTGATAATTTTCAAGAGTGAGAGGTGAGTGGAATACACATTAACCTCTTCTTCCTCTGTGCATAATTATTTTTCTCTTTTACTAAATTGCTTCTCTCATGAAGTCAACAGTCATATGTTTTATCCTACAATCAGCCTGGTTTTGTTATTTCTTCAATAAAAATATCTTGGTTGAGATGGACAACTTGGAACTTTACTGAGTATTATAGATGACAGGGCAGTTCTTATGAAGGATGAGGGAGGGAGATATAGTGGATGTCTGTGTGTTTTGTAAGTGATTTTGTCAAATGTGAAAATTATGGATTTTAGGAGTATATATTTTAGAGCTGGAAGAGATCTTAATGGTCATTGAATACCCTCATTTTAAGGATTAAGAAGCTAAGCCCCAGAGAGGGTATAACTTGGTCACAGTCACAGAGCTTTCAGATATTGGAGCCAGATTCAAATTCAGATGTTCTAAGTCCAAGTCCAGTGGCTCTAGACACCATTCTATGTCAATGAGAAACCCATCTAACTCTCATTACCTGTATAAATCTCTGTGAGTAAAGCAGGGCTCATACACACATCCAACAGAAATGGAACATGAGATAAGAGGGAACCAATTGCTTTTTCTGAGTATATTTAGGGATTTGAGGTTGTGTGTCATATTTATTAACCTTCCTGTGGTAAGCTTGTTAGCTCAACATCTTTGAAAATCCTCAAGGCAATTATCCAGAAATCTCTTTAATGCTGATGATTTGGGTTCAAAGCATGTGGATGAGAATAAGTCCCAAGAATGACAAATTGTGCAGAAATTAGTGAAATAATATGGAAGAATACAGAAGAATGTGGAAAAATACTCTGGTGTCAAGAAAACCTGGGCTCAAATCCTACATTTGATGCTACCTTGGTGACACTGAACAAGTCTTAACCTCTCTGGGTCTCAGTTTCCTAAAATGTAAAGTGGAAAGGGCTAAGTAACTGCTATAGATCTTTGATTGAATGATTGAGATAAGAAAAGGGAGGAAATACAGTAAGTCAGTCTACTAGCAAGGTGAGAGATGTAATAGTAATGAAATTTGAAGATCCTTTTTTATTGCCAAGTTAAGAGGTACTTAGCAACTAGTTTCAAATTAAGTCTCTGTTAAAAAAAACAGAAGGTATGATCACCTGTTGCTGAAGTAACAGGAAGGGGCTGAACAGGGAGGAGCTATACCATATTTAAGGAAGAGCACAAGCTGGACAGTCAGAATTTCCTGTGGTAAGCATTGTGGCGGCAGGGCAGCTGCTGCTGGACCAAAGACTGAACTGAAAATTGAGAACTGAGAAGAGGAATGAGAATTGAAAACTGAGATAGAATTTCTTGGAGCAAGCTATGTGGAGGCTGGATAAAGTGATTTTGATTTTGAGAACATAGCTGATGGTGCTGAAGACTTCTGAAGGCCAGCTGGAGCTACAGAGGATTTCCAAGGGCCAGCCAGAGCTGCTGAGGATTTCCAAGGGCCAGCCAAAGCTGCTGAGGATTTCCAAGGGCCAGCTGGAGCTGCTGAGGATTTCCAAGGGCCAGCTGGAGCTGCAGAAGACTGAGGAAGCATGACTGTGGTGCTGATACTTTGTACAAATATTGTTGTGACTTTGTTAATGTGTATGAATGTTCTTGTGGCTTTGTTAAGCCTTGTCTTCCCAGGAACAGAGACTGTGAAGGATTTGAGATGGACTGGACACTGTGAGCCCCAATGTGGAGCAGGTACTGCACAAAGAGCTGTACAAGGAGCTGGGAGCTGTCTGCCTTTGAACTCAGATAGCAGTTGGTTAGATTTGGGCAGGAGCTGGGACCATGGAAGAGGAACCATGGGAGCTGAAATCCTGCCCTGAGTCAAGATGAAAAGACCTCTCCATGGGTACTGAGTAATGACTGGTAAAATAGGATTCTGAGTAGTGACTGATGAAATTATAACTTATTTGTGACCTAGGGGTGGATGGCTTTTGTATTTTCCACTACCCCTTAAGAGGGTACTGAGTAATGACTGCTGAAATTGTAATTTAATTGCACCCCATGAGTAGAGAACTTTGACTTTTGTACTATGTGACTCTTAAGGAGGCTTGAGGGTGATTGAATGATTGTTACTAAATGATTATACTTTGTTGAAAACTATGTGACCACTTTGGTGAAACAATGTGGCCGTTTTCGTGATAAGTTGCTGAGTTGTGACATGGTAAATACTGTATTTTTATTTTCTGTGATAAGTTTTAACATTGCAAATGTTGTACCTTGATTTTCTGTGAATATTGTACTATGATTTGTTATTGAATAAATAAAGAGTTTACTATACTTACTACGCAATAAGAACCCTGAAACCTGTTCACAGAAGCAGTCCTCTGAAAAGCTGCTCATGCTTGGCTTTACAAGGGAGAATGGAAAAGTTAGAGCAGTGGAAAGACAAGCAGAAAACTACCTGACCTATGAGTACCCTATGGCCCTCTTGCACAGTGGAAAGAATACCAGCTCTGGTGACAGAGGAACAAGATTCAAATTCCACTTTTGTTGTCCACAAGAATGTGACATGGGCATCAAGTAATCTTCTTGGGCACCAGTTTCTTTGTCTATAAAATGAGGGAAGGCTGGATTCTATGGCCTTGGAGGACCCTTCTAGCTCTAGAGCTTTGATCCTACCAAAAGAGGGTTTGCACAAAGAAGTAAAGAAATGCACTCTGCAGTGTGGAAAGCAACCCAAATAGCATAGAATACAAGCACAAGGGAAATCCTGCAATGAGTTGAGTGTTGTCAACAATCACTGATTTCGAGGCCTGGATCCAAGTCTATAGACGTGTAATATGTAGCTAAATGATTTATACAATCATTATGTATTTCTTAAAGTAGCTTCATTAGTATAAGTTGATAAAATAGGATAACTGAATCATAGGACCTCAAATTGCAAAGGGATTATCCAGTCAACACAACCGCTTAAGAATCTCCTTTATATGCGGGGCAGAACCAAGATGGCAGAGTAAAAATAGCACTTCCAAGGTGCTCCCCCCCATACCACTTCCACACTATGTAAAAAGTGGACTCTGAACAACTTCTGGAGCTCCAGGACCCACAGAACAACACAGAAAAGCTAACCTCCCACTGAGGACAGCCCAGCAGCCATTCAGGGAGTGGCCAGCACAGCACAACGCTCTGGGAGCCAAGCCCAGGTCCATGTGAGATGCGGTTTTAGCCCCAGGGCGGCCAGGACAGCAGCCAGCTGGAGGGACCCCAGAACACCAGCAGCCGTGGCAGTTCCAGAATTATCAACACAGATATGCCTAGGACAAAATGAGAGGTTAGTGCCCTATGGACTTTGGGACCAGTATTTGGGGAAGGTGTTGGCTTCCTCCCCTGGGGGCAAGAAGCATCTGAGGAGCCATGGCACAGAAGCTATTTTACAGTTTCAGTGGCAGCTTCAGCTCCTGGTCTGCAAACTATAGGGAGATCCAGCAATCAGTCTGGGGGTTAATTGCTCTTGATTTAACCTGCTTGGATATAGATTGTGGTCTGGGGGGGAGGTCTGGGGTGGGTATCCAGCTTGCCAGAGCATATGGAGGCTTTATAGAGGCCACCCAACTAATACCTCAAGCAGTTGTGAAGACCCCAACGTTTGGGACAGAAGCTCCCCTGTCTGGCGGCAGAGTCCTTCTGTGGCAACAAGCCCCAAAATCAAATAACTAAGTGGCAACATGCCTAGTTAAAGGAAACAAAATAAACAGAAAAATGCAACATTAGACTCCTATTTTGGGGGCAAAGAGGATCGAAGCATGGAACAGGAGGAGGTCTGTGAGGTCAGAACTCCTGCATCAAAAGCCCCAAATGAAAATATGAGCAGGTTACAGGCCATAGAGGACCTTAAGAAGGATTTTAAAAACCAAATAAGAGAAGTGGAAGAAAAATTGGGAAGAGAAATGAGAAGGATGCCGGAAAAAGTATGAAATGAGAGTAAACAGCCTGACTGAGGAAAATAACACCTTAAAAAAAGACTAACTCAAATGGCAAAGGAGGCCTCCTAGGAATATTATAGCCAGGTTCCAGAATTCCCAGATCAAGGAGAAAATACTACAAGCAGCCAGGAAGAAACAATTTCAATATTGTAGAAACACAATCAGAATAGCACAGGACCTGGCAGCTTCTACACTGAGGGACTGAAGGGCATGGAATATAATATTCCAGAGGTCAAAAGAGCTGGGATTAAAACCAAGAATCACCTACCCATAAAGACTGAGTATCTTGTTTCAAGAGAAAATGTGGTCATTCAGTAGAATAGAAGACTTTCAAGCATTCTTGAGGAAAAAACCAGAGTTGAATAGAAAATTTGACATTCAGACACAAGAAACAAGAGATGCTTGAGAAGATAATCAGGGAAAAGAAATCACTATGAACTTATCAAAGTTGAACTATTTGTACTCCTACATGGAAAAACAATAACTGTGATTGATGAAACCTTCCTCATTATAAAAATAATTGAAGAAGGGTATATGGGCATATGAATACATATGTGAATGTGTGTATATATGTTTACAGGTATACATGGATAGAGGGCACAAGTTAAATTTGGTGGGAAGGGATGATACTTAAGGGGTGAAGTTAAGAGGTGAGAGAGGAAAGTGGCAAGAGGAGATGGGGAGAGACAGGGTAGGGTAAACTATCTCATGTAGAAGAGGCAAGGAGAAGTAGTTACAGGGGAGGGGAAGAACAGGAATGCAAAAAGGCAAAACCATATTCTCACTGAATTTGGCTCAGGGAGAGAATGACATACATAGTAAATGGGATATCTCACCCTGCAGCAGAGTAGGGGGAAGGGGGATGAGATGGGGGATGATGGAGGAGAGGGCATTCTGAGGGGAGGGAAGGTTGGAAGTACCCACTTTCAAAGAGGGACAGGATCAAAGTAGGGAATGGACCAGGTGGTGGTGGGGGGGGTGGGATGGGTAGGAGGGAAATATAAGCAGTCTTTTGCAATATATGTACTATGGTAATGTTTTGCATAGATATACATGTACAACACATATTGAATTGCTTATCTTTCAGAGGGAGTGGGTGACAAGGGAGGAAGGGAATGGATCTGAAATTCAAAGTTTTAAAATTAAATGTTTCGAATGTATATAAATACTATCATTAATACTATTTTGCATGTAATTGGGAGATAAGATATACAGGCATTGGGGCACAGAGATTCACCTTGACCTAAAGGGAAAGTCTAAGGGGGTATGGGAGAAGATATGGGAGAGAGCAGATTAGATGAGGGGATATCTTGTGGGACTGCTATTCTGGGTTGGTGGGTAGGGGGAAAATGGGGAAAATTGTAACTCAAAATCTGGCTGAAATGAATGATGTAAACCAGAAATTAATAAATCATTTGTTAAGATAAAAAAAAATCTCCTTTATACCATTGAGGTGGTGCAATGGTTAGAGCACTGGACTTGGAGTCAGGAATTGTGATCCTAACTCAGACACTTAATTAGTTGTGTGACTCTGAGTAAGTCACTTAACCTCTCTTAACCTCAGTTTCTTTATCTGTAAAATGGGGATAAGAATAGCACCTACTTCCCAGGGTCACTATGAGGACCAAATGCAATGACATGCATAAAGTGCTGTGCAAACCTTAAAATGCTACATGATTCTGGCTATTATGATTAGTATTACCCCAACAAATGCAGCCTCAGTTTGAAGACCCCCCCAGGTGAAGGGAAACCTACAATCCATTCTACTTTGGGACAGTTAATGCTGTTTTCCTTTATATCGAGCCATAACCTGCCTCTCTGCAAATTCCATCTCCCAGTTCCATCCTCTGGGGCCAAGTAAAAAAGTCAGATTCCTCTTCCATGTGGTAACCATTCAAATACATAAAGACAGCCAAGGCATCCCCCCTGCTTCTCCAAGTTAAACACTCTCAGTTTCTTTAACTGTTCTACATATGAGCTAGTTTCAAGTCCCCTCAATATCTCATAAGCTTCTCCTTGGATACACCCCAATTTGTCAATGATCTCTCTAAATCATGGCACCCAAATGTGAACATATACTCTAGATGTTGTCTGACCAGCTATATACCCTTCCTCCATCTGGATGTAGACAGCCTAGGATATCAGAGCCCTTCTCTGATGCCTGAAGGCAGGGGTGATCCTGAGTGCTCAAAGCCTAAGCCAAAGGAACATAAACCCCAATAATGCCTCCCAGGCAAGAGAGGTTACAAGGATGGCCCTGTCATAGATTATATGGTCCTCTCTCTTCTTTCCATTATGCTTGCCTGCCTCTCATCTATTGGGCTAAACCTCAAGATTTGAATGTTTTATAATAGCATTTCCTAAATCTAAACTTTTCACAAATTTTATTTTTTGAGTTTTGTTTTTAATGCTGAATTTAAACAACAAATAAAATGAATATACTGCCCCTAAAGCCAGGAAGACCTGATTTCAAACCTTGCCTCTGATACAATGTTATGCTGTTACCCTGGATAAGTCACAACCTCATGAGGCCTAAGTCAACTCTCTTCTGGAAATCCCCTACATCAATGAAATCCTAGATTGAGACCTTATATCTTTAATAACCATTATCCTCCCTCACCTAATTTGCCTCCTGTCCTAGGCCACAGGGATGCCATAGCCAAACCTTATATGCCATAGAATATTTTTTTAATTGAATTAGATCTCTGCACTCACTTTTCTTAGGCGTTACTCCCTGAATTTGAGGCCTGATTAAGTAGACAATAGCATGGCTTTACCTTCTCACAGGGTTTTTAGGAAGTTAAAATGAGCTAAGGTAGCAAAAATGATCTGCAACACTAAACAATTCTATTAATATTGCTATTAATGGGTAATATCAAGAATCCATTCATGACTGCTTTGTATATAAAAAAACACAACAAATAGAAACATTGCATCATAGCAAGTGGGTAGGTCTGCTTTACCAAGCGAGAGGAACTTTAAATGTTGCCTAGTAGTGGTCTCTCTTCTTTGCTTGGCCCAGATACCTGGCCTTCTACAGCTCACAGACATTCAGCACAATTATAGGATCATGGGCAGGTTCATTGAGCTAGAAAGAACTGCAGAGATTGGTTAATCCAACCCACTCATTTTACAAATAAGGAAACTGAGGTAAAATGATCTACCTGGAATCACAAGGTAGTAAACACCAAAGGCAGGTCTGGTGACTCCAGAGCCAGTGCCCTTGACAGCCTACTATGCTAATCAATCAGTTAATAAAAGTCACTAGGTGGGACAATGGATAAATAGTTGCTGAACCAGAACTGGAAGAGGGGGCAACAAGCATTTATTAAGTATCTATTATATTCCAGGCACTGTGCTAAGTACTTTACAAATCCTGCTTCAGACTTATACCAGCCTTATGGTCAATGGCAAATCCCTTGATGTGTCTAAACTTCCTCATCTATAAAATGGGATATTAGTCCCTAGCTAACAGGGTTGTTGTAAAGATCAGACAAATAGATAGAAAAATAGATAGATAGATAGATAGATAGATAGATAGATAGATAGGGAGGCTAGGTGGCACAGTGAATAGAGCACTGGCCTTGGAGTCAGGAAGACCTGAGTTCAAATCCGGCCTTAGACACTTGACACAATTACTAGCTGTGTGACTTTGGGCAAGTCACTTAACCCCAAACGCCCTCCAAAAAGCAAAAAAAAAAAAAAAAAAAGGTAGATAGATAGACAGATAGGCAGACGGACAGATAATAGGTATGTAGAATTCTTTGGAAGCTTTAATATATTACATAAATAGCTAGTTATTATTATCAAATTAGTTATTATTATGAGGTATTTATTAAATGCTTACTATATACAAAGTATTATGGGCTTCCTGAGTTCAAATCTGCTCTCAGTCACTTATTAACTGACTGACCCTGGGAAAGTCACTTCATTCTGTTGGCCTCAGTTTCCTCATTTGTAAAATCATCTGGAGAAGGAAATGGAAAACCATTCCAGTATCTTTGCCAAGAAAACCCCAAATAGGGTCACAAAGAGTCAGACATGAGTGAACAACATACACAATGTACTATACCAGGCAATGAGGACAAGTTGCTGCAAAAAAATGAATTCTTTGTCATAAAGGATTTTACTTTCTATGAAAATTCAAGATAAATTCATAACATAGAAGAAGCCTAGTTTTTGGTTCATCCATTGCACCATCCATGTGACTGAGGATAAGTTACTAAGACTCTCTGGGCCTCAGTTTCCTTATATGTCTATGAAGGAGATGGACAAACTTCTCTCTACGGTGCTCATAACTCTAATTTACATTCTGATCTTGCTCAGAAGCCATCCCATAGAGAAAACAGTGATGAAGTCTAACATCTTTCAGAGTCAGGCAATTTTTAAATCAATGCTGACCCTATATGTTGAAGGCCTTTGTAGCAAGCTGTCTAAACCTTCATTAATTCATTGATACATTCTTCCTAGTGTGAGTTAAGGGGCAAAAGAAACACCCATTTGCCCCAAACTATCTATGTCCCCCAATGGTTTTCCAGGGTTTCCATGACTTCTTCCTACCTGCAGACTTAAAATTCTCATCATAGAGCTCCCAATGACAAAAACAACAAAATAGAGAAAGGCAGGGGAAGGCAGGGGTGGGGGTGGGGGGCTATTTATTAAAACTAGATTCAAACCAAATTTAAAAGCATATATGATCTGGAAGCAAACCCATCTCCCCTTCTCAGTGCATATGACTCATTCCATTAACATAAAAGCACATTTGGACCCTGAGGGATTCAATTAAAAGACAAATAAATTTATTGGGGGGGGGGGAGAAAAAGAGGGATAGGAGAGAAGAAAGCAGTTGTGATATAACCCAGCATATCCTGAGGGTACCTAGAAAATGGGTTCAAAGAATAGGAAACCTGGGCCAAGGCAAGGAAAAAGAAGAAATAAAGCCATTTTTTTTTCCTTTTTGTCTTACGTCCAGTTCTATCGACCATCCCAACTTTATTTTGGTCACTCTGTTTACAAGAGCTCAAAGAATTAAGAGTCTCCACTGAGCATCCAAAATAGAACCTTATATTTTGATATTGGTAATTAAACAGTAGCTTAATATAGTAACAGAAATTAAGTGACAAAGAAGGCAATAAGGTATAGTAGACATACGACTGGGTCTGAAGTCAAAGAATGTGTGTTCAAATCCTGGCTTAGCTATGGAAACTTGGGTAAATGACGTCAATTCTCTATGCTGTAACTTCATCTATAAAGTGACTGGGTTGAACCAGATGCTTCTATAGTCTCTGCCAGAGCTTAATCCTATGATTCCATTCCAATTCCACCACTCTGAAGCTGTGTGACTTTGGGTACAGTAATTCACCTTCCTGGGCCTTGGTTTCCTCTCCTGGAAATGATGAAGTTGGATTGAATAATCTGCAAGGCCCCTTCTAGGGCTAATGCTCCATTATTTCTAATTGAAAAATTAACTTTAACAATATAATGTGCTTAAGCTATTCCCACGGATATCTGCTAGCCGAGTTCATGGCCAGCACTCTTTGATGTGCTCTTCCATACTTGCAGATTTCCTTGGAGTTGTAAAATCACTTCCAGAGGAGCTTTCCCCTTCTGAGGTTTCTGCCAGAAGAACCCAGTGATGAGGTTTCCAGACCAGGCAGAACCTTGGCCCAAACATGGCTCTCATTCCTAAGCCAATCGGCCTTCCTCAGAGAGCCTTCCTTAGCTGCCTGCTTAGAGTCCTTCTTGTAGATAGAAGTAGTTTGCTACAAGACCCCATATATAGTGCAGTCCGGAAGTCCCATTCTCAAATGGGCGTGTAATCTGGTTTCCTCATTTTACAGATGAAGAAAGTGAGGCCCAGTGAGATCTAACCAATCACATAGCCAGGGAAGAGCAGGGATGGCATTGCTTCCGAAGCCCAGTTTAATGCTACTTCTGAATCTTAGGGAACAAGAGGAGAGAAATTTAAGGAATAAAACCAGGGGATGGAGCATACTGTCCTATACCAGAATGCTATTTGAAGCCTCTTCAGGTAGTGATCTCTGTGAAGGCCTTGGATGTCCCCTGGGTATCCTGGCTCTTAGTGCATAGAAGATTGACCAGAGCCAAAAACTAGAATATTTTCATCTATGACAAAAACAGATGGGGGAGGGGCAGTAAGAGGAGGTTAGCAATGGTTCAGAGGCCATGCCAACCCTAGGCACAGTCCTGTTGGGAGAAGAATTGGTTCCACCTTTAACCTCATCCAGGAATGATACAGGTGCCAAGGTATACTGTAAAGGCAAGAGAGAAACTCAATGTGAAGGAAAGTGTAGCAGTCTGCAGGAAGAGAAGGATGCTTCCCTCTCTTTTGACACCCTGGGACAAAGTTCCATTCACCCTGTACTCATTTTGACTCTGACGGTACCACCCTCGTGCTACTGAAAGAAAATATTTTCAGGAGACCCAAGATAAAGGGCTAAGTAAATCACTGTGCACACAGATTCAGAAAAAGCACCCCAACCGTGATGGAGAATCACTGCTGTCATTTCTGAGTGGGATATTATGAATCACTCTAAGGGTTTGAATCAAATTTAATATTTCCTGATTCCCTTCCTCCATTTTAGCTCCAAGGAGACTTTTCAGTCTATAGCTGCACTCTTTTCTTTATATAATTAGATAAAACCTGATTTTTTTCCCTTAAAGTAAGGGGTAATTACCCTATAATCCAAATATATAGCAGTTAGCAATGGACAGTCATCTGTATATAATACCCTTCTCTGTAACCTGATGCTCCCTAAACTTCTTCACCTTCACCAAGATGTCCTCAGTATGATACGTGATTTGATCATGTATTGACAGTTAGGAATGTTGTTTTTTAGCTTGTTAACAATGTCCCAGAAGCAAATCCACATCTGTTCTCCTCTACCAAATGCCATGAAGGGTCAAATCAAGATTCCTGGAGTTGGAAATTATGTGCCTTTGTTACTCCCACAAAAGATGCCTTTAAGACTTTCCTCTAATACTAAGCTTGCTTGTGGCTCAAACAAAAGATCTGTGAGCTTCCATGCACTCAGAGGCCACCTGATCTATTACAAAATCATCAGATTTCTGGAGAAATTCAAAGGAAAAAAAGATGCAAGTGTGCAATGTGGTGGGTTTCTTCCGAGTTCTCTTTTGAGGCAGGATGATATAGAATTCTGGACCTACAGTACGGAAAGACATCCCAAAGCAACTCCCTTGATATCTTTGAGATTCAGTGACCTCATCTATAGAGTGGGGATAATAAAAACAACTAATTATCATGGTCATTACACCTGTAGCTCCTGCCTCACATTACCGTTGAGGTCCAAGTGAGGTGATGTTTATAAAATGTTTTATGTCCACTGGAAGGAAATGCAGCCCAATGAGCTGGCCTCAGTCAGGAAAATATGGGTTCCAATCATGCCTCAGTATTGAAATTTTAGTGTTAATTCTTGACTCCACTCTTAAACTCACTGCATGTGCCCAATATCTTGCCAAGCCATGCCATCTTTGCTTCACGACATGTCTTGAATATTCCTCCTTTTCTCCATTCACATAGACACTACCCTGGTATAGATATTCATCTCCTCACACCTAGACTATTGCAATAGCCTTCTGACTGGTCTCACTCTCTCCTCTATCTCTCCAAATAGCAAAAGAGAGAGTATTTGTAAACACTTAGCATGGTGCCTAACATAGAGTAGGTACCTAATTCACACTTACTCTCTTTCCTCTGCCCATTCCAATCCATGGTCTATTCATCAGCTGTCAAAGTAATTTCCCTAAAGTGCAAGGGCCTTACACAAGACATTTTATTTCCCAGCTCTGTCCCTTTTTGGTTGTTATCTCTCATGCCTGGAATGCTCTCTCTCCTTACCTTTGCCTCCAGATTTCCCTTATTTCTTTCAGAACTCATCTCAAACCCCACCTTCTAAAAGAGGCTATTCCAAGTCCCAATTTCCACCCCTTACACACACCTAGTGCTTTTCTCCTAGATAACTCTCCATCTGTTCTGTCTATATTGTGTATGTACATAGCTGGTTGCATAGTCTCCTGCCTTAGAAGGTGAGCTTTTTGAGGGTACGGATTATCTTCTGTTTCACTCTGTAACCTCAGTGCTTAGTACAGTTCCAGGAACCTAGTAAGCACTTGGTAAATGCTTGTTGACTAAGTGATCCACTAAATTACTTATGCTTATATAGTCTCTCATTCAGGAAAGTATTGACCATTCTTTTTCTAACCCTAACCTATACACTCAGGGGTATATCAGCATTTTTGTGAGTCAGACCCAAAACTACAATCAACCAGCAAAATCCTGTAGGTGAAATCCTTTCAAACTCCTTTACTTCCTCTTCAGTACCAGCTTCCCCTAGACTCAAATGGTATTTGGACTTTGAAAACAAATTTCCTTTCAACTCCTGCAACGACCATGGAAGTTATAGATAGAGCCATGATGATTAGATGGGAAAACATAGAGGCAGGAACTTCTTCCCTACAGCCAGTGACAATCAGATTAGAACCCTCTCTACATAGTTTTATGAATAAATAAGCTTGATTGCTCTTATTTTGATAACTTGTTTTCAAAGGAAAGACAAAACTCTGCCTTACCCTATACCACTGTGTTATAGAAATGTGTCCTTCTTATTCTTGTTTGTTAGTAAATAAAAGGAAGAGATAAACGGTTTAAAGAAAACAATCCAAATATCTTTGTCCTGTAAAACACAATCTGGTACAGACTATAAGACTTTTTAGGGTTTAGAGGAGGGGTCATCCTATTTAATGGTTCCTAACACCATGTTTATCCCATCATATACATTTAGTCAATCATCTTTGAATTAATGAATAGGAAAGGATCTTTCCAGTGTCTTTGGCCAATTAAATAACCAAATCAAGTTGAATTATAGTCAAGTCAATATATTCTGCTGAAATTTTTCATTAAAAATTTTTAAAAAGTTGAAAAAAGTTTTGTCTAGAAAAATCTTAATTCAACAACGGTGTATTAATAGATCCCCAAACACAAAATTTTCTGGAAATCTTCCTCATAAGGCTATGGAAGAACTGAAAATTCATTGTTTTTGTATAGATGGAAAAACAATTATAGTTGTTAAAAGGCTTCTCATTAGAACATTTATCAACTCAAATGTTTAATAAATGTAGTAGAGATTTGTAGGTCTGGATCAATGAATTCACCTATAAAAAGAACCCCCAGGTGGAAATTTCCCTCACCAAAGGAGACCCAACTGTAGTGTAATCTTGAAGAAATGCCTATGGCACTGAACTAAACACTTTCTGATACAAATCCGATTGGATTGACTTATTCATGCATGTGTTAGAGCCTTTACTTCAACACGTCTTCCTACATCTTGTGGCCTTCTAAGTAACAAGTACCTTTAGATACCCTATGATGTTTCTTTTAAAAAAATATTTTGGCAAAATTAAAAGGTGAGAGAGGAATATATTGGGAGAAGGATAAAGGGAAAGATAGAAAAGGGTAAATTATCTTACATCATAGAGGCAAGAGAAAACTGTTACAATTGAGGGGAAGAACAGAAAGGTGAAAGGAAATGAGTCAACTTTACTCTTATTGGATTTGACTTAAGGAGGGAAAAACATACACACTCAGTTGGGTATCTTACCCTACAAGAATGTAGGGATGTAATGGAAATGCAGATTTAAAGATCTTCCCTGCCCCTAGCTTAAGTGCACCTGGAGTCTGTGGTGGGAGGCTTGTTTTTCAGGAAAGCCCACACCTTGATACTTTGTGACTGGGCAGTGGGTCAAGGAGGTTGTTACATTCTCTGAGCCAGGAGAAGGCTATATAAGCCCTGAGGAGAGGCTTTGCTTTGGGGCTCACTTTGAGAAGTGTTGTGTGATTTGACCAGATGAGACTCTGGGAAGCCGTTGTTGAGAGCCCCCAGGCTTTGAAAACCCAGATGTTGATGCTTCCCTCTCTGGTAACTGTGATTTGGTATTGATATAATGTTGGGACAGTTTGGAAGCCTGTTTGATCTGTAAGTTCTGTAACTCTGAAGTTTGGGGTGCTGACCTTTTTCCCCTGAACTAGGTAATGTGTGTTTGTTTGATTAAAGTAAGCTTGTTAACCCATTTTGAGTTGCTTTCCTTTTGAAAAGCAGATCTAAGAACCTGTGTTGGCAGTCACCCTGGGGATATTGGGGTGCTTGCCGCTACAAGGGGGGAAAGGGATAAGAGGGAGGATGATAGAAGGGAGGGAAGATTAGGGGAGAGGGTAGTTAGAAGCCAACAGTTTTGAAAAGGGACGGGGTCAAAGAAGAAAACAGAATAAATGGGGGGCAGGATAGGATGGAGAGAAATATAGTCTTTCACAACATAACTACTGTGGAAATGTATTGCATAACTACACATGTACAAGCTATATTGAATTGCCTGTCTTTCCAGTGTGGGTGGGTGAGGAGGGAAGAAGGTAAAGAATCTGAAACTCAAAGTATTAAAAACAAATGTTAAAAATTGTTTTTTACATGCAACAGGGAAATAAGATATACAGCCAATGGAGTATAGAAATCTACCTTGCCCTACGAGAAAGTAATGGGGAGGGGATGGGAGAGGATATGAGAGAGAACAGAGGGAAAGGGCATTCAATAGGCTTCATGTCTTGGGGTGAGAGTAGGGGAGAGACAAGGAGAAAATTTGTAACTCAAAATCTTTTTTGGAGGGCAATTGGTATTAAGTGATTTGGCCAAAGTCACACAGCTAGGTTTTGTGTTAAGTGTCTGAGACTGGATTTGAACTCAGGTCCTCCTGACTCCAGGCCTGTTGCTCTATTCACTGCACCACCTAGCCTCCCCAGCAACTCAAAATCTTGTAGAAATGAATATTGAAAACTAAAAATTAATAAATAAATACTTTTTAAAAAAACATTTAATGGATTTACAAGTATTTGTAATCTAACTCTTCCTACTACCTCCTATTCCAAATTAACTAAAATAAATTGCTCCTTAATACATGCACAGTCTAGCAAAAAAAATTCTTATACTGGCCATGCCCTCAAAATGTTTGGATCTCTCTACATTTTAAGATCATTCCTTCCCTTGTGGGAGGGGAGTAGCATGCTGCTTCTTCAGATTTCTGGACTCATGGGTGATCACTGCATTGAACAGAGTTCTAAAGTCTTTCAGAGTTCCCTTTCTCCATAATGTTATCATCACTGGAGAAATTGTTCTAGTCTTCTCTCACATCATTCTGCTTCAGTACATGTAAGTCTTCCCGTTTTCCTCTGAAATTATGCATTTTGTCATTTGCTTTGGCGCAATAAATAAATCATCATTTGTTTAGGCATTTTGCAATAGGACAAGAGGGAGCTACTACAAAAAGAACTGTTATGTTTTTGTACATATACATCCTCTTCTTCCTCTGATTTCTTTGAAGCCTGGTGGCAGTATAGTTGGGTCAGAATATATGTAAAGTTTGGTAATTTTGGGGACATAGTTTGTTTTCTTGTTTTTTCCAGAATGGCTAGATCAATTTCCATTTATTCTAGTGATACATCAGTATACCTATTTTCCCAGATTTCCTCCAAAATTTGTCATTTCCTCTTTCCATCATCGTTGCCAAGATGATGAGTATGAAATATAACCATAACGTTGCTTTAATTGCATTTTTCTAATAATTTGTGCCCTACGGTATCCCAGAAGAGCCTGGCATTCATGTGTTATATCTTCACTACTTATTTCAGTAATTCAGCAGCTACATTATCTCACTGATGCAGACACTCCCTCTAATAGTACAGTTCACAATCTGTTCACGTGCAGTTTCTAATTCTGGACAGTCTTCTTCTAGAGATCCTCCAAGAAGGATTTGTCAAGTATTCTGATGTCTTTCTTCATTTTCTTTGGGTTTTTTTGTGGGCATTAGGAAGCATTCTGGTTTTTAATCTAAAATAATTCCCTCTTGCCACATGACTGGCACACCTTCTTTTCTAGTCCCTTATTTCCTTAGTGATAGACCATCTTTCATTCATGAATATAGGCTCTCCCTGGAATTATCCTGGAGCCTTTTCATCCCCACTATGAATCTCTTTCCATTATTCCTTATGGTATGGAGACTAAGGATTAGATAAAATGGGAGTCTTGCAATGAAATGAAGAAAGTTGGTTAATAATTTCATTGGTAACAAATCATGAAGTTCTAAGACTTTTAAATTAAAATAACTGCTCATCCTTGGGGGCTACAAATAGTGTACCACATTCCAGATTCTTGTGTACTGTCTGGGAAAATTAAAGAGAAAAATCATCTTTCCCAAAAAGATAAATTAACTCAACTGGTCATCTGGACAAGGTGGAACCCACAAGTAATGGCTATTCCAAAGACTGGAGGAACAAGAAATCCAATCCCACATTCAAACACCCATCTTCCATGATAGGAATTACCCAGATCATCAGCGAAACTGAGGATGGACCCAAACAGCCATACCCAGGCAAGTTTAAGCCAACTGAAGTCCTCAAAATTGTCTTTTAAGATTTTTTTGTCTTCATTTTGAGGGGGTAGGGTCTAAAATTATTATAACTTTGCTCCCCTTGTATTTCTTTTTTTTATTTTTTTTGCAGGGGGGAAGGTAGGGCAATTGGGGTTAAGTGACTTGCCCAAGGTCACATGGCTAGTAAGTGTTATTAAAGTGTCTGAGGTCAGATTTGAACTCAGGTCCTCCTGACTTCAGCGCTCTTGCTCTATTCACTGCACCACCTAGCCACCCCTCCCCTTATATTTCTAACACATCTTCTAAGAAAGAATTTATTCGGTGTATAGGAAAACAGAAAAAAAAAGAGTAGAGCACATAGTGGCCTTTTTTGAATCAAAAGGTTCCTTTCAGTTCAACAAGTATTCTGATGGACACTGTAATTGATACAGAAAAACACTGTACACCCTATCTATGAACTGAGAGTCAAATGTATTATAAATGATAGTGGTTTCTGATTGTGAATTTTAAAACTATATTTAGATTTTTAAATATTTAGAATAGTATTTAAAAATACATTAACATCAACCAGACATTATAATGTTTATATAGATTGCTCAGTGCTAAAAAAGTAAGCCCTCTCTGGGCTTAACTTTCCCAACTCCCACTGGCATTACCAGGCTGGGTCCAGAGAGAGTGGATTCCTGCAGGATTCTAGTAGTAATTCTAAGGGATTGTGGTTTCTGATACTATCACTCAGGAGGCCCTCATCCACTGTGCTTCCCCTCAATATCAACCAGTTGAAAAATCAACTAGTTCCAATAAAAGGATATTTTCTTAGAAGACATAACAAGGAGAGAAGTTCCAAAACTGCTCCCTAAATTAGAAGTCTTCCTTGTTCTAAGGTCATCTCTCTAGCCACCAGGCCACACTGCCTCTCTCCATTAAATACAGAGGGTCTTTAATAATTGTTAAAGTGAACAGGAAAGACACTAATCAGAAATTAAACATATTCAGGGCCATGCAAATTGTGATAGACAATAACAAAGGGTGGGTCTCCAGAAGAGTAGTATGAGTAACATTTGGAGAGGGAGAAGGCAGGAATAATGCCTGGAAGAGTCACAAAAAGAATACAAAAGAAGAAAACGTTAAAACATATATTACTTATGTTAGGAAGGGGTGGGGTAGAAATTAGGTTATTTTGTGTAGTATTTCCCTCATAACTTGTAAGGATGCTACGTATGCTTAATAAAGTTCTCAAAAATCCAAGTTCTTCAATATTAATGTGTGGTTTTTAGACTACACGGAAGGACTGAAAGGGCTGGAGAGCTAACACTTTGATGAGAGCTTTTCTTAGGCTGCTTTTTATTTGTTTGTTTTTTTCCTGGAGCTAATACAAAATTCTGTTGTTGTTATTGTGGTTGTTCAGTCATCTTTCAGTGGTGTCTGACTCTTCATCACTCCATTAGGGGCCTTCTTGGCAAAGATACTGGAATGGCTTGGCATTTCCTTTTTTAGTTCATTTTACAGATGAAGAAACTGAGTTAAATGGGGTGAAGTGACTTTCCCAGGGTCACACAGCTAATAAGTGTCTGAGGCCAGGTTTGAACTTGGGAAAAAGAGTTTTCCTGACTCTCTGGTGTGGAGACTAAGGATTAGTCTCCAGGCCTGGCATTTTATTCACCGCAGTGCCACCTACCTGCCCCAATACACAATATACATGTTTTTGTGGCTATCGTGTGTGCATTTCAGAGATATTAGGATATAGCCAATTATATCCTTAAGATATTGTCTCTCTGCTACATAAAACATTAATCAAGGAAAATATTAGTAATAGAATATGATAGAAATGAGAGTGATAATTAGAAACTTTAGATGAGGGGCCAGGACATCAGTGAAAACCTCACCAGGAATAACCATTCATGCTTACGAAATTGTTTGCCATGAGTCTCTAAACATATATAATACTGACTGTGGTTTACACACTGAACAATCTAACAATGCCTAGATTCCTAGCTAGTTTAATATCACAGTAAATCCCCCATGTGTGTTTTTCTTCTATGATGCTGCCATTAGTTTACCAATTCACTGTGACAAGTTGAAGCAAAACATTTGCCACAGGACAAGTGCTCCTTTGACTCCAATTAGGAGAAGTTGATTATGGATCAAACAACATAAAACTTATTAGTCCAGCCTCCAACAAGCTCCTTTTTCTTTGAAAGCATAAGTAGGAATTGAAATGTTAAAAAATAAAATAAAATGAAAACCCTACAACAAGTATACTGCATACCTCTGCTTTCCACTTTCTATGTTGTAATGGATTGAACTCTCAAGAGGGCTCAGTGTTAGCTCTTCCTAAACTTGATTGCACAGTCCTCAAATATCAGTAATTCTACCGCTCCAAGTGGGGTCATTTCCATGTAGAAATGTCTCTCTGTTGTGCCATAACAATCTTGCTTATGTACTAGCAGGCACATGGTTTCATTTCAGCAGCACAACAAATATGACTGGCATGTTTGGGCAAGTGACTAGCAGGAAGAGAGAAGTAAGAGCTTCTTACATTCAGAAACTTCCACATGATTCCCAATCATTTCCCATGAGGGTGTTGTGTTCCACTTGCAAAATGCCAAAAGATGTGTTTTTAATTCAGAGTAATTTAATTTAATTTCTAGCATTTTAACACAAATGTCTTTAAAAATAAAAATGGAACAAAGTAATTACATTTAATTTCATGGTTGAGTTTCCTTAAAAGCCATCATATTCTCTTGCATAATTGAAGGCTTTCATAGGGAGAGGGGGGAGTAGGACAGAAACTTTTGCCTCTTTTTTAAGAAAAAAGAAAGATCTAACATTGCAGCCTGATATTTGTTTAACAATATGCCTAGAGTGATGTTTCCACATAGAGATTAGAAACTACAGTTCCAATTCAATCTAATATATCACTTTGGAGTATTTATTATGTACATTGCCCTAGACTAGATTGTGAGGAAGATCCAAAGACAGGAAGAACATCTCAAAGTGATTTCTAATGGTTTTAGAGGAATGCATTGGCACTAAAACATAAACCAGACCAGGTTGAAGGTGTATATAGGAAGACAAGAATATTTTCAAATAACAGTTTGTGAATTGAAACAGCACCTCTAAATTTTCTATTTGCTTTTCATAAAATATATATATGAAAAGTTAAAGACATAATCAAATGATTCAAGGAGACCTTGGGAGATCATCTCCTCTTTATCACAGTCTTCAGGCAGTATTCCCTCTGAAATACTGGGGTCAAAAAAGTAAAAATGGGAGCCACTAAGCTCCAAAAACCACATCCTAACATTATCTATGCTCTATAGTATTTTTATTTATTTTGTTAAATTCTTCCCAATAACACTCTAATATGGTTCAAAGGACTTGGGAGTATTGTTGTATATGGCCCTAAGGCAGTATTTTAGAGACCTCTTCTCAAACCAGTCCAAGGTGGATCTACATCCTTCTTAGGGAAGTACATTTTAGAAGGAAAAAATCACAAACAGAATCTCCGAGGAAGAAAGATCTTGGTAGCCACATAGCCCAACCTGTACCTGAAAGAGTACATCCTATGGATAGAAGAAAAGTTTATGATCAATAAGTGATAGAAAAAATGCAGAAGATAAAAAAGATAATTCTGACTATATGAAATTAAAATAGTATTGCATAAACAAACCCAATCAAGCTAAGATTAAAAAGGAAACAATTATATTGCTAAAACATTTTTGCAACAAATATCTCTGATGAAGGTCTCATTTCTAATATATATAAATAACTCATCTGAATTTATAATGTCTCTCCCTAATTGATACATAAAGTAAGGATTGAAACAGGTCAGTCTCAAGTGAAGAAACATAGGCTATCAGTAACCATACAAAAAAAATGTACCAAATCACTATTATTTAGAAAAAGGGAAATTGAAACAATTTTGAGATTTTGCCTCATTTCCATCAGATTGGTAAAGAAAGAGAGAAAGAGAAGGAAGGAAGGAAGGAAGGAAGGAAGGAAGGAAGGAAGGAAGGAAGGAAGGAAGGAAGGAAGGAAGGAAGGAAGGAAAGAAAAAGAAGAAAGAGGGATAAATATTGGAGGGAGTGTGGGAAAATAGGAGCACAGATGCACTGTTAATAAACCTGTGAATGAGTCCAACCATGCTGGAAAGCAATTTATAATTATACAAAAAAAAAAAAGACTACTAACTGTGACCCAGTTTAACCACTGCTATGCTTATGCCTAAAGGTGATTACATTAAAGGAGAAATGGTCCTATACATATAAAATGGTCCTTGAAGACTCCCAGAGAGTACTGGTGAAGACAAACTAGAGAAGGCTAGATATCTGTCATCTCTTACTAACTCCCCAATTCTACCCTGTCCCTCATTCAGGGGAGGGCATTCATCACCACCAAAGGAGAGAGTGTCATACCCATGGGTCTCGCCACAGGGGTTACACATAATTTTTTATTTATATTTATTTAGCAGCTATTTTGTGAGCGTAAAAGACCTGAAAACTAAAAAGATGTGCATCAATGAGGAAAGGCTGAATATATTGTGGTATATGTATATGATGGAGAATGATTATGATGTGAGAAATGAGAAAATAGATGATCTCAAAGCAATAAAAGAGAGGAAGAGGGAGAGAGAAGGAGGGAGGGAGGGAGAGAGGGGAGAAGAGAGAAAGAGAGAGAGAGAGAGAGAGAGAGAGAGAGAGAGAGAAATGAACTAATGCAGAGGGAAGTGAATAGAACCAGGAAAAAAAAGTATTTGTTCTAGGATATCAATGTTTTAAAAACAAACAATTTTGAAGTCTTACAAATTGATGAAGAATCCAATGAGCATAATCAGAACAATTTATATTATAGTAACATTGTAAAGACAAAGCTTTGGAAGCTGTAAAGATTGTGACCAATACAATAGCCATCGATGATTGCAAATGATTGATGATGAAACATATCCACCTCTGGACAGATCAGGGTATAGTTGTAGGGACATATATAAAGTTTTGTATACAGCTAATGAGGTGACTTGCTTTTGCTTGACTATACATATTTATTATAATAAATTTGTTTTTCTTATTTACCTTGTATTTTCCTCAATGGTGTGGAAAGTGGGAAGATGAGAAAATAGATTTCCATTAATTAAATTTTTTTTTGTTTCTAAAATAAAGAGGTTGGGGATTTGCTATAGATAGGGAATGTTGCATATGTTTTCAGATAAGATTACAGCACTATTTCTTTCACTTAATTATTTTATTTTGATTCAAGAGACCTCTCTTAAAGGGGGGAAGAATCTGTATGCTTTTTAAAATTTGTTTTACTTTTAATTTATGGAATAAAACAAGCATTTCTATAACACAGTATTATAAAAAGATAATTGCATATGAAATTGTAAGTCTATGTACAATTTGCTATTCCCTTTAAATACATTTAATTCCATTTGAATTTATAGTAGTTATCATGTAAATATATATTTAATGTTCAAAAATCATATCAATAAACACATTTTAACAGAAAAAATAAAAGCTAATGTCTAAGACAGTATTTGAACCCAGACCTTCCTTTACTCGAAGTGCAGAACTTTCCATATTGAAATGTTCTCATTTTTTATTCCTTCTCTGGTATTATTTCACCTCATCAAAGCCCAAATATATTAGACTGTCCACCTGGAAAGTCAAACACCCAGAAGTTCTTCCTATCATTAGTGTTCAACATCTGCTTGAAGATCCACAAAGGGTCCACCACCTCCCAAGGCCAACTCTTCCACATTGGGACAGTTCTAACCTTTCAACATCAATCCAAAAGTTGCTTCTTTTCAATCTTTACCCATTGCTCATAGCTCTTTCCATCAAGGTCAAGTAGAACCAGACTAATCCCTCTGCCAGCTGAAGGCCCTTCAAATATCAAACTTTACTCATGGATTCAAAACCCTAAGTCTCCCTTTCATTGTCATTACCTTGGCTAAGTCAGACAACTCCACAGGATCAGTTTCATTGCCCATAAAATGTAGATGATGGTGATAACAATAACAACAAAAATAACAGCTCTTTACAGCTTTCCAGAGTACTTTATGTATTATTTCATTTGTTCCTCAAAAACGTCCAGTGTTCTTTAGTTGTAAAAGTTTTACGGATGAAGAAACCAAAGTCAAAAGTTGAAGTATTATATTCAATGTCTAATGGTTATTCATGACCAAACCAGTACTCCAAGCCAAATCTCTTATTTCCAAGTCCAGTGCTCTCCACCCTTATGTATTTGTAGTAGATGTCCTACAAGTTGTTATAATTAAGCACCTACTATGAGCCAGGTATTCTACTAGGTGCTGGGGTTATAATACAATGAATGAAATAATCCCTCCTTCCAAGGGACTAAACGTTCTCACTGAAACAGCAAGGACATATATAAGTAAAGAAGTAAAGACATATATAATAAAGAACAGACTCCAGAGGCTCCTAAACTTATTTGTCCTACTGCTCCTTTTTAAAAAATTACTCAGCACACTCCTGGAAAACTAGTTTCTTTAACCCTTTAATGATTTTTTAAATATGCATCATTTTAATATATATGCATAATATTTTTAAATGATGCATCTTAAATTTAAGAATTTATTGTAAACTTGTAAGTTTTTTCCTACAGTGAAACTTTGACGATGCAATATTACCTCATGTAACCATATAGTGCCATATTGTAAACAAGTCATTATATGCACATATTCCTGCCGATGCAAGCTGGACTTCCCGACAATTTGCGACACACTGACCTGCCAATACAAGCTCGTTAAGATCTGTCTGCTGACTTGACCACTGACTGGTTATAACTTGCATTTTGTGTGTTTATTTGGAAAACAATGTCATCGTTATGACTTATCTCTCTTATATAACAGATGAAACATGTATGAATGGTTTTTCAAAGTTTTCTATCTTTTCTTCTTTCCTTATGCCTCTACCTCCCCCTTATTTTTATTTAACATCCCCCAATTGCACCCAAGGCTACTACCACTCCCCTGGATCATCCCAGAGGCCCCCAGGAGGCAGTATTGACCACTTTGGGAACCTATGGAATAGAATAGACTTTTGATTTCCTTGGCACAGGGAAAGGAAATGCCCCTACTGGTGAAAACTGGCACAATCACAACAATTTACAATCTTTGCAATCCATAGATTAATTTGCCATGGTCACATGGTCAATATGTTTCAAAGGCAGATTTGAACTCAAATCTTTCAGGATAGAAGTTCAGTTCACTAGTGACTGTGCCACATTTCACCTCATATATAAACAGAATAAATATCAAGAGTTTAAATTCAAGGTCTAAAAAAATGCGAGCTAGTTTGAAAGGGATTGAAAGGGTCAAAAAAAGTCTTCATGTCAGCAAAAAGCTTTATAAGCATTAAGTAGTATATAACTGTAAACTACTACTACTACTATTATTGGCCTAAAGGATTTAATGCAGTTTACAGAAGTGCCTAATTTACTAGCAGTGAGTGGGTTAGAGACACCATCTGTAAAACACTTTGAGGTACTTAAAGGAAGGAAGCATATAATTACAGTTATTATGATGGTGTATTGATTGACCTGCCTTCCCAAAGGGGTACATTGAATTTAGAACAGATGGAGTCTGTATATTGAAGTGAAAATCGCATCCTGTATTGGGAAACAATATGGTGCGTGGGGGAAGCAGCTTGGAGTCTTAAGGGAAGATGTATCTAGCTTTGAATATAACTCCCTAAACTAAATCACTGAGTGACTGTGGAAAAGTCACTTCACCTTGGTCTCAGTTTTCTTGTCTAGAAAATGGGCGTGATGACAACAATACCTTTCCCACATAGTTCTTTGGATCAAGTGAGGTAATGTGTATAAAATGCTCTGTAAATGTTAATGGGCTGCATAAATACCAGCTATTATTATTTTTCTCTGGTTAACAGATAAAGCTTACAATGGAAGTTGTTAAGTTTTGAAGTTGTGATCTGGGTTAACGAAAACAGATTCTCTGACCATTACCAGACATTTCCTCATCCTCAGGTGCAAAACTATATAAATTTGTGATTGTTCCCAGATACATTATGACTTACTCTTTAAGAATATGGAATAGGCATATGGTAAAGAGACTGCTGGAGTCAGAGACAGGAAGATGAGTTCAAATCCTGCTTCAGACATTTACTAGCTATATGACTCTGGGCAAGTCACTTAATCTCTCAGCCTCAGTTTCCCTACCTGTAAAATGAGGATAACACTAGCACCTACTTCATGAGGCTGCTGTGACAAATAAATAACATAATATCTGTGAAGTACATGCATGGTAAGGGAAGCTAAACTTTAATAGGCTAAAAGTGCCCTAAGACTTTGGGGACATGCTGTATTAATGTCAGTTATTATAATTAATGTGGCAGCTAGGTGGAAGTGCAGTGGATAGCATATAGGGCTTAGAGTCAGGAAGATTCATCTCCCTGAGTTCAAATCTGACCTCAGACACTTACCAGCAGTGTGACTCTGGGCAAGCCACTTCACCCTATTTGCCTCAGTTTCCCTATATGTAAAATGAGCTGGAGAAGGAAATGGCAAATTATTCAAGTATCTTTGCCCCCAAAAAAATGGGGTCATGAGGAGTTAGAAACAACTGAAATGACTGAATAACAACAACACATTATAACAATTATATTCTATTTTAAGTAGTTATTCCCTATCTCCCCTGAAATAAAAAATAGAAAGAAATAAACTAAGGGACATTAAAGGAGACTTAAGTTAGCTATAATGAACTTATTTTCCTTAAAAATACAGTTAATCAACACCTTCTAGCTGAGTCATTAATTACTGGATATCCCAACTCCATATTGAATGAATGGTATCTTGTTTCAAGATACACACAATTAAGTCAAAACAACTGACGTTATGATTCCAACTGACAAGACTCAAAGCCCCCCTGTGTCTCTGCCCAGAATGAAAAGGGAGGTTTCATTATATATCTTCTGGGACTATCGGTTTTATAATAATTATGATTATTGTAATATTATTATTATCCTATCTAATTATTATTATCTAATTTACAATTAGAATTTCTCTAGAGATAAAGAACATTCTTCCAGTGAGAGTTGTTAAAGAAACTGATGATCTGGGGATTGCTTCCCTTGTCTGGGAATATTTTCAATTAAGTTGAGTTCATGTCTGAAATCCTTGGTAAACTAATACCATTGATAACTCCTGATCATAGATGGATCGCTGGAAAGGCCCTTAAGAGCCACCTAGTCCTACCCACTCATTATGCTGATGAGAAAACTAAGACAAGGGGGAGTTACATGACTTGTCCAAAGTCATACAGATAACAATTAGAAGCCAAGCTTTCGGTTTGGTTTAGGTTTTGCTTTAAATTCACTGTTCTTTCTTTTGCAACATGATATCTCAATTTACCAAGGGACATGCTAATAATAAGGTAGCTTCCAAATGCATAGCATAAGACCTCTGAGTAATTTAGACCATAAGGAAAACTAATTTATCAGTCTTTTAAATATTTGTTGAAAAGTGAGCCAATTGAGCAGGTGCTGAATCATTTAATTCAATTCAACAAACATTTAAGCACAACCTACTTCTTTCATGATACTACTGGCTATAAAGACAAAAAAACCCAACAACGTGAAATAATCCCCACCCAGTCCAATACAATGGACCAGAAAAGGCCTTCTATAAGAGATGGCACACATATTCTGTGAAAGAAACAGGATAGTCTAAGAAACAGACTCAATAAATGCTTAGCAAATGGGCTTCCTTAATCAAAGACCAGTGAGCTAACCATAAGACCATACTGGTAACTATCTAGCCCCCTGCCTTCATGGCATTCTATGCATTCAAGATAATGCTGTTGGGACCTGAAAACATTGACTTGGATTTTGACTACTGCAGTTAATGTGTTCTCTAAAAGAGTTAAAGAGGTTGGAAAATGAAAAGAAAAAGCATAAAAGCCTTATTCTGACTGAAAACCATGTTCATGACTGGAATGCAAATGAATAGCTTATCCTTCTGCCCAACAGACCTAGAGAAGCAGATATATTCTCCAATTAGTAAGAAAAAATTAGTCAATGGGACGGTCCATTGAGCAGGTCTGCTTTTAAAACTATGACATGGAGGTGAAATGTCCTGGATCCTATTAACAACCCCAGGAGCCATTCAGGCCCCTGGAGAGAAGATTCATTTAGTAAAATAAAAAACAAAAGCCATTTGTTCTGTCTATCCGAAAACACACCATAGTAACAATTGTTCTCTTCTCGAAAAGATGATAAATGATCCAACTCAGAATCACCTGTCCAATAACAAATCTGCTCATTTGTTCACTGAAGCATTAATCCTATGAGAATATTCGGCATTGTTTGGAATAGGACAAAAAATGAGACTCCATTAACTCACTCCAAGTCAGATGTAAGAGTCTGGAAGTTGAAATTTTATTGTAGATATAACTATATTTAAACAATGAACTTTGTAAAGCAGTGTTTGTCATAGACACAGAGAAGGTTAGCACTACAAGTGGACCAAGAGATCCTGTCTGCAGCTAGCTCTGAGAGGTGATGGGACATTGCTAGTTAATGTCAGAGGCCCCATTTACACCCAGAGCTGGAACAGGGAATGCTGGGGCCAATTCAGTCAGTCACCAGGGGAAGAGAAGAGAAAAAGCATTTATACAACACCTACTATGTACCAGACACTGTGCAAGTGCATTAAAATATTGTTTCATTTGATTTCTGCAACTGCCCTATGAGGTAGATGTTGTCATGAACCGCATTTTAAAGTTGAGGCAACCAAGGTTAAGTGACTTGCCCAGGGTCACTCAGTAAGTAAATATCTGAGGCTGTGAATTCAGTTCTTCCTGACTTTAGGCCCAGTGCTCTAACCACTGCACCACCAAATTCCCTCTCAACAAGCCTTTATTAAACCCCTATTCTGTTACAGGAACAGTCTGAAGTTACAGAGAAAGGCAAAAATCTGTCTCTGCCCTCAAGGAGTTTACATTCTAATGGAGGACACAAATAGACACAAGGAGAGGGGTAAAAAGGATTGTTTTGAGGTGAAGGCTCTTAACATTTTGCATGTCATGCTTGCCTTTAGTAGTCAAAGGAAACCAATGTATCCATCTCAGAAGGATGTTGTCAAATGCATAAAATAAAGTATATAGAATTACAAATTGCAATCAGGGGCAGCTAGGTGGCACCATATATAGCTCAAAGAGTGTTGAACCTAGAATCAGGAAGACTCATCTTCAGTAGTTCAAATCCTGCCTCAGACATTTACTGAGTGACCGTGGGCAAGTCACTTAATCCTCTTTGCCTCAGTTTCCTCATCTGTAAAATGAGCTAGAGAAAGAAATGGCAAAAATACTCTAGGATCTTCACCAAGAAAACCTTAAATGGGGTCATGAAGAGTCAAACATGACTGAAAATGACTGTACAAAGCTTATAGTGATACCAGAACTTGGAGAGCTGGGGTGAAAACGGAAAGACTATACCCCAAGGGAGGAACTGTGCCCCCTGGGAAGTGGCTTCTGTGTTAGTCCCAGGGTCTCCATATCACTTTGGGTCCCCCATTCTGATTGAGCAATCTTCTGATTTCAAGTCTTAGGCTTTGTCCTGTGCCAAGTCCCACTAGTAACATTGTTAGGCTCTTCTCAGAACACCAAGTGTCAGCTGCTCAGCTTTTCCAGCCCCCTCTCACATGTACAATTACTCTTTTGCTCTTAAATAATCTAAATCCTATTCTTTTCTTAAGATCTAGACCAAGCCTCAAAGTTTTCCAAGGAGCTTCTCTGGCAAAACCCAACCCTCTTCCCTTGGCTTTGTCCCTAATAATGATAAAATCAGTTCCCAAGTTACTGTCTCAGTATCCCTGGCTTCTTTCTACACATACAAATGTGCATACATACTGATACATAGAGATACACAAATATAGACACACCAAGACACATAAATACATATATACAAACATATACCCACAAGTCCATGTCTTACATATACAAAATACATGCTACTGTAGATACACAAATATATACATAAACACATATGTACACACACATATATTTGTATACATACATAGATTAAGCTATGGACTTGTATCAATAATTAAGTCCCTATGCATTCAGCAAGCATGCAGCAAATGTGGCTGCATTAGTGTTTTTAAAAACATATTTCTTTTTGCACAAATTAATCCATTACAAATGAGTAGAAGCAGGAAGGAGAAGTTGAATAAGAGGAATCCTGGGATTATAAAATTAAAATAAAAACAGAAAGCATTCATTTGTAAACTGTGCATTTAAAACCTCAGGGGTGGCCAGGAATGGATTTTCTTCTAAGTATAAATGGAGTTTTGGTATTCAAACAAAGGGAAGTGTCTGGATAGGTGACAATTACCCAGAATTTTGTCTTTTTTTTATCCTCAGATTCTAGGACAGAGTCAGCATATAATAAATATGTGTTGATTGACTGACTGACTGAATGAATGAGGTAGTCAAAACAGTTAATTTTGTGACTTTAAATGTCTCAAGGGATCTGTGACCAAACAGGGGCATTCCTTCAAATGATTCATATCTAAACGGATCCATGCCCAAGAATTCTACATGACTTGTGGGATTACAGCTCTAGAGCTGGCAGAAACCTCAGATTCCTTCTGATCCAATCCCTTCAGTTTACAAATGAGAAAACTGAAAACTGAAAAAAAAATTTACTGGCAGGTAAATTACTTTCCCATGGTCACACAGGTAGTGGGAGAGGCAGGATCTGAAGTTGGGTCCTATGACTCCAACTTCAGCAATCTTCCCCTTGTACTATACAATATTTGTATTTAACAAGCCCAAGGATCTTGTCCAGGAGCCCCTCTGAACGCCCTGCCTAACAACTCTCAGTTATCTGCCCACAAATTGTTCATCAAGGTGGCATAGTGTATCAAGCACAGGACTTGGATTCAGGAAGACCCAGGTTCAGATTCCACCTCAAACACTTGCCAACTGTGTGACCCTGGGAAAGCAACAAACTTCTCTGCAGCCCATTGTGAGGTATCACATGGAAAATTAGGGCAATAATAACACCTTCCTCTCAAGGTTGTTGTGAAGGTCAAATGAAATAATGTATATGAAATTCTATGCAAAATTTAAATGACTACCTAGATGTCAACAATTATCTTTTTTAAAAATCAGTTTTAGCCTTCAGGAGGTTTAATGTTTCATTCTGTCAGCAAAAGTTATACAAGAAGAATTTTCTCTGTTAGCCAAAAGAGGGGGAAAAACCTCTGGATCCCAAAATAGAGATGGGAATAGCACCAGAAAAGAAATCAAGACAAATAAATTATTTTTAGTTCAATAATATAAATTTTTAGCCTAAAATAGAAATGTGATGCTTGTCTGTAGTTAGCAGCAGTTCAAGTGGGAAAATGGTTTTCTAAATATAAAGTTATATTCTCCATAGATTTGTGAACTGAGGTCTCCAGATGGAGATTTCAAATGTTTTTGGCAGCTGGGAGTCTCCCTAAAGAAAACAGTTTGAGCCTTCTGGGTCTTGGGGAGGTTTTATCATTTCGTGTGTGTTAAAATTAGGGATTTAATGTATTTAAGTCATGGAAGTACTCTGCTGACTTCAAATGTGTAGATATATTGTTGTTCATTGTTTAGTTGTTTTCAGTCATGCCTGACTCTTTGGGACCCCTTTTATGATCTTCTTGGCAAAGACACTAGAGTGGTTTGCCATTTCCTTCTCCAGCTCATTTTACAGGTGAGGAAACTGAAGCAAACAGGGTTGTGACTTCCCCGAGGTCACACAGCTAGTAAATATCTGAGGCTGGATTTGAACTCATGATTCCAGGCCCAGGACTCTATGCACTGCACTTCCTAGGTGTCTGATATATCAATATATGTGATATATTGTTTAAATTCTTCAAAATATGAGTGAAGATAAAGCCTAGCATAATGAATTAATGAAAGCTTTCATAGGGCATCAATTCCTCCTCTTTCAGAATACAGATATACGAAGTATTGTTGAAAATAGTTCTTTCTCTTTTCTGTAGGAAGCTTTCTTGATGCCAAAATGCAATTTTATTTTCTTATGGGGTTCTCAACCTGGATCCACAGATAAATTTTGGGTAGAGTGTTCATTTGAATGGAGGGATGCATATTTATTTTATCTCACCTATACCAGAAATTTTGTATTTTCTTCAATTATTTAAAAAACAATTTCCTGAAAAGGGTCCATTGGGCTCACCAAATTACCAAAGGGGTTCATGACACCCAAGAGCCCCAGCTTCAGTGCCTGGTATGCATAAATTTCTTGTAGGTCTCTGTACCTTGAGACACAGGGAAATCAAGGCATTATAAATTGTTTATAGACAAACAACCTGCCACCGAATTTGAATAATTCACTCATACCTGTCCCTGTCTTAGCTTCAAAATAAGTATAGTTTTCACTATACTAATTCTATTCCAATTCCTTATCTGAGTAATATAAAATGGAAGCAACAAAATCATTGAGTCAGGGAAAACATGAAGACTGGTGCAAAAAGAGATGCTGGACCTGTTTTGGGAGTGTGCAACATTGTGAAGCTTGACTCGATCAACACAACAACTTCTGTAAATAGAAGCATCTGTAGGACCCAAGAAACCTATCAATCACTTGGAGCTTGTACATTTTGCTACCTAGATGAGGTGGCCTCTAAGGTCTTACCAGATCACAGGATTGAGATCTAGAAGTAACTTTGGAAATCACCTAGCCTAACTACCTTATTTTATGAGAAAGATTTCTTAGTTTAAAAAAATCTGAGTTATTTTGAAAGCTTCTCTGTAGGGTTAATCCAGGTCAATTGGCTTTCTGCTTCCTTAAACTTGCATGTAGGCCATGGGGCTGTCTCCTGGTCCTCTGAGTACATGGCACTCAATGCTTCTGACAACGGCTTGGCAATTGCCTGCTTTGTGGCATCTCTTGCATCGTTGCCTGACTCTTACTTAACACTGCTCTTGACTGCATGGGTATAGGAAAAATCACACTGTTCTTACAATAGGAAGAGACAAGCTTCAAAGTCACATGCTAGCCTTGTGACCTTAGCCACAGGCTCTCTGGAATTGTTTCCTCACTGAGAACATGAGGAAAATGAAACGTGAAGTACCTGCCTTATGAGGCCTTGTGGGTATCCAATAAGGTCATTTTTGTAAAGTACTATATAAATTTCAGCTTTGACTGTTGGGTAGTCTAGGGAGTTAGGGAGATTATATAGAAAGACGGGAGGCCAACAACTTTTAGTGAGACACCATTTTCTAAAACTTTTTGCAAAATAGGTTGTTCTCTGGGCCTTATCTGTGAAATGCAAAGTAGGGACTACATGATGTTTAATCTCGCTTCTAAATTTAAATTCTATGATCCTGTGAACACATGGCACATGGGAGATCTTAGAAGGGAGACATTATAGCTGATCCAAGAATTTCAAGGACTGTCCCATGGAAAAGAAAACCTCATTCTCTGGGTCCTGAAGGACATTGTTCATCCTTCGTTCTAGAAAAGGACCAGTGGCATCACAAGGGTGATTTCTTGACTTGTGTGTGAATTGGATGTAAGTGAGGTAGATCCATGCAAAGTGTTCAGCTTCAGTTTCATCTGCACTGACAAGAGTCAAGACGACTAGTGATGGCCCAGTCTTGAAAATTAGGGTTATTCCTGAGTGGAATGAGCTACTTTAGGAAGGAGTAGGTTGGCTTCTCTCTGGAGCTCTTCATGCAAAAGCTAAACGAGTAATAGATATTTTATCCTTATTTCCTAACTCTGCTACATCCCTATGTTAACAAAACTTGGCATCCTTCTCATGTTCAATTCCCTTGTCTCTAATCATATGACTGCTATCATCAATGAGGCCCTCATAACCTCACACCTGGGCCATGGTGATACCCTGATGGTTCATCTTCCTGTCTCAAGTCTTTCCTCACTCCAATCTATCTTCTACTCAACTGCCAAAGCAATTTTCCTAAATTACTGGTCCTTCCCCTACTTAATAAATCCAATCCCTCCCTATTCATTACCTGTCCCCAACCTACCTTTTATTATACATTATTTTCCTTCTTCTACCATCTAACCAAACTGAACTTCTTGTCACTCTTCACATGATCTTTCATCTCCTCTCTCCGCACCTTTGCACTGGCTGCCCCTATGCCTCCAATATACCCCCTCTTCAACTTTGTCTCTTAAATTTCATTCTTTCCTTCAAGACTTTTCTCAAGTGACATCTTCTATATAAAGTCTCTACTGAATTCCCTGTCTTTCTGAGGGTCTGCCCTCAGAGATTTTGTTGTCATTCAATCACATCTGACTCTTTGTGACACTGTGAACCATATCATGCCAATACTGTCTGTGGGGCTTCTTAGCAAATATACAGGGTGGTTTGCCATTTCTTTCTTGAGCTCATTTTACAGATGAGGAAACTGAGTCAAGCAGTGTTAAGTGACTTGCACAGTCACAAAGTAAGTGTCTAAGGCCAGACTTGACCTCAGGTCTTCCTGACTCCAGTTCCAGTGTTCTGTCCACTGAGCCACCTAGCTGCCTCCAAACATTTAACTGCACTTATATTTATTTTTATATATTTTATATGCATGAATGTGTGTGTGGAGATAGAAAGGAGAGAGGGAGAGAGAGAGAGAGAGAGAGAGAGAGAGAGAGAGAGAGAGAGAATGGGAGTGAGAGAGAGAAGGAGGAGGGGGCGGAGGCTTTTTTTTTTAAGCCTTATTGGTATATGGAACAGAGAGCCAGTCTGAGAGCCAGGAAGTCTTGGATTTAGTCCCATCTCTAACATCTCCTGGCTATGTCACTGTGGTCCAGTACCTTACATCTCAATGTGCTAAGTACCTCTTTAAGGCTTCAAATTGCAAAGACCTGCAGCAAGGGACTTTCCTCTTCCAGGACTTTCTTATGCTAAAAAAAAAAAAAATCACAAGCCTAGGATGTATCCCAGATAGTGTGTAAACTTCACGATAGCAACGGCATGTGTATGTGTGCATGTGGAAGGGGTGGGGGTCCGTGGGTATGTGGGTGTCCCTGGCATATAGTAGTAATCACTTAATAATTCCTTGTTAGAGGAGCATCTCATTCAAGTATAGATTAGGCTACATGGCTAGCAAGGTCAATGCCCACTTGGAAATTCTATGATTCTATCAATGTAGTTCATTACCAATTCAAAAATAAAGAGATGGGGGCAGCTAGGTGTTGCAGTGAATAGAGCACAGGCTCTGGAGTCAGGAGGTCCTGAGTTCAAATCTGCCCTCAGATACTTAACACAAAAACTAGCCGTGTGACCTTGGGCAAGTCACTTAACCCCAATTGCCTTCCAAAAAGCAAAAAATAATTTTTTTAATTAAAAATTAAAAAATAAAAAAGTAAAGAGATGTTTTTTAACAGCTTCTGATTATATTTGGGACAATTTCTAGACAATTTCTCAAGGACCTTGCCCCCTTTTTGGTCATTTTTCACACAGAAGTCATTGTTGACAAGATGACAAAGTCTATAAATACCCTCCAAACATGGTGAGGATGGAATGCAATCTAGCCATGGGGGAATGACCAATGCCAAGGTGGGGAGACAGAAGGTAAACTAGCAAGAAGGCCATTGTTTTTAAAAAGGAGTTCCATATCACCTTGTCATATAATGACTACTGGAAGACATTTCATTCCTCCAGAAGTCAACTAAGTCCTAGACCTTCACACTCTTTCAGCTGAGAATTAAGCTTTTATTGCACATGATCTAAGGAGTTAGTAAGGTTTCCTTTTGCCTCCTATTCTTTTTTCCCCTTGACATCAAATGTCTGCTTGTGTTATATTTGATGGTTTGGTAAAATTCATGATATTTTCAGCATTTCATCCCCTACCCCCATTCCCAGATCCATTCCAGCTTGGTGTGCATATTATCAAAAAGAGCTTTTTAAAAATCTATTAAAAATGCAAAACTTAGTTCTCAGTTAATATGTCCATGTGTATTAAGCATTAGTTACCTGTAGCAGAGAACAGATGCTTCATGTGGTGAGTATCACGGAGTAACATCAAATTTGGCCTCATATATGCTGGCAAGAGCTCTGAACATTTTTGAAAGAGACTTTGTGAAATAGGGGACATGTGTTATGGACGTTATTGCATTGGATTGTTTTATTAAGGATGCCTTCAGCTATAGATGGTAGTCACCATACACCTAGGCACCTACGTCACCTGACGTCAATGAGGGCTAAATTTTTACCCACTGGAATACTAATTAAGCACCCCACCTATATTTCTTTTTTGGCATGTCTGGGCTGCAAGATTAAGTAGTTTTCCTTGGGCTTCCTGGATGGGCACATCGTTGGCCTTCACTTAGTACAATCTATAAATAGGTGCCGTTTTCTATCAAGCACATTAGTGGTATTCAATAAATATACTTTTGCCTTTCTCCACATGGCTCAGATCCTAGCCTCTAAGTAAGTGCAAGCTAGCCTCATATTTTGCAAAAGGTTTAATAAGATTGTTCTCTCTGAAAACAAGTTCAAGGGCAGAGCCTGGGTTGCCTGATAGAAGAGAAATGATCGCTTGATTAAGACATGTCATCCCCCTTAGAATACAGCACGAGAGCCATGTCCCAAAGTAGTCCTGAGTACTTTCTGAGGCTACCTGGAAACTGGAAAAGAATCATGGACACACGTCTAAAGCCTAAGCTTTAAACTTCTGAGCCTATGGGAAAAGTCAACAAGAATCAAGAACTTGTATGAAAGAGCCTTGAAATCTCTCTCTGGAGCCACAATAGGTCAGCAGGGAGGAAAAACAAAATGTTAGAATCTATGTTTCTCTTCCAATTAACAGTCACAACAAAAAAATTCTTATTCATATATTTTGTAGTTCAAAACATTCTGATTTATTGAATTATCAGCTCTATCCCTCTCCCTAACCATGGGATAGTAAGATCCTAGATTTAGGAAACTTAGAAGCCATTGAGTCTTGGAAGCCAGTGAACAGCTTCATTGTACAGAAGAAACAGAGAGAGAGAAAGATTAAATGATTTGTCCAGGTCACACAGGAAATGCCTGAGGTAAGTTTTGGAGTCCTATCTTCCTAACTCTAAATCAAACACTATGTACCATCCCACCCAGTAACCCCGAGATTTATCCTAGACTCCTTCTCTCCATACATAAAGTAATCTCATTATTCCCATGGGCTTCAATGCCTTCATTACATGTTTGAACTCCACATCTCTATAGTCAGCCTTATCCTACCTCATACCTCCAGTTGCCCATCTGACATTTCAAATTGGATGGATCACAGTAATCTCAAATTCAGCATATCCAAAGCAAAAGTCATCTTTTCCCTAAAACCCATACTCCTTCTTCACTTCTCTATTTCAGTTAATAATAGTGTCCTACTGATCTCCCTCAAGAACTCACTCTTCTTCAACCCATCAATCACATCCATTTCTAATTCCATCTCCAACCCTGTTTTAACATTTCTTCTGTGGGGGCAGAGTCAAGATGGCAGAGTAGAAACAGGACTTCTGCATGGCTCCCATTCCTACCTCCTCCAATTTATGTAAAAAAATTACTCTAAATAAACTTTGGAGCTACAGAACCCACAAAATGACAGAGAAGGTAACTTCCCCACTGAAGACAGCCTGGCATGCAGCAGGAAGGGGCCAGCACAGTGCTCTAGGAGTTGAGCCTGGCCCCCTTCCCCCACCCCAGCCAGATGTTTTAGCCCCAGATACTTACAACCACCCACCAGCTGGAGGGAATTCAGATCACCAGCAGCTGTGCCAGTTCCCAGAATTATTAACTCATAGATGCTAAGGACAAAGTGAGAGGTCAGTGCAGTGTGGACTTTGGGAACTGGGATTTCTGGAGTGCAGTCCAACCTTTACCCCCTGGAGGGAGAAGTGGCTGAGGCTCCACAGCCTTGCAGTGGCTGCCACATGGCTGCTTCAGAGCTCCTGGCCTGCAGATCATAGGGGGACTAAGCAACCAGTCTGAGCAGTAATCACTTTTGCTTTAACCTGCTTGGATCTGGATTGAGATCTAGGGTGGAGGTCCTGGGGTACATGACCAGTTTGCCAGAGTGTGTAGAGACTTCAGAGAGGGCACCCAACTAATAGCTCCAGCAACTGAGAAAACACCAGCAATTTGGGACAAAGCTCCCCTTCCTGGTAGCAGAGTTCTACTGTGGCAAAAAGCTTAAAAATCAAATAATTGAGTGGCAACATAAGCAAGCAAAGGAAGTAAAGCAAGCACAGCAATCTGATGTTAGACTCCTATTTCAGGGACAAAAAGAATCAAAGCATGGAACAAGAGGAAGACAATGAAGTCAGAACTCTTGCACCAAAAGCTTCCAAGAAAAGAATAAGCTGCTTACAGGCCATAGAGGAGCTTAAAAAAGATTTTGAAAACCAAATAAGAGAAGTGGGGGGGAAATGAAAAGAGAAATGGGAACAATGCAAGAAAGTTATGAAATGAGAGTCAACAACCTGACTGAAGAAAATAACACCTTAAAAAATAGACTAACTCAAATGGCAAAAGAGGCTCAAAAAGCTAATGAGGAGAAGAATGACTTAAAAAGCCAAAATTTGCCAGATGGAAAAAGAATCTCAAAAGCCCACTAAAGAAAACCATTCCTTCAGAATTAGACTGGAGTAAATGGAAGCTAATAACTTTATGAGAAATCAAGATACTATTAAACAGATCCAAACAAATGAAAAAATAGAAGGCAATGTGTAATATCTTATTGGGAAAACCACTGACCTGGAAAATAGGTCCAGGAGAGACAATTTAAAAATTATTGGACTACCTGAAAGCCATGATTAAAAAAAGAACCTAGAAATCATCTTTCAAGAAATTCTCAAGGAAAATTGCCCTGATATTTTAGAATAAGAGGGCAAAATAGAGGTTGATCCATTGATCACCTCCTGAAAAAGATCCCAAAAAGAAAACTCCTAGAAATATTATACTCAGGTTCCAGAATTCCCATATCAAGGAGAAAATATTATAAGCAGCCAGGAAGGAACAATTTGAATACTGTGGAAATGCAATCAGGATAACATAGGATCTGGCAGCTTCTACACTGAGGGATTGAAGGGCTTGGAATATTATATTTTGGAGGTCAAAGGATCTGGGATTAAAACCAAGAATCACTGACCCAGCAAAACTGAGTATCATGTTTCAGGGGAAAATATGGTCATTCAATGGAATAGAGAACTTTCCAGCATTCTTGATGAAAAAACTAGAGTTGAATAGAAATTTGACACTCAGATACAAGAAGCAAGAGAAGCATGAGATAGTAAAAAGGGAAAAGAAACCATAAGGAACTTATGAAAGTTGAACTATTTACATTCCTACATGGAGAAATGATAACTGTAACTTAGGAAACTTTTCTCAGTATGAGAATGGTTGAAGGGAATAGAAATCTCTGTATATACACATATGTGTGTGTGTGTGTATATATATATATATATATATATATATATATATATATGTATGTATATATACATATATATGACTATATAGGAGGGCATATGGATGAATGAATACATATGTGAGTGTGTGTATATATGTGTTCAGGTATACAAAGACAAAGGGCACAGGACCAATTTAATAAGAAGGGATGATACTTTAAAGGAGAAATGAAGAGGTGAGAGAGGAATATAATGAGAGGAGATGGGGAGAGACAGAATGGAGTAAATTATCTGATATAGAAGAGGCAAGGGAAAACTGTTACAATGGAGGGGAAGAACAGGAAATGAGTCAACCTTATTCTCATTGAATTTGGCTTAGGGAGGGAGTGACATACACACTAAATAGAGTATTTCACCATACAGGAGAGTAGGGGAAAAGGGAATGAAAGGGGAGATATTGGAAGAGAGAGCAGGCTGGGTGGGAGGGAAATTGGAAGCATCCACTTTTGAAAAGGGACAGGATCAAAGTAGAGATTAGAACAAGTGGAAGGTGGGATAGGACGGAGGGAAATATAGTCAGTCTTTCACAATATATTCACTATGGAAATGTTTTGCATAGCTATACACATATAACATATATTGAATTGCTTATCTTCCCAGTAATGGTGGGTGATGAGGGAGGAAGGGAAAGAATCTGGAATTCAAAGTTTTAAAATCAAATGCTTAAAAATGTATGTTTTATATATATATATATATATATATATAGTATCATTATTATTATTACTATTATTATTATTATTTAAATGTAACTGGGAAATAAAATATACAAACAATGATGCATAGAGTTCCACCGTGCACTACAGGAAAGTCAGGGGGGGGAGGGGTAAGATATGGGAGAGAGCAGATTGGGGGAGGGGATATTCAGTGGGATCGCTATTTTGGGGTGGTAGGTAGGGAAAAATGGGGAGAAATTTTGTAACTCAAAATCATGTGGAAATGAATGATGTAAAATAAAAAATAAAAAAGAGAGAAAAAAGCATTTCTTCTAACTCTGCTAAGACTTTTCCTTGCTATTTCCATAACTTTTCTCACATATTTCACCTTCTCTCCACTCTCATGGCCATCTCTTGGGCTATTGCTGTGGATTTTGAATGAGCAATCAATGCATTGCAAGCATAGAGCAGAGCCTGTGGAAAGGCACATAGGAAGGAAATGGAATGCTGTGTCTGGAAAAGCACAGGAAAGTCAGTTTGGCTAGGAGATAAAGTAAAGTCCTGTGCCTACCTAAAAAGGCTGAAGGCAAATGGTAAAATGTTTTTAAAGACAGACTCTGCTTAATTAATTCTTCACTGGACTCTTTGTGCTATGAAGCCAAAGCTCTACCCCAGAAATCCCACAGAGCTTTAAGGATCTGACTACTTAAGGGTTTTACAGGACTCAAAATGTTCTGAGCTTCCCACGCAAATGACCCTAAACTATACCAAAATCTTAACCTGAAGGACAAGGTCTCATCCCCTCTGCCTAGAAACATTCCATACATTTCCTTGTGGGGGGCAGCTTTTCTCTAAGCCTACCTTATAGAATTCTTTCCTTTACTTCTTAAGGGAATAAATTGAGCTAAACAGCTTGCTTTTTATTGCATGGGTTACAAAGGTGTGTATAAGTTGGCAGACATATTTCAGCTGTGATTTTTTTTTTACCTTCCTTCATCCCCAAGGTCTATCAATAGTGGGAACAAAAGAAACTAGCTCATGTTGAAAATAAAACAGTACTCTGAGGTTACTTTCCTGATGTTTCAAATAAGAATAGAACTTCAAATATCTAGAAACCAGAATCATGTCATCATTCCAAAGCAGCCAGTACTGTTAATTACTCAGTGTTCTATCCAACAGCTGGCTGATCTCCCTCCTGCTTATGTTCTTTCTCAAATTGTCATGAACTAAGGAGGAAGAAGCAATATGAAAGATCCATCCAAGAACAGGGCACTGAAAAGGTCATGGAATTCTCATTCTTCACTACTATCTTTTGCTGAATGTAGGATAACTCAAAAACTTCATTCTTGTGACCAATAATAATGACTAAAATATCAGGAAATAATAATTAAAAGATCAGAATCTATACTTCTAATAAGAACTAGAATGTGAATTGGAATGCTGTCAATGTAGTACCCCATCAGAGTGGTATTTGTTCATTACAAATGACAGATTTGCCTATAGTTGTTCATAACTAATATTTTCAAAAGTCTATTTTACATGATAAATGATATTATAATTATATTTAAAACTTTTAAAAGTCCTTGGAAATACTGAGATTCCCCAAGTCACAAACATGAAAACTTTTTCCTCCCATCCAAATATTTCCCCTAGAGTTGACATGGTCAAAGAATCCCTCATCAAATGAACAATCTACTGGTGATGAGTGTCTCCATGCTTAACTAGGTCAGTCCTAAGAAATTAGACTCAGACTATTGCCATAACTGCACTTCAAGTCTTTCCAGTGGGGTAGAACATGCCAGAGCTTGTGTCCCATTGACACAACCTTTGAGAACCCAGAGATCATTTCCATACTCTAAGGAAGCATTGGAATAGGACTTTTTGAGGAGAGATACATGGCAGAGGTATGCAAATCATAATATATTACAAGGGAGAACAATAATAAAAGATATAATCAAAGAAATGGTTGAAAAAATAAGAAACAAAAGATGACCTGGTCATGTGATGAAAGCATTCCATTCCACTGGTATCTACAGATGTGAGGAGAAAGTCAGGAGGGCCCACAACTTGCTAGGTGGGTATATAGTGTTAAATTTGCATGAGATCATGGAAAACCTCTGTATATGACAGATAAGTATGGCTGGACTGGGATCAGCATCATTGAAAGGTGGGACAGGGAGAAAATTCCAAATCAATGATGATACATAATTAGTTGAGTATAATACTTTATAGACCTAGAACTTCTTTTTTCTAAGAAGATAAACATCATGTCCCTTCTCTAGTGTTCTCTTCTCCAAGCTAAATAGCCCCAATTCCTTGAACCAATCTTTAAATGACATGAGTTCAAGTCATCCTGATTATTGTACCCTGGGTACTCTCTGAACAATTAACATTCTTCTTAAAATATGGTGCCCAGAACTAAACACAGTACTCACGATGTGCTCTTATTAGAGGAGAGTACAGGATAGCCATGGCCACCTTACTCTGGGAAGTCATGCCTTTCAATGCAGGTCAATATTGAATTAACTTATTTTTTTGGCTACAACATTACACTGCTGACTCATAAAGAGTTTGCAGTCCACTAAGACTCTTAGATCTTTTTCAGAAAAAATGTTCTCTCCAATCCTGAGTTTATGAAGTTGGTTTTTGTACCCAAATATGACTTAACACTTGTCCCTCCTGAATTTCATTTCATTAGATTCAGCTGAATGCTCTTATAAAATGTACCCTCAAATAGACTTTGTGACTCATGATGTGGAAAATAATACATGAGGTAATTAAGACAAATTCATCTGATTTGAGAAGCAAAATTAGTTACTACAGAAGCTACTAAAAGATTGTTTTCTCCTTTTTGACTTTATAACTTTTGTCATTCTGGGGAAAAGTGACAGTCATCACACTCTTGCTATGACCCAGGTTATCTACATAAGCATACCAGAGGCATGAGAATGAGGAATTATTGATGTTAGCTATTGCCTCAGTATTTCCAGAGTATCAGATGATAACCTGCATTTTCAGATCTGTGTTATTCGTATAATACCCAATAAAAAAAGATTTTACCCTTTTTCCTAATGCTGACTAACAGCTTGGGTAGCCAATACATGGGTAGAAAGAGAGTAAGGAAATGGGCTCATTTCCTTACATTTTACTTGCCAAGTTTTTATTTCTGGGGCCTCTGGGAAAAAATTCCTGCTTGATGATCAGCACAGCAGGCCAACAGGAAAGTTTTGAAGTAAGTGTGGGCCTGGCGAGGTTTGGGGGGAGGGAGAGCAAGAAAACTTTTCAGCATTCTCTAATTCTACTCCATAAGGCACTTCACTGCTCTGCTTGCATACAGCACAAACCTTGGCTCCAGGAACTGCCCCTGAGATGACCTCTAAAGTAGCTTGGTTTGACTGTCAATAGAGTGGCCCCTACACACCTGAAGCATCCTTAGGGATTCTTACTACTGCGGGGGTAGGGGGAGCATTGAAAAGTAAACAACAGGACGCAGCTCAGTGAACAGCAAAAATCAATCAGTCGAAAATGGGCATCGATTTTTTTGCTGTTCACTGATTTCCCCTTCACCTGTTTGTTTCTCATCCTTTGCCTCATTTATTTCCAACTCTGGTTTCACCTGTGCCACACTCCTCCACATTAGCAATTCTCTCCATGCTGATTGTAATTGCCTACCAACTGACTGCAATACAGCCCCAGAGGCAGTGGCAATGGACGGAACAGGATTGAGTCAGCTGGCTTCATCCCATCAGAAAGAAGCTGACTATTTCTTTCCTGGTCCATTGCCTCTCTGATTCCCTGCCTTATTGCTTCTGCCACCAGCTGTTCTCTTCTCCCCTTCTTTCCTTTCTCCTCAGTCATCAGCTACCTTCTTCCACTTCTTTCCTCACCAACTTCCCTCAACCAATTCCTTCTATCTACCACCCTCTTCTATCAACTCCTCCCTTGCCACGAACTCCTTTCATTATAAATTCCATAGACAGAAATAAAGAGGTAAAAAGGTAAACACCCAAAAAAAGACAACAAAGCTAATCCTGTTTTCTTCAATTAGATAAAAGTTCCCTGTGTTTCTGTCACCTATCGGTTTCTGACCTTGGACATGTACTTTGAACTACTCTGAGCTTCAGCTATCTTATCTAAAAAATAGAAATCATAAAACCTTTATGAGACACAGGTAGGAAGCTAGAACAAGTTATCTTTTAAGGTGCCTCAACTCCAAAACTCTAGATATAGGACCTATATCATAGCTTGTCATCTGTATTTTAAAGATAAAGTATCTTTTTACATAAAAGAAAAACTGTCCAGTGCACATTAGTAAGTTCTCTAGCATTAACATTCTAAGATTCTCAAAGTACTATGTTTCACATTTGAGAAATGAAAAAGATCAAAGATATAGACTATTCTGAAACCTCCTGTCTATGTACCTTGAATGCTCTCTTCCAGAATAGTCATGGCCAACAGCAATTGATATTGAAAATAAATGAAACTGACTTTATTTTAACAGACAGAAATGTTTGGTTACTGATTTCAGGGTGGTTCACCAGAATCAACTATCTATATACAGATCACCTACTAATTAGAGCAAAGGACAAAATCAACATGAGACTTGATAAAGTATTGTTAAGAGAAAGAACAGCATTGAACAAGCTCAAAGGAGCTCTTGATATTGAAAAGTTGGAAACTGAAGAAGGCAAAGATACTGATTTTATCATTTTATGCAAACATTTAACATATACAAAACAATCACCACAAGGAAGCAAAAAAAAAAAACAAAAAACCAGAAAGTACCTCAGCCAGCAAACACTCTCTTTGACAAGCTGAAAGATGGTAGACAGAGCGGTAGCAAGGTTTGCTTTCTAAAAGCTGCTTTAAGGTATTTACTATCCGTGGACTTTGGTGTCCCGAAGCCTCAATTTCCTTACCCGTAAAATGAGATTTAAAAATACCTTACAGGGTTAAGTTGCTAGGACAGAATGAGATAACAGATGCAAAAGCACTTTGCAAATATTAAGGCTATAAATAAATGTTAGCTATTATTAATATAAACCCATTCATAAAACATTATGGAGAAATATGGGGCATGATTACCTTATATATTATCATCTTATAGAATAGATAAGTAGGTGGGTAGATGAGAGAGAGGGGTGGGAAGAGAGAGACAGAGAGAGAGAGGGAGAGAGGGAGAGAGAGAGAGAGAGAGAGAGAGAGAGAGAGAGAGAGAGAGAGAGAGAGGAGAGAGAGAGAGAGTGCGCACAACATATAGATCCCTTTTTAAATAACTAACAATGGAAGGGAAAACAAAGAGGTATGTAACACCAAGATCATTTCCAGATGAAACTGAAAGGAACAAATTTACATTTCTATTTTCACTGTCAGTGAGAGAGGAGCCACCCACATTTAGAGGCCCTCAGTCCCTGAGCAATTAGGAAGACCGCAGTGAGAACAAGACAACACAGAGAACAAAGTAAGGAAATCCATACTGACAAGTAACCCAGAGGATCTTAACCTGGAGGGAATTCAAAGATTATCTAGCACAACCACATAATTTTACAGAGAGTAAGTGACTAGCTTAAGGTCACATATAAAGTAAACATCAAAAGTGAGATTTCAAAACAGATCCTCTGACTTGGGAACCAAGGAAGGTTTTTTTGGTTTTGTTTTTCTGCTATGTCACACTGATACTATTACTTCATCAGGAATCTAAAGAATGGGATACCAAAATAATAGATGCTACTAATAACCCCAAAAGACAAATTTAAAGGATATTGAAGATTATTGAACCACATGATTATATTTTCATTTTTGTTCATTCCTTATGAGAATGTGTATAAAGGTTATTCTCACTGAGAATAAAAAAGGACACTGGAGGCTTTTACAAAGTTCTTGACAATAAACCATATCTCAAGAGTCATATTTTTGAAAGAAAGACACAGAGAATATAAGTGTCCAATATGTTTTTTGTTCTTTGCCACGCACCAAAAAAAAATGCATTTCTAGATCAAAACAGACAACATACCCCTTCTCCAACAAGGAGGCAAGCATTTGTTAGGAACTTATAAGATTTCCTGATAAATTCAGTCACAAGGCGAACTCTGTTCAACAACCATCTGATATTTAACATCAAATGAGGCATAAAACAGGAAAATGTATGCTGAAGAAAGGAATCTGACACTGCCATTAAGATGTTTTCCTCAAGGTGCAAATGTAAAAAAGATTCCCCACAGAATAGATAATAAAAACCATCCAGATGCTCTTGTTAGCAGATAATATCGATCCATCAACAAGCATTAATTAATCACCTACTTTGTGCCAGGCACTACAGCAGGGACTGGGGATTTAAGTGTAAAGAACAAAAAAGTTCCTACTCCGAAGAAATTTAATAGGTGACATGTGGCAGTGTGCATGTGTAGGTGTGGCCATGCCGAAACATATTCATACATATACACATGTGTATATAAACACATAGATGTGTGCATATACAGCATAAATGTAAAAAATACAAATAATTAACTAGAAATACATTTTTTTAAAGCAATTGGGGTTAAGTAACTTGCTCAAGGTTACATGGCTAGTCATTTGATTTATGCGTGGGTGCTCATTTTCTGAGGCCGGATCTGATCTCGGGTCATCCAAACTCCGAGGCCGGCGCTCTTACTCACTGCGCCACCTAGCCGCCCCGTTAGGGCAATTGGGGTTAAGTAACTTGCCCAAGGTTACACGGCTAGGTTTTTGTTTGTATGGATTAAGTGTCGGAGGCCGGCTCCGAACTCAGGTCCTTCTGATTCCAGGGCCGGCGCTCTATTCACTGCGCCACCTAGCCGCCCCTAGAAATACATTTTAATTCATTAAATATGAGGTAATGGAGGGGGTATCATCAATTTGGGGTGGGGAAACCAGAAATGCTACATGAAAAAAAAATGGTGCTTGAACTACAGTTTAAAGAAAAAGAGGGATTCTGAGGCAGAAGTGAGAAGAAAGTATATTCCAGATGTATAGGACGGTCAGTACAAAGGGAGGATAGAATGTGTCATATATGAGAAACAGGCCAGTTTGGCTAGATTGTAGAGTACAGAGAAGGGAGTAATGTCCAATGAGGCTGGGGGGATAGCCTGTAAAAATCTTTAAAAGCTAAATGGGGTGTGGGGGGGTGGAGGGCTGGAGCCAAGATGATGGAGTAGAGAATGGCCTCAGTTCATATCTCCCAGCATTCTCCTCCAAACAACTTTAAAATAATGCCTCAAATCAAATTCTGGAGTGGCAGAGCCAATAAAAGGCAAAATGAGACATTTTTTCCAGTCAAGGCTACTTAGGAAGTTGGAAAGAGAGATCTGTGACATGGGGGTGGAAGCTGGCCCAAAGCCCATGTGAATGAACCACCAGTGGCAGAGTTTAAGTGGTGGCAACAGAAGCAGCCCAGCTTTGGGAACTCTGAAGCCAGAGATGGTAAGGGGACTTGTTTGGCAAATCTATTGCTTATATGTACTTATGGGTCATAGTTCAAGGGGTGGAGTCAATAGTATTTCTGGTCAAAAGGGAATGGATGTCCTTAGGGGCAATATCACTTCTGATCCCAAGGGATTAGAGACCCAGAGCAATAGTATCGCTTACAGTCCCAAGGATCAGGAACACTGAGGACTAGTATCATTTTTAGTCACAAGGGAGCAGGGGACCTGAGGAGCAGTACTGATTACAATCCCAAAAAATTAGGGATCCTTTCTGGGTAGGGAAACAGAGTACAAACCAGCAAAGCAGTGACTACACTTTAGATCATATCACCTTGAAAGCATTGAAAACTTCCAAACCCCCAGAACTAGTTCTGAAAACAGCAGTGTGAAAAAATCCTGAAGCTAAAAACAGTACCCTTCATCTCCCCCACACCAGAAACAGAGGCTAATTTTCACATAAATTTGAAAATCAGCATAAGAAGTTACTGTGGAGGCAGGGAAGACCAAGATCCAAACTCAGAAGAAGATAAGGAAGTTAAAACAATTACAAGCAAAGCCTCAAAGGAAAAAATGTGAATTGCATACAAGCACAACAAGAATTGCTGAAAGAGCCCTAAATTATTTTTTCAATATCAAATGAGTGATAAAGGAAAAATTAGGTAAAGACATAAAACTAAAAGTACATATTATGAAAAAACAATTAACAAACTGGTAAATGAGGCACAAAAAAATACCAAAGAAAATAATACTTCAAAAAGCAGAATTGGCAAAATGAAAAAAGAGGCACAAAAGCTTACTAAACAAATTAATTCATTAAGAATTAGAATGGGGGTGGTGGAGCCAAGATGGTGGCATAGAAGCAGGAAAACTCCGTGAGCTGCCCCCATAACCACCTCAAACACCTACAAAATCTAAACAAACTTTAGAACTATAGAACCCACAAAGTGACAGAAAGAAATAAATCTCCCACTGAAGGCAGCCTGGCAGGTGGGCAGGAAGGGTCCATCGTAGTGCACTGGGAGCAGAGCCCAGCCCAGTGTGACCCCATGATATTAGCCTCAGGTTGGCCTGACCAGCCTCAGCTGGAGAGACTTTTGGAGAGTGGATAATTAGCAGCTGTTGTGGTTTCCAGAATTATCCCATAAATGCCAAAGTTAAAGAAAAAAGTCAGTGTGGACTTTGGGAACAAAGACACCGAGAGTGCATTCCTGCCTTTGCCCCCTGGAGGGAGAAGTAGGTGAGCTGTGGCAGCTGTGCAGCCACCTCCACATGGCTGCTTCAGAGCACCCGGCCTGCAGATCACAGGGGGACCAAGCAACCATTCTGGGGGATAATCACTCTTGCTTTAAACTGCTTGGATCTGGATTGCTATTTTGGGTGGAAGTCCTAGGGTGTGTGACCAGGTGCCAGAGCCCATGGAGGCTTCAGAGAGGGCACCCAACTAATAGCTCTGGCAGCTGTAAAAACCCCAGCAATTTGGGACAAAGTTCTCCTTTCTGGAAGCAGTATTATACTGCAGCAAAAATCTCAAAAGTCAAGTAACTAAGTGGCAACATGAGCAAGCAAAGGAAGTAAAGCAAACACAGCAATAAAATTTTGGATTCCTTTTTGGGGGACAAAAAGGATCAAAGCATGGAATAGGAGGAAGACAATGAAGTCAGAACTCCTGCACCAAAAGCTTCCAAGAAAAATATGAATTGGTTATAGGCCATAGGGAAGCTTAAGAAGGATTTTTAAAACCAAATAAGAGAAGTGGAGGGAAAAATGGGAAGAGAAAAGAAAATGATGCAAGAAAATTAGGAAAAGAGTGTCAACAACCTGACTGAAGAAAATAACACCTTAAAAAATAGACTAACTCAAATGGCAAAAGAGGCCCAAAAAAGCCAATGAGGAGAAGAATGACTTAAAAAGCCAAAATTTGCCAGATGGAAAAAGAATCTCAAAAATTCCCTGAAGAGAATCATTCCTTTAGAATTAGTTTGGAGTGAGTGGAAGCTAATGACTTTATGAGAAACCAATATACTATTAAACATATCCAAACAAATGAAAAAATAGAAAGCAATGTGGAATATCTCATAGGAAAAACCATTGACCTGGAAAATAGGTCCAGAAGAGATAATTTAAAAATTACTGGACTACCTGAAAGCCATGATCAAAAAAAGAACTGATATTGATTGAATACAGACCGAAGCACGTGATTTTTCATTTTATTTCCTTTTATTCAAGTCTTCTTGTACAAAATGACTGATATGGAAATATTTTACATAATTGCAAAGAAAAGAAAAATATCAAGATTAAGCACCACAATAAGCAGAAAAAGAGGAACACATTTATAATTTTCTCCACCCTTGCACACAGCCAGCTACCACCAGGAATGAAAGAGCGTTGTAATGATACATAATGTAAATTCCCTTCCAGGTAGAAATCCTGCGGTCCTTGGAAGGAATCTGACTTACCAACCTGAAATGGCACCTAGTGACCAGTAATAAACTTTGCCCCTATTGTCCAAGGACTATGTCACTCCCATAGTCAGTAAAACACTAGGTGCTGCCTATTACTTCTTGAATCAATCAATAAACATTTATTAAGTATCTACTATGTGTTGGCCACTTTGCTGGGTGCTAGAGATACATATGACAGAGGGAGGGAGGGAAGGAAAGAGGGAGGATGGAGGAAGAAAGAAAGGGAGGGATAGAGAGGAAGAAAGAGGGAGAGAGGAAGAAAGAGGGACAAAGAGAGAGAGAGAGAGAGAATCCCTACTCATTGAATGGAAATTCTATCTATATATCAAATATAAACAATATTTGACATTTAAAACCCCTCCTAACCTGGCTACTACCTGACTTCCTGGTTTCATTACATCTCCCTCCCCTTCCTGTATTCTACAAGGCAGCCAAACTGACTTTCTTACTCTTCTTCACACACAACACACCATCTCTCTGTCCTTTTTTATACAATTCACCTCTTTCTTGGAAAGGAATCTCCTTACCTTTGCCTCTTCGAATCTGCAGCTTACTTTGATGCTCAGCTAAAATACCACTTTTCTACATGAATATTTTTCTGATGACCCATCACTGGTGCAGCCTTCCCCCACCAATCACACTGAATCTATTATATGTAAATATATATAATTTATACATTATAAATATTATAATACATTATATACTAAATATATAGTATAATTGTTTACATTATAATTATAGCATATAATCATATACTATATATAGTATAAATATATATTTGTATATCATATACATATGTTTATATAGGCACATATATACATTAGTGTATAATTTTGTTTAGTCATTTTCAGTCATGGCAGACTCTTCATGACCCCATTCCAGGTTTTCTCAGCAAAGATACTAGAGTAATTTACCATTTCCTTCTCCAGGTCATTTTACAACAGAAGAAACTGAGGCATACAGTGTTAAGTGAAATGCCCAGGGTCACACAGACAGTATCTGAAGCCATATTTGAGCTCACAAAGATGAGTCTTCTTGACTTCAAGCTTGTAACTCTATCCACTGTTCACCTCGCTGCCCCATATATTATATATATGCATATATATACATGTATTCATAAATATATTTGTGTATGTCACATACATATATTTGTATATATGTGTCTATGTGCATGCATGTATTAGCATATACTCTCTCCTACTGAAAAAATACAAATTTCTTGAGGCAAGGGATAAAGATTAAAGGCTGAAACTATAATTGAATTGGTAAAGGGAATTCCCAGGTGCAGAAGTTCTTTCTATTAAAACAAGTCAATGACTTTATAGTCTCAGAGTTGCCTAGACTTTAGAGAGGGAAAGGGTTTTATCCAAGATCACACTGACAGCAGTCTCCTGAGGGAGGATTGGGATGTAGTTCTTCCAGCATCCAAGGAATGGATCTCTAGTCAGACCAACACACTGCCTCTGATATACCATAAATTGTAGACTAGTAAAGCTAAGACTCTGTTTTTAAACCAAAGAAATGAAGGTGTTTGGAGAGCAGTGTGCTATACTGTTTGGGTTAGATTTTTCCACTAATTTGTAAATTTACATGACTGCTGACCAATTATCAGGGTAAATTAGCCAAGATCTTATAATAACATTATTTAATGAGTCTGGCTTAATGTAGTTGACAAGTGTGGATTTCTGTTGTTTGTTGTTGTTTGAATTCACAAACCAATTTAGTCTGTGCGACCAGGAATATATTTGCACTGTTCTAATTTAGGTCTGCAGAAGAGAAAATTACACAACAGAAAAAACAGTCCAGGTCACCAAACACTTCAGCTTACACATAATTGATTATATCATTAGTTCCCCCCTCCAGTCATCGTATCCTGATTACAGTTCACTATGGCTTCCTAATGATAGTATCAGCAAGGCACCAGTTCTATAAGAACAGATTTGGAAGCCAGGGCAGCTGAGAGGGCACCAATAGCAGCTCTGAACAAGTGCCCTAAAGATTCACCAGCTTCCTTCATACCCTGAAGATCAAAACATGAGGAGACTAAATCCCTGGACTTGTGTTTGCTAGATTGGTCTTTTGTGCTATTGGAAATAAAGATTTGTTAGGGAAAGAGACACTGATACTGAGCCAAGCCAAACCCTCTTTATGGGGAAAAATAAGGGAAGCCAGTGAGTCAGTGGAAAAAAACTCTCAGTTTGGAATCAGAAATCTGGGTTTGCCTTCAGACAAATCACCTCCCTTCTGTGGAATTCAGTTTTCTCATCTGTAAAAGGAAGGAGCTGAATAAGATTCCAGCTTGAAATCTATTATCCCCTGAAATCTAAGAGAGAAATGAGGGTTTCTTGGTGGTCTTTCCATATGTTTCTATAGTACTCGGTATCCCTTATATCCCTGAAGAGTATGATATCACCGAGTCATACCAAACTTTTCTGATAGAATTACTAAAATTGTAGATGAGAGGAAAGCTTTTGGTGTAGTTGAAACAGATTTTAGCAAAGCTTTTGATAAAGTACCTCATATTATTCTTCTAGAAAAGATGAAGAAATATGAATTAGACCAGTGTGTTAAACTCAGAAAATGGGGCCACTAATTCACAATAAGGATCCCTGCAAGCAGCATCTTGACTTAGTTTTAAAATGTAATGTTATCTATCCTTTATTGTGTTTTTCTTTATTTTGCTAAATATATCCCAATTGCCTTTTAATCTGGTTCAGGCTGCACTTGGAGTTTGTGGCCCGAGGCAGGATATCTGACAACTCAGAATTAGACAATAATATAATTGGATACATGCAAAACTGAATGAATGACTAGACTGTAAGCAATTGATCAATTACTGTCAGTAACTGGTCAAAATAGTAGGAGCCCTGTAGTAAGGTACCCCAGGATCCCGTGATTCCCCTGCATTGTTTAGCACTTTTATTAATGACTTAGGTCAAGGTAAAGATAATGAGCTCACCAAATTTGCAGATGACACAAAACTCAAAAGACATTGGGTGATAAAGTCAAGATCCAGAAGGATCATGGCAGACTAACCACAGTGGACTAGACACAATAAGATGAAAACCAGCAGGGATAAATGTAAAGTTTTATACTTGGGCATAAACAATCAACATCACAAGTACATGCTTGGACATAGTTGTTTCAAAGCTGATCTGGGTTTTTCAGTGGACTCTGTGCTTGATATGTCTTAGTACTGTGATGTGGAAATCAACAAAAGCCAATAAAATCTTTGGCTATGTCAAGAGAGGCATAACTTTTAGGCATAAAGAAATGCTACACTTTTGTGACAGTTCTCTCTAATAAAGGAGTCTTCTCAGAGGATGAAAGGTTTTTCTATTGACTCTTGCTTTCTATGACTGGATTCACAGTGCCCTACTCCCCTAGTGTAGGTATAGCTGTCAATCATTCAAGTCCTTGTCTGGGCACCCAGTTTATGTCTAAGAAGAGATCTATGGATCAGCCAGAGGGGAAAATAACCCTTTAATGAGTTTGGGTGCTAAGAATAGCATGTAAAACAATGGAAATCAGTTCAATGCAAAGCTTTATTTCAAGCAATGGAGAAGAGGAGAAAGGAAAGGGGGACCCAATATATATCCGACATATACACTAACTTAGAGTATAACTCATTTAGCAGCATTACTACTCTATATGAGAAGCATAGAGACATAGGTGCATTCAGCAGGAAGGGAGGTACTCCACAGGAAGGTGTGCCCCCACAGGAGGGGAGGATGTGGTCTAGTGAAAGGGGGACTCCTGCCAGAGGGGAGGGGATGCTCCTAAGAACTCTTCTGAGAGTAGGGCTTTTGTTCTATGATTTTGAATGGCCTTTCTCATATTGGTTGAGTTGAATATCAGGAGTCAGGGCAAAATATTATTTTATGATTTTATTTTGAAGGAGAAAAGCAAGCTAGTGGTAGATAAATATTATTTGGGGAATACAATTGTATTAACCTTCAAAAATTGTATTGTGAGTATTTTTCCATGAGTATTTTCTATCTCACTTAAGGGGTAACTATGATGGAGATCTCAGGACCACCAGACCCAAATTTATAACATGTCATACAGACTTTGACATATCTCATCTAGACGATTAAGTCAGTTCTGAGAGCTATAATTTAAGAAAGATATCAACAAACTAAATAATGGCCAGAGGAAGGTAACCAGGATTAAATATCAGAATCAACTGAAGGAATGAGGCATGTTTAGCCTGAAGAAGACTCAGAGGACATGCTAGGCTTTTTGTTTGTTTGTTTTTGGTATCTGAAGGGCCATCATATGAAAAAGAGAACCAACTTCTCTTTGGCCTTGGAAAGTAGATTTAGGATCAATGACTGAAACATTCAAAGATGCTGATTTTAGCCACATGCAATGAAATACTTCCAATTAGAGCTATTACTGCCTCAGGAAGGAAGGGATTCCCACTCACTGTAGGTCTTGGAGCAAATGCTGAATGACTACTTCTCAGGTACATCTCAGAAGGATTTTATTTCCAGGTTAAAGGTTAGATTAGATGGCAACAAGGCCCCTGACAACTCAGAGTCTGTGTGAAATATTAGTAGAAGAAATAAAAGAACATTGGGAGACCCCTCAAAGGAGAGTAAATGCAAGCATTGAGCATTACACAGACCCTATTGAATCATTGGATGACCTCTAGAAATGAAAAACATTGCATCCAAAGGAACTTGTCCTCAAGATCAGAAAAGAAATCAGTCTAAGAAAGTAAGAGCCTTAACACCAACACAAAACCAGACAATGGGAGCAGCCAACTTATCTGTGACATGAACTCAAACAATTGGAAAATGAGAGGGATAGTACAATAGAGCTAGCAGAAAGAACCCAGGTCATGTCCAAAGTTTTGCCTTAGGAGGCAAATCCCAAATCTACTTGCCCTGATTTGAGAAGATGTCCTAGAAATGTAATATCAAGGACAGCTAATGCCAAATACTTATTTTGCTTGATTAAGGCCAAGAGGACTGAGATATAGAAAAAAAATCCAGGGAGAGCAAACAGTTCTTTTGTTAGAAGAGACAGAGTTTTAAACGTTTTTATTGAGTATAAATATTTCCATAATACAATTTAAATTCTCAACCCAAAGAATTCTTGATACAATTTGGAATAAAATTGATGAAAAATTTTAAATCTCTAGGTCAAAAGTATTGAGGCAGACTCTCAAGAGATGTAAGAGATAATCTCTTTGTGGCAATGTAACTTAATCATGGGTAAGATAGATGGAAAGAAATAAGCAAGACAAGCTGAAAAACAAGATTTTTCCTTAACCACAGAGGTTTCTTTCTTCTTTGGAATATACTTGACATAGTATAGCACTGAACAAGCAGTCAGGGAAATAAGCGATCAAATTCTAGCCCCACTGCTCGCTCTCTGGACCTGAGTTTTATCATGAAATACCCAAAAATCCAATTATAGGTCAAGAATCTGAAGCTTATGATAATATCTTAGGTAGGGAAGGTTGCTGTAAATCACTTGCATTTAATGTGTAAGATTTTGGCTCTAAAGCTCACAAGTCAATGAGGAAGGGGAAGGGGAATAAGAGAAGGGCATACACTATTTCCTAGAATCACAGAGTCAGAACTAGAAGGGCCTACTTCTGACATCCAGTACAACTTCCTCATTTTACAGAAGAGAAAAGTGAGACCCAGAGAGGATTCATGATTTTCCCATTCTCATATAGAAAATACCATTCATAGGATCATAGGTTTGGAGCTGAATGGAGTATTAAAGGTAATATTATTCAACCTCTTCAATATGAAGATGTGGAAACTGGAGCCCAGAGAGAAAAGGGGATTTATTCAAGATCATATATTCATTTAGAAAGCCACAGAGACTGAAGCTGAATCCAGGCCCTCCTTATTCAAATACAGGGCTCTGTGGTATCACACTGTCTCATAGAGATTTTCGCAGAGTCAGTCACATAGGTAGCAAGTGGTAGAGCCAGGATTTTAATCAAGATTTTCACAACTCAATTCCAGTATTTCATATCTTAGTACCAAACATATTCCAAAGAGGGAAAGGGCTTCTAGAGTTAAGAATAAAACATAATCCTAATGTCACTTGTCCTGAATATTTCTTCTTGTCTACTTTGTCATTATCAGTATAATCTTATATCAAGTTAAGCTTTTCTCCAGATTAAGGGGGGGTAGAGTTATCATTGCCAGTAGGCAAGGGATCAGAATTAAAAGAACCAAGGTGTTCATGCTGCCAGACCTAATCAGGCCATCTTGAATTTTCAAGACATTTAGGGTTGTTTTCAAAACTTTGAAATCATATCTGTTTAAGTAGAAAAATGTTTCTATAGGTTTGGGATTCCAGGCCAAGAGGAATTCAACCACTGCCTACATCCCCATCCTTTATATTACTACTAATTGGATGGTAGTTGGCATTAATGACAGCAAAGAAGGTAGGGGGAAAATGAGAAACTCTTTAATGATAACTTGGTAAACACAAACCTACAAAGTAGGAATAGACATCAAGAGAATATACTGAACATGGTGAAAGCACCATTCCTTTCAGACTTGTTTATTGACTTTTCCTTCAAAGTAAAGGTAATCTAAAAAATTTTTAGCTATTCTTGATCCTGATATAAAAAAAGAGCTTAATTTTTTTAAATTGACATTCAAATTCAAGATTCAAGAAAGCACAAAAAGGTAAATATGAAAGAGAAATTATAAGTGACTTAATAAGTTAAACTGTTTGCATTCCTATGTGGGAAATTAATATATGTAACTCTTAAGAACCTGATCATTATTAGGGCAGTTAGAAAGAGTCTACATAGAGGGCATGAGTGTCAGTCAATTATGTTGAAATGATCTCAAAAAATTGAAGGGGTAACAAAGAGGATTGTACTGGGAGAAGCGGAAAGGAGAGAAGGAATGAGGAAAATTACCTCACATAAAGGAAGCACACAAAGAAGCTTTTATCATGGGGCAGGGAAGTAAAATGCGGGGAATGGACAATACTTGAACCTCACTCTGAGAGAATTTGGTTTTAAGAGGGAAAAATATATACACATATTCATTTGGCTATAGAAATATATCTTACCCAACAGGGAAGTAGAAGAAAGAGATAAAAGGTAGGGGGAAGGAGATTATAAGGGAAGATGGATGAAAGGAAATGGACTTCAGAAGCGGTACTGGGTTAGAAAAAAGAGAGGAAGATAAACAGAAGAAGATTGGATAGAAGGGAATACATGGTAATTACAACTGTGATGTGAGTGGAATGAACTCATCTATAAAATGGAAGTGGATAGCAGAATGGAATAGAAACAGAATCCAACAATATGTTGTTTAAAAGAGACACACTTGAAACAGAAATACACCCATAGAATTAAAATAAGGAGATGGAGCATAATCTAATATGCTTCAGTAAAAGACAAGGGCAGCAATCATGATCTCAAACAAAATAAAAGCAAAAAAGAAAACCAATTAAGAGATATAATCAGGGAAACCTCATTTTGCTAAAAGAAAAATAAAAAAGGTGACAGACAACTAACACAAAACAATATACATCAAATTTCTCTAATCAAAGTCTAATTTAAAAAATAGAGAGAACTGAGTCAAATTCATAAAAATTAGAGCCATTTTTCAATTGATAAATGGTCAAAGGTAATTTTCAAAAGAAGAAATCAAAATTATCTATAGTCATTTGAAAAACTATTCTAAAGCACTATTAATTAGAGAAAGGTATTTGGAACTATACAAAGAGGAGTATAAAGTTGTGCATACACTTTGATCTAGCAATACTACTACTAAGTCTGTATCCCAAAGAGATCAAACGAAATGGAAAAGTACTTATGTACTTTTTATTTATTTATAGCAGCTGTTTTTGTAGTGGCAAAGAATTGGAAATTAAGAGGGTCCCCATCAATTGGAAAATGGTTAAACAAGTTGTGGCATATGATTGTGAAGGAATATTATTGTGCTATAAGAAATGATGAGCAGAATGGTTTCAGAAAAACCTGGAAAGAACTATATGAACAGCAGCAGAGGGAAGTGAGCAGAACCAGGGGATCATTGCACACAGTAATATCAATATCTTAATGATGATCAACTATGAAATACTTAGTTATTATTATCAAGATAATAATCCAAGACAATACCAAAGGATTCATAATAAAAATGCTATCTACCTCTACCCAAGTGATGAACTCTGAATGAAAATTGAATTATAATTTTCTCACTTTATTTTTCTTCCTTTTTTGTAACACAGCTAATATAGAAATGTGTTGTGCATGATTTTATATGTATAATAAATATCATATTGCTTGCTTTCTCTGGAGTTAGGGGGAGGGAGAGAATTTAAAACTTAATTTCTTAAAATGTTAAAAATATTTTTTACTATAAAGGAAAGGTATAAAAATATTTTTCTTGATTAGTTGTTTAGAGATTTAAAACAATGATACAATGCCTCTTTAAACAATAGAGGGTTTTTTTTTTACCTTTTTTATCATAGATCCTTTTAGAGGTCTAAAGTCTACAGAACTCCTCTCAGAATGTTTCAATATACATTAAATAAAATACATAGAATTTCAAAAGAACCCAAAATTTAGTGAAAATTAAGATGCATTATCTTCCCATCCAAATTTACAGAGCCCCTTAAATTCAACCATGGCCCCTATGAGGACCCATGGGGTCCAGATTAAGAGCCTTTACTTAGAATAACATCTGAGTTGTAAGTTGGGAGACAGAGTGGGACATGGAGATCTGTCATTTCAATGACATTTTATGGGTATAAAAACTGGAATGGAAAGAGGTAAAGTGATTTGTCCAAGGTCACAAAGTTGGAAAAGTCAAGAATTAAACACAGGTTTCCGAACTCTAAATATAGCATATTCCAGGACACCAATTAGCTTGAGTCTTCAAATATCATTTTAATAGTATAGCATCAGAAATTTAAAGTTGGCAGGGACCTTAGAGCTTATCTGGTTCAATGTTTAAGTGACTTGCCAAGGTCACAGAATTGGCCAAGATGAGATTTGAACACAAGCCCTCTGATACCAGCTCAAGTACTCCTCTAATTGTAACACACTGCCTAATATTTTGACCCCACTCTCCAAGATACATAATGACCTGGAGAATAGCTTTTCCTGGATTTTTGTCTTTGATTTCTTTTTACCTTGACATTCTACAGAGCTGGTTTATCTTTCACCTTCTGCTGAAAACACTTAATAACATTGTCATCTCTTAATTTGGAAAATATACAAGCTATTATGGCATGAAGGAAACTATTTCAAAAACATAAAAACCAGGCTGACATAGCATTCATTCTGTATCTTCATTTAAGCCTGGGTTTTGATGAACACAATGGGACGGCTGTGATTGGAAATAAAAATTTTTTTGGAAAGAAAAGTGCTGGGAGATCTCACCAAAAAAAAAAAAAAAAAAGATACATCCAGTCATCCAGGGCCCAATATTCCTACATGGAGAATGGATCTAGTCTGGAAATGTATTTCCCTTTAGTAAAAACCATCTGAGGGCAAACTGTGATATTTTTATTCTCTCAGTAAGAAGATATACTTTGTGAGATTTTTACTCCTACCTGGTGATACTGTCAATAGAGTTTAAAGTTAGCAGTCAAATGTCCTGAAAGCTGCAGAATTGCCTTGGGTGATGGCAAGAGAAATGGACAATAATCTCACGTTACCTTCCTTGGATTAACAGCATTCACCTAAGTTATTTTAATTCCTTAAACTGTCCTGATCATAAATGACTTATGTGAATTTCACATAAGAAATTCAATTAATTAGTAATTGTATATCTCAATACTTTAATGCAATCTTGTCAACATTTATGGCATTCAGTAATGCAGATTGAAGCCCATCCATGCCTGCCCATCATGGATAACTCTTGTACATGTCCTCCCACAAATCCACCACAGAGAATCCTCCCATATACTGGGAGTTTTCATGTCATCTGTGTTCCACGAACTAAAAAGATGAATGGATGAATAGATGGATGGATGGATGGAGTGATAGATAATTGGTTTCCTTTATAATCCCTTATTCTGAGAAGTGATCCATAGGCTCCTATCCAGCAATCCTACTGATAGAGCAGGATTAGCAGCCAAATGTCCTAAAGTTTTGGAGATACCTTGGATGATGCCAACAGAAATGGACAATCATCTCATATTCCCTTATTAGGTTACTAATATATTAGTTATAACTAATATAATATTATAATTAATATTATATTAATTAATTAATATATTATTATATTACTATATTAATTAATGTTAATTAATATATTAATTAATATAATAAATAATATAATACTATATTAGTTATAACATATTAATAGTACTTTACATCTATTATTCTAACAACAAATATCTGAGGTAGATAATACAAATTTGAAAGTGAGAGTCCTAGAGGTTAAGTAACTTGTCCATGGTCTCAATGTGGATAATCATTAGAGACATGATTAGGTTCATAGCAGTAGAGCTGGAGGGAAACTTAGAAGTGATCACATTCAAACCCATTCTTTTACAAATGCAGGAACTGAGACTCAGAGGAGAGTAGTGAGTTGTTTATGGTCCCACCAGAAGTAACATAGGCTGCAAAAATATGAGATTCTAGTCTAATTGATTTGCTCATAGCATTCAATTTCTTATGTTTTCTTGCCTCCATGTTTCTGATTATATAGGACCCACTCCCTTCATCTCCCATCCCCTTCCATCTTTGCCTGTCTCCCTGTGAAAACTTCTCAAAACACTCAGTCTTCACTGACCTGGTCTGCCTCTGGCCAGAAAAAGTACTGACTGCCTATTCCATTGACTTTGCAATTCATCAAGTAGTGCTTGGGATGTTTCTTGAACTATTATCACAGAATCAGAGTACAGAAGGACCTTAGCTGAGATCCAGAATCTAACATGACCAGAATCCCTTCTAGAATATCCCCAACAATTGATCATCTATCTAGAACAGTAGATAGAGAGAGCACTGGCACTGGAGTCAGGAAGACCTGAGTTCAAATCCAGCCTTAGATATTTACTAGTTATGTGACCCTAGGCAAGTCACTTAACCCCAACTGCTTAAAAAAATAGAATATCCCAACAAATGGTTGTCTAGTTAGAACAGTAGAAAAGACAGTCTTTGAAGTTACAAGGCCTTTGTTGAAATCCAGGTTTGCCAGTTACTATTTGAAAGTCCTTGGGCAAGTTACCTTGACCACTCTATGCCTCAGTTTCATTATTTTTAAAATGAGGGAGTTGAACCAGCTGCTCTCTTTCAGCTTGGAATCTAGAATCCTGTGCTTTTCAATGAGGAGAGATCCATTAGTTTCCAGGGGAGCCCATTTCACTTCTGATTAGTTCCAATTGTGAAGAGTTATTTTGTTTTGGGTTTTTGCTCAGATTAGGACTAAATTCACAACTTTTCCTACTTCCATCCATTGCTTCTAGGTATGTCCCCTGGGACTAAGTTGAATCTATGTAATGGTCCTTCAGATACTAGAACACAGATTCCACAGCCCCCTCACCTAAGCTAAATACTCTCAAGTCCTTTAGCTGGTTCTCCTATGGCACTGGCCTCAGTCATCTTGCCATCTTGTTACCCTTTCCTCCAGCTTATCTATGTCCTTCCCAGAACGTGGTGCCAGACAATGATCAGACTCCAAGTGCAATTCAACCAGGAGAAAATGCAACAGGTCGACTTGCCACCCATGTTCTGGGCAATCTACCTCTCTTCATAGGTCTTGGATAGCACTGAACTGTTAATTATTTCTAATTATTTCATGTTTCAATCTTTTATCCCAGTTCAGGTCTTTAACTGTGTTGCCTTTGGCAAGTCAACTGCTCTGGGTCTCTGTCTACTCATCTATAATAACATCAATAATAAGAATAGTAATCAGTGTTAGAACTCCAAATAACATGATGTCCCCACAGTGGGTACTCTCTGGAAACCCCCACATTCCACCTTCCTTTTATGTGTTGTCTTCTCCCATTAGATTGTCAGCCCCTTTTAAAATTTGTATCCCTGGTGCTTAGCACAGTGACTGGAACACAGGTCAGTAAATGTTTATTGTATAACTATGATAACAACCAAAAATAGCATTTGTAAAATACTTTAATGTTTTCAAAGTGCTTTGACCCTCCATTTGACCCTTACATTAATCCTATGAGGTAGTTATTATTAATCTCATTTTACATATGAAGAAACTGAGGTTGAAACGGGTTAAATTATTTGCCTAGAGTTAAAACAGGTAGCAAGTATCTGAGTCAGGATTTGAACTCAGGTCTTTCTGATTACAAGTCTAATGCTCTATCTACCACGATTTCTAAAAGGTTTTAACTAGATATCCTCTGAAGTTCCTTTTCCAGATGTAGAGACATGCCCCTACAGTTTCATTTCTTCCAAATAAAGTTGCAAGTTCATTGAATGCAGAATTCTAGTTAGAAGACCTTAGTCCTGATTTTTGTGATTTTGGGCAAGGCACTTCACCTCTGGGCCTCAGTTTCCTCAAATGTAAAATGGAGTACTGCCAGATGCTTTGTCAGGTCCTGTCCAGCTCTGAAAATCTACAATTCTCAGCCTTTTGCTCCTTTGCACCCTTTACAAGCCTTGGTCCAGTGTTTTGAATATAGCTAGCTACTCAATAAAAATTCATAGGATGATTTGCTGATAGAATGAACCCAAAAGGTTGTTGATCAACTTTTACATCTAACTGTCAAAATGTGTTGGGTTTTTTTTTTTAATTTTACTAATCATCATGAAACTTTAGAAAGGAAAAATATAATTGAGGTCAGGTATCTGAGATTCTTAAGACTGAATCCAAGAAAGGCGACAGTCCCCTTCTAACCATGACATATATATATATATACACATTCTCCATGCTTTCAGTAAGGTACACTGCAACAGCATGGTGGTCGTGTGGTCGTGTGTGTGTGTGTGTGTGTGTGTGTGTGTGTGTGTGTGTGTGTGTAGTTAACTCACAAATGAACTTTCTGGAGGCTTGAAGACTTTCCTTAAGAAAAGCAATTTGTGTTTGTTTTCTTGATGCCTGAATCAGAATTGTGATGGCATTTCTACAAAGAATAGAAAATAAATCCAAATAATTTCTAATCCAAATGAACTAGACCTTATAAAATAGAGATTAGACCATAGATGACTATATATATATATATATATATATACATACATATAAACATAAATATATATATATGTATATATAAATTGTACATCACACTGAGGCCAAGGATGACTTTGGATATTAATGTAAGGCAAATTCACATTGTACAGAATGTTTCTTGGGCAGGTTTCCTGAGTAGGCAGTTTTACCAGAAATAGGACTCAAATAAACTAATATTCTAAGGCAGAGGCAGAATATTATGATAATAATAATAATAAGCTGGCTCCAGATTCAAGAGGCCTGAGTTCAAATCTGCTTATTACTTCAGTGAGCTTCAGCAAGTCACCCCCCGCAACTCAGTTTCTTCATCAATAAAATAAGGAAATTATGTAAAATGACATCTGAGAACCTTTCAAACTCTAGATCTACAAGGTCAATAATGATAATCCCTCTAGAATCTTGGCTTTCATCTATTACTTCCAGGATGTTTGTCACATGAAATTCAACCAGGATTTTTCCTCAACTTTCCTTGACACCAAAAACATCCCAATGGCACACATAGGCTGTCCAATGGCTAGCCCTCATTCTTATGAAATGATCAACCCATCTCTAAAACATATTCATATATGGTTAAATCTACCATTATGTGGTTGGCTTAAGGACTAGGAGTAGAGAAGAGCTTCAGTCACAAGTAGTCACAGGATCAATTGATAAGGGAATCACTAACATGGCCAAAATAACCATCTTGGGTGGTTCTACTATTTTGCCTTTCAATTGACTAAACATTCATGAGGTACCTATTATTTGCAAGTCAGTGTGATAATGCTAGGAAGGGTTCAAAGACAAAAATAAAATTGTCCTTGCCCTCATGAAATTTGCATACCATTTTTCATAATGTTCAAGCAATATATCATATGCAAAGCATAAGATAGAATGAAACAAAACTCATGACCAAAGAAAAGCATACCTAATTTTACATATAGTGATATTTTTGTGTTCCCCAGTGTTTCATATGGATGTCCCCAAAGTTTTACACTCTAACAGTGCAAAAATAAGCCAAGACATTGGGGACACCATTAGTAGTTGAAACATAAGCAAATGTGTGCCAAATTTAATTTTTTAATTGAATTGAATTCTAAATTATCTTATAATATCTTTCCCCATCGAGTTTCAGGCTAGGTTTAATGAAGCTGTTTCAGGGCTTTAGGCAAAAACTCTGGGAATTATTTCATGTCACTTTCTGTGTCATAAGACTAAATTAATTCTTGTTATTCACCAAAAAAACAAAGAAAACTAACATCTATTCTATGGAATAAAAATCCCCTGAGGAATATCTCACTGGGGGATGATACCAAATGATCAAAATTTGACAACCATTTCTCCCTAGGGGAAAAAATGAACATTTCCATGTGATTTTATGAAGAAAATGATATAATATCCCCTATCACAGTGAGATCTTTTGGATCCAACTGTATAGATATTTCAATAATAACCACTTAAGACACATATTTAAAAATTCACATAAAAGACCATGCATATTACTTTCTATATTACTGGACAAGTTAGAAAAGAATACCCAGAATTTTTTTCCTTTTTGTTCCTAAGTCAATACAATATTTTTGAAATGGTACAGAGCACAGAATTTTTAAATATATAGTCAATACAGTCATCTTCTATGGTCATGCAAAAGAAGAATGTTAGATTTCCTATCTGAATTTCAGGGTTAAGAATTGGTTGCTGATTTTTTGTTCTTTAAATTAACTTACAGAAATATATTAAATAATGAAAATAATCTGTCCAGTAAATGAAGCCCTTCACAGCAACTGTATACACAGATGGACATTTAATCAAACCCAGCAAATTTACTTTGTGCTAGCTGTGTTATATTGTCTCCCTCTGTTTCCTGAACTAGGGAGTGATCCGTACATGTGCTCCCCACAAAAGCACACAGTATCTATCTTTCATAGGTAGATTATTTTCATACTCAGGAACTTAGCACACATACTTTTCTTTTTGAGAAATATGTGTGAATTTGATCAAAATCACATATACAAAGTTACTCAAAGAAAACCGAGATTATCAAACAGCTCATTCATTCAATTCATCCATCATCATTGATGACAGTTCTCCTGAAACAGCCTTCAGGTTACTGATTTGGTTATCAGCTACCTTTTTCTCAGAAAAGGAGTGTACTGGCTAGTAATAACAGGGAAGGCATTTGCATAGGCAAATGCCTAGAGCTGATGTCTACCTTGATTGATTGATTGATTGGGACTCAACTGGCAAGGTGTTATCCCACCCTCTAAATTTTAGAGTTAGCCTTCTCTATTTCAAATCTGAACAATATGATGATCAGTATCTCTTCTCAAATTCACTATTTTCCCAGCCTCCCAGTTGTCAACATCAGGTCTTGTGACCAGGGCCAACTCTGTAGTTTCATGTACTCTTAACTTAGTTTTAATGGAACCCTATATTCCATTCCATCTTAATAGTAGGCTAGGTGGGGTAGGAAAGGGATGGCAAGCACAAGTTATTCTGCTGAATTTTCTTTATCCATTCATTTATAACTTCTTATGAAAGGGAGCTGTTGCTGCTTTGCCTTAGAGACTTAGTTCTAGCAGCACTGGCCTTGAGCAGGAATAAATGGCTTTTCATCATGCTATTGAACAGTATTCAGAGGTTTACCCAGTGAATATCCTCTCTAGGGATAAGCTAAGGTTAAAAAGAACTTCAGGCACTTAATTTTTATAGTCAAGTGCCCTGGCCATTGCAGGTATATGACCTTATTCTGTCAAAATTCTAAAATCTGAAGGTATTTTGTTTTGGGGGACAATTGTTGATGTTATGGTATTTTTATCAAAAGAAAAAAAACTAACACTAAAATATCAGTTTATCGGTTTCCCTTCAGTAATATCCAGGATAAAATACCAAACACACAAGCATATTTGGAAGCCAGACAAAATAAAGGACATGTTTGTCTTTTGTATGTAAAATAATTTCATGTTTCCTTGTATTCATCAAACTGGATGCTTCTGGAGCCCACAAATTGGACACCTGAGTAAGATGTCAATTTCCTTCCAATCAAAGGATGGTGTTTTTTGTCATTAAAAAAAGTAATATCCAGGCTAGCAAAGTATCAGAAAATCTCCCCAGAGAGCCTCACAGTTCTACAAAGTACATGCAGTAGTGGTTAGTGAACAATGAGCAAATGTACAAACTTGTTCGCTGCAATACCATTCAGAACAAGGCAACCGTCATCACCCACCCAAGGTTAATTTACTACTGAAGTACTAAAAAGCATCTGGTTGAACTCCTAATTTATAAGGCAGATCCTAACAGGGATGCTAAAAATAAGAAGCTTCCAATGATCTAGGTCAATGCTTTCAATTGCATTAAAGCATTTATCAAGTACCTAATATATGAAAGGCACTTCTCAGGCCACCGTGGTAAATCTGTATATGAGTAAAGTTTAAGGTGTTAGTGGTGGGGAGAGAGGAAGAAATAAAATAATGATCTCTCAATAAGTTTGGTGGTAGAACAATGGAGACATACTTTGATAGACAAGAACATTTGGATTTTCACTGACCCTTGATGAGTTATATATTGAGTCCAACCCACTCATTTTTCAGATGAGGAAACTAAGGCACAGAGATTAAAGTGATATATTCAAGATTATATAAAACAGTAAGTAGCAGCACTGGAAAGCAAACCTAGGTATTTGACTGCAAAATTATTTCTTTTCCCATTATACACCTCACTACTGAGAATTATGTATCCAAAGTTTATTACAAACCTCAAAATATTATATAAATTGTCAGTTGTTATCATGGTTATATTATTAAGAGATAATTTTGCACTTTCAATCCCAATTAACTAAGTAGCAAGTAAACTCAGCCTCAATTATTTTAGCACCCAATGAATAGCCCTTTGTTTTGTTTTAATCTCTCAAACACGATTCTTTTATATTTATTCCATCCATGATATATGTCTATATGTCACTGCCCTTTATAAAATATAATGCTGTTGAGGGCAAGGACTGTTTCACCATTGTTTCTTTATCCCTTGCATCAAGTACTGTGTCTGACACATAGAAGGGATTCAATAAATGTTTGTTAATTGATTTTTATGTAATATTATTTTTATCTCTATTTGTGTCTTGTTTTCCTAGTATACTATAAGCTCCATGTAGGTCAGGAAATAGCTGTTAGCTTCTAGAACAATGTTCTCTATGCAGATAAAGGCAGAAATGTGCTTAATGCATATTGGATGTTGTTGAGTGAACCATGAACTACTTACATGCAAAAGAAATAGGAATAATATGAGAGTAAATAGCTTATTATGGGCAACCCTTTCAATGGTCATACTGTATACATTTTTAGCTGTTGGATTAAGAGGTCACAGAATATTAGTTGAGGAGTAAGAAAAATGAACTAGGATTTTGAAAGACAGAAAATGAAAGCTTTTCCCCCATAAAACTGCTATTTCTTTTATTTTTAACAGCTCTATGCTGCTGTTGTTCAGTGGTGTCCAATTATTCATGACCCCATGGGCTGTAGTTGCCAGGACTTTCTATCCTCCACTATCTCTCAAAGTCCATCTAAGCTCATGTCCATTGTTTCCATGAAACTATCTATCCATTTCATCCTCTGCCATTCCCTTCTCCTTTGCACTTCAATCTTTCCCAATGTCAGGATCTTTTCCCATGAGTCCCATCTTCTCCTTATGTGGCCAAAGTATTTAAGCTTCAACTCTTCTTTTACTAAAGTCTTGTTTTGATTTCTAATTATGGCACAGAGGTTACAGAACTACAATTAGAGACCATCCAGTGCAACTCCCTAACAGATCAGGACACTGATACTCAGGAAAGGGGAATAATTTGTCTAAGTGATAAAGGCAGTATTAGAACCCAGGACCTTTGATTCCAAATCTGATCCCATACCTATTCTGTCCCACTCTGTCTCCTCAAGAAGTGATGACTTCTGACTCAATAAAGGAATTCAAGTAGAGGCTAGATGACCCCTGCCAGGTATGGCATAGAGGGAATTCCCTTCTGGGATAGACTGACTAGCTGGATATTAAGGACTTTCCCAGTTCTCAAAGATGGGATTCTTAGAAGTTCTTAGAGATTCTGACCTTACCAGCTAGAAAGGTTTTGTATACTTCCAGTTGGACAAATGATCCTATCTGAAAGCCCCGTCTAGTTAAATGCACACAGGTTGCAATAGATAAAGAGAATAGAGAGCTATTGATGCATGTATAATTTTCAAATGTACACTGGTCCTTTTTGGATTACTGAAAAATACAAATTCAGCTCTCAACTCCACCAAGAATGCATTACCGTTCCAATTTTCCCACATCTTAGCCAGCATTCATCATTTTCCTGTTTTGTCATTTTAGTTGATCTTGCTGGTGAGATGTGGTGCCTAAGATGTGTTTTGATTTGCATTTCTCTAGTCAATAGTGATTTAGTGCATTTTTTCTATATGATTATAGGTATCTTTAATTTCTTCCTCTGAAAAGTACCTGTTCATATCCTTTGACCATTTATCAATTGGGGAATGACTTGTATTCCTGTAAATTTGACTCAATTCTCTGTATATTTTAGAAATAAGACCTTTATCAGAGACACTGGTTGTAAAAATTCTTTCCCAGTTTTCTGCTTCCCTCCTAATCTTGGTTACATTGGCATTGTTTGTATGAAAAATTTTCAATTTAATCAAAATTATCCATTTTTCATTTCATAATGCCCTCTGTCTCTTGTCTGGTCATAAATTTTTTCCCTTCTCCATAAATTCAACAGTTATCTCTTCCTTGTTCTCCCAGATTGTTTAGAGTTTCAGTCTTTATATCTAAATTATGAACCCATTTAGACTATTTTGGTATACAGTATAAAGTATTGGTCTATATGCCCAGTTTCTGCCATACTATTTTCCAGTTTTCCCAGCAGCTTTTGTCAAATAGTGGAGAGCAATTTGGAACTATGCCCAAATGGCTTTAAAAAATGTGCATCCCCTTTGACCCAGCAATACCACTTCTAGGGCTATATCCCAAAGAGATCGTATAAGTGGGAGGAAGTCCAATATGTACAACAATATTTATAGCAGCTCTTTTTGTGGTGCAAAAAGAACTGGAAATCAAGGGGACGCCCATCCATTGGGGAATGGCTGAACAACTTGTGGTAAATGAATATAATGGAATATTATTGTGACATAAGAAATGAGGAACAGACGGACTTCATAACAACCTGGAGAGACTTATATAAAGTGATGCTCGGTGAGTAGAGCAGAACCAGGAGGACATTGTACACAATTACCAACATATTGTATCTGTGATGACTGACTTTGGTAGACTGGGCTCCTCTCAGCAATGCAAGGTTAGAAGACAACTCCAAGGGACTCATGATGGAAAAGTCTACCCACATCTAGAGTAAGAATTACGGAGTCGAAATGCAGACTGAAGCAAACTACTAGTTCTCTCTTTTTCATTTTGTGTTGTTTATTCTTCCTCATTATTTGTTCCATTGGTTATAATCCTTCTTTACAACTTGACTGATGTTTAATGTGAAGGTATATGTAGGACCTATAAAAGATTGCATGCCACCATGGGGAGAAGGGAGGAGGTGGGGAGGTGGAATCTGAAACTCAAAAACTTCTGGAGCTGAATGTTGTAAACTAATAGTAAATAATTTTTAAAAAATACAAATTCTCTTTAAAGCATGACAGAACTCAGAGTAACTATTTTTATCATCATGAATTTTCCCAATCAACAGACATCAATTGCACCCATCTTATCCCCTTTATTTTTGGATGAGACAAATAACTGCCTTGGTATAGGGCACTCCCAGGTGAAGAGACACCTTTTTTGTCTTTATTAATTTCTTTGTTTACTTTTAGTTTACAAGATTCAATTCCACAATTCCTTGAGTTTCAAATTTTCTCGCCCTCCCTCCCCGCCCCCCCGCCATGATGGCATACAATCCAGTACAGGATCTGCAAATACTTTCAGATTAGACATTAGTCAAGTTACAAAGGTGGATTGTACCAGATGGAATGAAAAAGGGTAAAGAGGAAATAAAACCAAACAAGAAAAAGAAAAAGAGCAGGTAGTTTGCTTCAATCTGGATTCAAACTCAGTTCTTTCTAGTTTTTTCTCTGGAGGTAGACATCTCTCTCCATCATGAGTCTTTTGGGATTGACTTATATCACTGCATTGCTGAGAAGAGTTCAGTCTATCATAGTTGGTCATCACACATGTGTTGTGTCTGTGATTGTGTACAATTTTTTTAGAAATACAGATCAGCACCTCCCCTGCTATTTTGAGTTGGCTAGGGCACTAAGGGGGACACTGGGGGGGGGGAGGGGCAGGGCACTGCAGTGGATAAAGCACCAGGGTCTGGAATCAGGAAGACTCATCTTCCTGAGCTCAAATCTAGACTCAGACACTTATGTGACAAGTCATTTAACCATGTTTGCCTCAGTTTCCTCATCTGTAAAATAAAGTGGAGAAGGAAATGGCAAACCACTCAAGCATCTTTGCCAAGAAAATCCCAAATGGGGTTAGAAAGAGTCACATATGACTGAAACAATTAAACAAAAAATAGCACTAACTGCCCAGGGTCATGCAGCCAATATTCATCAGAGGCAGGACTTGAATCCAGGTCTTTCTGTCTCTAAATGTAATTCTCTGTCCCTTATGCCATGCTGCTTCTTCATTATTACAAAGGGAAATATGTGTGTAGGATAAATACATATATGTATGTGTATATATACATATAAATATTGCATATATGTACATGCATATATCCATCTATTTCTCCATGTATGTTTTCCATACATAAACATAGATATATTAAAAATTAGTTATCATACTTGAAAAGGTTGATAACCATTAAGTAAAAATGATGTATGTAATCAGAGGCATTAGTCATTAGATAGAAACCTTCAGAGAAGAGCCATGGAATAGTAAAAGAAGTTCTGGGCTTCATGTAATTCTGATACTTACTAGCTATGTGAACCTGAAAAAATCCCTGAAGCTTGAGGAGCCTCTAAGTTTTTCTCATCCATTAAATGGGTATAACAGCCACATAAGGTCGATGAGCAGAGAAGAAGTGAGGGTAGGGAGTGGGGGGAGAGAGAATGAGAGAGAATAAGAAGGAGAGAGAGAGAGAGTAAAAGGGAAAGAGGGAGAGAGGGAGTGAGGGGGAGAGAGAGATAAAGAGAAAGCAGATATATAAAGAAAGATAGAGGCAGAGATAGAAAGAAAAAGAAGGAAGAAAATGGGAAAGAGAGAAAGAGACAGGCACACAAAGAGTATTATTATTATTATTGTTATTATTAATCATTAATGAAATTCTGGAATTTGATGGAAAAGGGATAAAGTTTAATGTCTCTAGGCCAATAGTGTTAACCTTCTTCACATCCACCTCCTGTAATTCTGCCTTGTTCTCTTGCAAAGCCTTTTGTTTTGTTCTCCTTTCCTTCTCAGACTATACCATGACTGCAGTCTATCCTTCTCCTGCAATGTTCACTTTCACGGCATTTGCAAACTGAAGCAGGTCATTTTCTACCTTCCTCCTCTAAGTGCATTACAACTAAATCCATTTATCAGGCCTCTGATATGCACCGAGACAACCAGGAATGTGTGTAATCACAGGCAAGCTGGTCTTTCTCCAATCATTTTCCCAAATTGTTCAATGCATGGTGCTTTTCTTTCCCAGAAAAAGATTATGTGGTAACTGAACAAGAAACATGGTGATTGGCAAGGAAGCCCTGCTACCCCAGTGGGTTTACATCTGCCTGCAGCATAGCTTCCCTCGAATCCATCCTTCCTGGACAATTACAGGTTTATCTAAAGTCCAGCTGACCAAAGCATTTTCTATCTAATAATCTCCCTGGGTTTATATCATTATCCTAATATTCAACAGGTTGGTGTGCAAAAGATTAAAAAAAAACTCCCCAATTCTCTGTTCTCATTGCCAATGCATGAATCACAGGCAAATTCTAATTCAAGAACACTGCCATCTGAAACTTCTTCAACTTCACCTCTCAATAACCTCTTTGTTTTTAAATGATACAAGGATGGTGTAGGACTCCGACATCAGAAGACATCTACATGTACAATTTGAAGAGCTGCCATTCCAAAGAGTCACTGAATATCAGAGAGTACTAATGATCTCCAGAGAAAGACTGAAGATGCTTTTCCTGCTGAAATTAGAAGCTCATTACTCTCAGCTCCCTACTGAGATAAGGAGAGATGTGTTAAGTCCTACTCGACTCTGCCCCAGTCAGACCAAATCCAGAGGATTACAGTGAGTGCTGGGCACTATATTTCAGGAAGGGGCCTGATAAGCTGGAATCTGTCCAGAGGAAGTTGAGCAGGCTGTCATAGGGCCTTGAGATATTGATATATGAAAAATGACTAAAAGAAATGGGGGCATTGAGGGTTTTAGTTCAGATACAACAAGACAATGATCTTATAATTAAAACCAGAAAGGTTCTTGGAAGTCACCAAGTCATCCTCTTTCAGTGAGACAGATGGACAAATGGATGGATAGATAGAGATAGAGAGATGGATGGATGGATGGATGGATGGATGGATGGATGGATGGATGGACAAATATATAAAATATCTGAGGTTCAGAGAAGTTGTGACTTGTGCAAGGTCATATAGGTAAGGTCAGAGATGATATTTGAACCCAAATACTCTGAATCCATTAGACTGTGAGCTTCGAGGAAGCAGAGTGGTTCTGGCCTTCCTTTGTAGCTTAGGGCAGTGTCTGGCACAGGGTGTTTAAAAAATAGAACTAACTCCATAGCCACCACTCTTTTTGATGGATAAAAAACAACCAGCTAGTCTAGTTGGTTGCTAGAATTCATGATTGCTAAGAGTTGGGGGGGGGAGGGTATAATAGTAATATAATTTTAATTTTAAGATCCCTTTGTGTTAAGCAATGGTAGCAGGTACTGAGCACTTAGCCTCTGTTGGGGAAACAGAAGGTATGAACTCCTGTCTTCTGTTGCTGACATAACAGGAAGGAGTTGGCTGAAACAGGAAGCTAATTCTGTGTGTATATAAGGAAAAGCCTGAGGAAGAGAAAGTCAGAATTTCTTGGGACCAGGATCTGGAGTCAGAGCAGCTACAGAAGAGAAATGAAAATCAAGAACTGAGTCAGAATTTCCTGAGAACTTGCGGTGGCATTGCTTCTTCTGAAGAGGAGCCCAGGAGGCTGAAGAGGAGCTCAGGAGCCACCCCCCGCCCCCCACCCAAGCTGGATAAGATGATTCTGATTTTTTTTTTAAGCAATTGGGGTTAAGTAACTTGCTCAAAGTTACACGGCTAGTCATTATTTATGTGTGGGTACTCATTTTCTGAGGCTGGATTTGATCTCGGGTCATCCCAACTCTGAGGCCAGCGCTCTTACTCACTGAGCCACCTAGCCGCCCTGATTCTAATTTTTTTAATGAGCTGCAAAAGACTGAGGAAGTATAACTGGGATGCTAAGACTTTGTCTGTTTGTGGTTCAGTTGAGCCTTGAATTCCTGGGAACAGAAATTGTGAATGATTTGAGATGGATTGGACACTGCAAGCTCCAATACAGAGCAGGAACTGCCCAGACAACTGGACAAGGACCTGGGAGCTGTCTGCCTCTAAATTGAAGTGACTGGTTGGTGGATTCAGGTAGGAGCTGGCACCATGTAAGGGGATCCAGGGAATCTGACACCACCCCAAGTCAAGCTGAAAGAAGACTTTACTTGGATACTGTATACTGACTAAGGAATTATAAATTTACTAGTGATTTAGGGGTGGAGGGTCTGTGTATTTTCTTTTTTTTCAGTTAGCACTTTATCATTTTTATTTTTTTTATCAAATGCTTTATTAACTTCTAGTTTACATCATTCATTTCCATAAGATTTTGAATTACAAATTTTCTCCCTGTTTTCCCCCCTACCCACAACCACAAAATAGCGATCCCACTGGATATCCCCTCCTCTAATCTGCTCTCTCCCATATCTTCTCCCATACCCCCTCCAACTTTCCAGTAGGACATGGTGGATCTCTATGCCACAGTGCCTGCATATCTTATTTCCCGGTTACATGTAAGATAATATTAATAATATATATGTATACATATATATTTAAATATTTTATTTTAAAGTTTTGATTTATCCAGATTCATTCCCTTCCTCCCTTGTCACCCACATTTAGTGGGAAGATAAGCTATTCAGTATAGGTTGTACATGTGTAGCTATGCAAAACATTTCCACAGTGGATATATTGTAAAGGACTGACTCTATTTCCCTCCATCCCATCCCACCCACCACTTGTTCTATTCTCTACTTTGATCCTGCCCCTTTTCAAAAGTGGGTATATCCAACTTCCCTCCCCAAGCTGCCCTCCCTTCCATCATCCCCCCTCTCATCACCTCCCCCCCCCACTGTACTATAGAGTGAGATGCCCTATTTAGTGTGTATGTCATTCCCTCCTTAAGCCAAATTTAATGAGAATAAGGTTGACCTATTCCCTTTTGCCTTCCTGTTCTTCCTCTCCATTGTGATCATTTTCCCCTGTCTCTTCTATATGAGATAGTTTACCCCATTCTGACTCTTCCCATCTCCTCTCATTATATTCCTTTCTCACCTCTTCATTTCACCTCTTAAGTATCATCCCTTCCTATTAAATTGATCCTGTGCCCTCTATGTATACCTGTACACATATATACACACATTCACATATGTATTCATATGCTCATATACCCTCCTATATTGACGTATGTATGTATGTGTGTGTATGTGTATACATTTCTATTCCCTTCAACTACTCTCATACTGAGAAAAGTTTCATGAGTTACAATTATCATTTTTCCATGTAGGAATGTAAATAGTTCAACTTTGATAAATTCCTTATGATTTCTTTTCCCTGTTTACCTTATGCTTCTCCGGCTTCCTGTATCTGAATGTGAAATTTTTTATTCAACTCTGGTTTTTTTCATCAAGAATGCTTGAAAGTCCTCTATTCCACTGAATGACCATATTTTCCCCTGAAACATGATACTCAGTTTTGCTGGGTAGATGACTCTTGGTTTTAATCCCAGCTCCTTTGCCCTCTGGAACATCATATCCCATGCCCTTTGATCCCTCAGTGTAGAAGCTGCCAGATCCTGTGCTATCCTGATTGTGTTTCCACAATATTGAAAGTGTTTCTTCCTGGCTGCTTGTAGTATTTTCTCCTTGATCTGGGAATTCTGGAACCTGGCTTTAATATTCCTAGGAGTTTTCTTTTCAGGATCTTTTTCAGGAGGTGATCAGTGGATTCTTTCAACCTCCATTTTTCCCTCTGGTTCTAAAACATCAGGGCAATTTTCCTTGAGAATTTCTTGAAGGATGATTTCTAGGTTCTTTTTCTGATCATGGCTTTCAGGTCATCCAATAATTTTTAAATTATCTCCCCCAGATGATCTATTTTCCAGGTCAGTGGTTTTCCAAATGAGATATTTCACATTGCCTTCCATTTTTTTCATTTATTTAGATCTGTTTAATAGGATCTTGATTTCTCATAAAGTCCCTAGCTTCCATTTTCTCCAGTCTAATTCTGAAGGAATGATTCTCTTCAGTGAGTTTTTGAGATTCTTTTTCCATCTGGTAAATTTGACTTTTTAAGGCATTCTTCTTCTCATTGCCTTTTTGAGCCTCTTTTGCCATTTGAGTTAGTTTATTTTTAAGGTATTATTTTCTTCAGTCAGGTTGTTAACTCTTATTTCATGATTTTCTTGCATTGTTCTCATTTCTTTTCCCATTTTCTCCTCCACTTCTCTTATTTGGTTTTCAAAATTCTTCTGAAGGTCCTCTATGGCCTGTAACCAGCTTGTATTTTTTGGGAAGCTTTTGGTGCAGGAGTTCTGACTTCATCGTCTTCCTCCTGTTCCATGCTTTGATCCTTTTTGTCCCCAAAATAGGAGTGTAAAGTTGGGTTGCTCTGTTTATTTTTCTTCCTTTGCCTGCTCATGTTGCCACTCAACTACTTGACTTTTGGGCTTTTTGCCCCAGAAGGATTCTGCCACCAGACAGGGGAGCTTCCTCCCAATCCCTGGTGTTTTCTCAGATGTTAAAGCTATTAGTTGGGTGCCCTCTCTGAAGCCACCACATGTTCTGGTGAGCTGGTTGCACATCCTAGAACCTCCACCCTAGACAGCAATCCAGATCCAAGCAAGTTAAAGAAGAGTGATTACCCCTCAGACTGGTTGCTTGTTCACCCTACAATCTGCAGACCAGGAGCAGAAGCTGCCAAGTGGTGGTGGCTGTCGCTTCTTGCCCTTGGGGTAAAGGCCAGCCACACTCCCAAACTACTGGATCCCAAAGTTCACACTGCACTGACCTCTCACTTTTTCCTTAGCATGTATAGATTGATAATTTTGGGAAGCACCACAGCTGCTGGTGATCAGAAGTCCCTCCAGCCAGGGGCTGGTCAAGCCTCCCTGGGGCTAAAACCTCAGGCTCTCCTAGACCTGGGCTCAGCTCCCAGAGCACTACACTGGCTGCTCCCTGCCACCCTGCCAGGCTGTCCTCAGCAGGAGGTTAGCTTCTCTGTAGCAATTTGTGGGTTCTGTAGCTCCAAGGTTTGTTCAGAGTCACCTTTTACATGAATTGGAGGAGGTGGGAGCAGGAGCCCATGGAAGTCCTGTTTCTACTACTCCATGTTCACTCCACCCCGACCCCTGTATTTTCTAATGATTTTTCTTAGTGATTAATGATACTTAGTAATTGATTGCTGAATAAGTGACTGATTGAGTTAACTTAGTATGCACCATGAGTAGAAGACTTTGACTATTGTACTTTGAGATGATTGTTCTTTGTTCAAAACTTTGTGGCCATTTTAATGATAAGCCGTTGTGAATACTATATTGTGATTTTATGTGATAAGTTGTAATATTGTGAATGCTATACCTTGATTTTCTGTGAATGTTTTGCTTTGATTTGTTATGGAATAGAGTGTTCTATATACTGTGTAATAAGAACCTTAAAAGCTATTCACAGGAGCATTCTTCTAGAAAGTTGCTCATGCATGGCATTACAGTGGGGTGGGGAGGGGATATTCTTCATATCAAGCAGAAATCAGTCTTTGCAAATTCTATTTCTACCCTTTGGGTCCAAGCAATACCCTCCCATTTCCATTACTAAAGGAATTCTATCTACCGGTACAGTTATCATGACTGGAATATTATTCAAAGATGCCTAGGATCCACTGGTGCATTTATTTTTTAAAAAAAAGTTCTAACTACCTTTGCCATTCAGAATATAAAATAGTGAATAATGATTCCCCTCAAAGACTGCTACCACTCACTTAACTAGTATTCTGGATGAGGCCAGGATTGCCTGGACCTACTATGCATGCTGTTTTGCTTCTCAGGGACAAGAAAAGAGAGCCTAGTACTAGGCAGCCAACCAAGCTGTTGGGCTAGGATAACCTGGGATCCATTTCCCATATGTTCCTATAATGATCTGTACTTTAGTCAATAGGCCCTTCCCAGTCAGCTTTAAGGAGTTCACAGTTTTATTTCTATTCATTGAGATCTAGAATTAGACTTATTTATTTAACCTAAAGTAGAGAAGACTTTAAGGAGAGAGGGAATGAGGAAAGAACATTGGCATTATGGTATAAGTATCTATAGATCTACCAATGTAAACAGGGGGTCAGCCTTCTTCTGCTTGGCCCCAGTGGGTAGAGATAACAGCAATAGTCAGAAGTAACAGATATCCAGACTTCTGCTTGATATAAGAAAAACCATCCCAACCAGCAGAGCCCTCTACAACGGATCAGCCATGACATCATTAGAAGGCATCAACAACCCTGTCTTTTGAAGGCATGAGTTGCCCCTTCAGAGTTGCACTCTGCTCATATATTTCCTGTATGCCTGCCTCTCCCTACATCTACTCTTCTTACTGATGCTGAATGTATTTGTCAGAGTGTGAGCCCCCAGTTTGGGGGAGAAATATTTTGTTTCTTCTCTTATTATTCCATTTCATCAAATACCTTGCCTTTTAACTAACCTGCATAATCTGACTCTTAAAAGTAACCGCATCCAGTGGGGGCTCAGATACACAGAAAACCATGAACCTGGGGCAACCATCTCCAAGGAGATCAACTGTGCAAATTTAGGGAAGTTTACCTCAGATGCTACATATCCAAAAGCAGAATGATATGCCAAGAAGATAGCAGCTTCTGATCTCACTGGAAGTCTTCAAACCAAGGTTGGACAGGCTCAGGAATGTATTAGAAGGGAATCTTGTTGAGATACAGAATGAACTAGACAAGTTCTGAGGTCCCAAATCACATTCAGTGATTCTATGAGGACAATAAGAGGCAGTAGCAAAAATTTATTCCAAGAGGTGATTCTGCTCATACCCAGCACAGAGGGTACATTTGAGGAGGTAGCAGGAAGGTAGGAAGTTGCATCATCTGCACAGCAGGTTTTCCCTACTTGGGCTGAAGTAGAAGGAATTCCCCGAATTTCTGACACATACCTATTTACGTATAGGTATAAAAGTGCATTTCCAAACCAAAAACAAGATACCTTTTCATTCCATGCTAAATTCTCTTTAAAGTTTCTTACTAAATGCCCCTGTTCCAACAAAGCAGATAATCAAGGGCGGAAATAAATGTATGTAATAACCACAATTGAATTGATATTATAAAAACTCCTATCCCAGGTCTGTGCCCATAGCTACAACATTGACTAGAATTCTATCCAAGTAAATCTTCCTTAACCAAATAAATATTAGCATGATAGGGGTTTTTTTTTGCCTTTTTTTTTTGGAGGGGCAATTGGGGTTAAGCGACTTGCCCAACATCACATGGCTAGCTTTTGTGTTAAGTGTCTGAGGTCAGATTTGAACTCAGTTCCTTCTGACTCCAGGGCTGATGCTCTATTCACTGCACCACCTAGTCACCCCAGCATCTTTTTTTGCCTTTTGGAGGGCAATTGGGGTTAAGTAACTTGCCCAAGGTCACATGGCTAGGTTTTTGTTTGTGTGTATTAAGTGTCTGAGGCCGGATCCGAACTCAAGTCCTTCTGACTTAAGGGCTGGCGTTCTACTCATTGCACCACCTAGCCACCCCAGCATGATGTTTTATGGAAACATATTTTCATAAAATTCTAAGAGGCTGAGTAGCATGTTGATAGAGAGCTGGCCTCCAATACAAAAGCATCTGCCTCTGACACATACTACATGCCCCTGGACAAATCCCACAACCTCTCAGTGCTCTAGCCCAGAGGTAGCAAATATGTGCGGCTACAATACTCTCTAGTGTGGCAGGAACCAGGTTAAAATGTAATTGGGGGATAGTTAACAAATAAATAAAAGTACAATAAACCATAGGCAACATTACCTTTAAAACTGTCATTATTCAGCCTGAATGAATCATAACCTGTAAATGAGTAGCCCTGTTTCTATGTGAAGTTGATACTCTTGAGCCTAGGCACCTCAAATGCTATATGTCACAGAGAAGTGGCTGACCTATTTTGGTAAAGGGAGTGTCCTCAGTGGAAGTTCTCTATGCTAATGAAATCATAGATCTAGCCTCTATCCAAAATGAATTCTATTTTAAGTATATTAAGGGGCTTAGTTTATATGAAAAGAAGAATTAGAAAGTTTAACTGAAAAGTTTCCTCATAATATAATTGTGGGAGTAGCTAGACCTATGACTTTATTGGCATCAGGACCTTCCAGTGAGGAAACTCTGCCTGATGAATGAAACTGACCACTCCCTGCCATTCAAGAGTGGCCTGGAGCTTTGAGGCATGGACTTGTGCAAGCTCACACAGGTAGTATATGTATTTGAGAGCAGCATTTGAACTCTAGTCTTCCTGACTTCAAGGAAAGCTCTATCTCCTCTATGTCACCCTTGCCTCTGAGACAATAAGTGGCCCCTTATTTATTTGCCATTTAGGTTCAGATATCTTTATACAGAACTGAGTTTCCTTCAAGCAAAGCACATACATACAAACAATAACAGAATTAAATGTCCAGATCTGTGATTTAATTGGAGTTGTGAAGTCCCAAACTGGAAACTCCTTCACAATGCATTTTGCCAATTCAATGCATTGATAAGTCAAAAAGTCTTAGCCTCTCCCCAGGCAATAAGAAGTTAAATGACTTGTTTGTGATCACACAGTCAATATATGTCAAAGGTGGGACTTGAACCCAGGAATTTCTGCTTCTGAACCTGGCCATGTTTTTCAAGATTGGGAAATGTTTTGTCTGTTTGTTTGTTTTGACAAGATATTTTTGTGAACCCTGATGCTTGCTCTGAACAGTCTTGGGTGCTTTACACAGAGGTGCTATCCTGATGGGAAAACATGTGATAGATGACCTGAAATGTTCATCTTTTTGGTGTTTGGAAAATCACTTTTTTTCCAAAATAGCAAAGATTTGTTTTGCATCCTCAAAAATATTATATCATCTTAATGGAATACTGCATTGTCTCATAGAAGAGATACTCGATTTATCCTTCATTATAAATACGTCCTTCATCTCAGAACAAACAGATGTGGAAATAAACAGAGCACTCATTTTTGAAGCAAATGCTATACTGCATGCTGGCACAGCATTTAAAAAAATGTAATTCTCTGATTTTGCTTAGTAAAAATTTAAAAAATATTAAATACTTTTTCCCTAAGAACCAGGATGTTGGATATCCAGTGGGATAGCTATTTTGGGGCAGTGGGCAGGGGGGAAATGGGGAGAAATTTTGGAACTCAAAATCTTGCAGAAATGAATGATGTAAACTAGAAGTTAATAAAGCATTTGATAAAAAAAAAAAAAGAACCAAGATGTTGGCAACTGCAACTTCTCCATCTTCGACTTAAGCCTATCCTGGATTGGTAGTTTTCTCAAATAGAGCCCTTTCATGCCCTACATCAAACACACACCCATACATACATACATACACACACATACACACACACACACATGCATGTATTAGTTCTGAATATTCTTTGCATCATTGATTATTTGGGGGGGTGTTGTCATTTTCAGTCATGTCTGACTTTTTGTGACCCCATTTTAGGTTTTCTTGGCAAAGATACTAGAGAGCTTTGCATTTTTTTTCCTCCAGCTCATTTTATAGATGAGGAAACTGAGACAAACAGGGTTAAGTGACTTGCCCAGGGTCACATGGCTAGTAAGTGTCTGAGGCTAGATCTGAACTTGTGTCTTCTGGACTCCAGGTCTGGTGCTCTATTCACTACACTACCTAGCTGCATCATTGATAGGCATTGGCAAAAAGACCTAACTATTCAATTTCAATGTCTATTGTCCTGTTTGACAATTTCCAATCTACCATTATGACTATGAACAGACTAGATGGGAAAGTGAGGTCTGGATGTCCATAGTCATCAGAATCTTTTAAGACAAAGACAGAAACCAAAAAGTTTCTATTTCAAAATTAGAACAGTGCTCCAAGCAGAAGCTGAGTAGATGAAGAAGAACATTAAAATGTATGGAAAATTTCCCTCCTTTGACCTTTTTTATATTTAATGCAACTGTACAAGTTCTCCAGTCTGCCCTCGGAAAGCTGAGTTGGCTCAAAAACTTGCCTACCTCAGCTCAACTGTCAGACTCTTCAGGCACTAATCATCTTTGACAGATAAAGAACAACAAATACTGATTAACAGTAATAAAAGCTCATATGGACAAGACATTCGGGACCCAAAGAGGGTTAAGAGGGACCTTGCTCTCAAGGAGCTTACAATAGCAATGGGAAACTAGTGTGTGGTGTCTACTCAGTAAAATATACTATTCTATATAACTAGAGAAGATTCTACTGACCAAGCATCTGTGCAATATTTCCTAGTGTCAGGGATAGATTTACGATTGGCTGCCCATACTCTTCTCACACCTATTCCTTATATTTTCTACCTGCATTAGTAAAGCAAAGGACCTACTGCCATGACCTTGTCCTCTTTATCACTGTATTTGAAGTAACAGAGAAAAAAACTAAGAACAACTCTAAATAAAGATTTTATTACAATAAAAATGTACAGATGTATATTATTAGAGAGAGTGTGGTGTAGTGGTATGAGTCCTGAATTTGGAGTCAGATTGGATTCAGATAATGGCTCTGTGACTTTGGGTAGGTTACTTCACTACTCTGGGTCTCATTTTCCTCATCTGCAAAATGGGGGAATTGACCTGGATAGACTCTGAGGTCCCCCTAGCTCTAAATCTGTGACCCTAGGATGACATGGAAGTGTTTAGTTTTTATCATTCCAATCACCTTCTTCAATTCTATATAGCCTGATGTCTAGCCTGAAAAAAAAGTGAGTAACCAAAGAATGAATTCCAGTAGTATTATTACAGATCAATCTTCCTGCTCGTTAAATATTTAATCTAGCTTGTCATTCCAATGCCTTTGGTTTTCCATAAGGGCCTGATTCTGTGAAAAGATGGTCCCTAGATACATCTTCATAGAAGGCATTTGAACAATCCGTATTTATTTCTAACCTCAGCAGAAAAACTTCTTCCTAGATCATTATTCAAAAACTACATTCCAATGAACTATTCCAAGAAGAAACTAGCAGAGACTTCCTTATTGAAACCATAGAGAATGAAAGAAAGAGCAGTATTATAGGGTCCACTGGGAACCCAAAAGGCAATCTGCCTTCTGTATACATAATTCCACTGAACTAAGTGTCAAAAAGATTAAAGCCTTCCTAGTAAATGTCTGATAAGAACCCCCTCCTTTTTTTACTCATTTCTGGACTGACTGAATTGTCCTGATGTGCGTGCTATAAGAAATTTCAAAAATAAATAAAGATTTTAACTTGCATGGATGTCTTTCCTAGAAGGTAAAACTCACAAATTCTCAGTCTTTTATTTTTTAATTTACTCTTAATGTTCTCTAAATGTCATCAAAAGATGAATTTCAAAGAAGTATAATTTATTTAAGCGTTTACTTACCCAGCAAACATAGTTAAAGATTATATCAAACATCTGCACTGGCTTCAATCATGTGTCTAGCAATGAAACACAAACCTTCCTCAGTGATATGCATCACTTGGCTCCTTTGCTATCAAAGGGAACTTTAAAGGCATTATTCAAAATGCCCAGTGACAGGAGCGCTATCATGCTGGGTATTAATCTGCCAAGATGAATCTGGAAGTGAAAATGTCTCTCCATAAGAAGCATAAACTCAGAAAACAGAAAACTAAAATTGCAATAGAATGAACAGGGCAGGGACATGTAATTGACAAGGATGTGTAATTGACAAGGCTGTCAGTGCAAAGTATGCTTTATATTGGCTGAGCACTCCCTGAGAAGATGAAAGCCCTTTCTCAAAGTCAGCTCATTAATCCTGCTGCCACCCCTCTGCAACAGCTCTGTTTTCTCTCCTTTACCAGAGCACTGAGACCATAGCCACTGAACTCCTGTATGAGGTGGCCTTGACGTGAACTCCATTATTTCTGAGTCACTTTTCTGTAATACAGTATGAGATTATAGTTAATAGTCACAGCTGGAGGGGTAATGCAGCATTAACTTTTGAACCAATTTGTCCTTTTTTTTTTCCTCTTGACTTATTACCCTACACAGTTAACTACCTAAAATCTACAGGTGCATTATTAATGGGCTATGACTGTGCCTCTAAGAGAGAGTTCAAAGACATACAAAATATGTGTAGCTACTAATTGGAGACTCACTCAACTACCTGAAATAATTCTGAGGGCAGATTAAGCAGCAAGCTCATTTGTTGCCCAACACCCCAGACATTTCACACATTTGACTTCTCTTCAATTATTCCCCATACCACCTCCTCCTAGGAAGTTTTTTTTAACATAGATAATTATGAAAACCCCCCATAGATTTTGAATATGCAGGCTAGTTTTGCTGGAAGCTAACATTACAGAGCTGTCATTTTTTTTTCTGTGACTCAATGTTCCAGAGGACATAAGCTATCACCAAGCAGAACTATTTTTTTCAAATGTGGTTCACTCACATTATATTAATAAGACTTTCACCTTTCTTGAGAAAAGCAAATAATATTTGCTGGACCTGATGAAAAATGCTGTGGCCTTTGACAGCCTTTAGAGAAGCTAATTATATTACACCATTAGAATTATCTAAAGGGTGCACTATTTCCCCAGTAATACAGGAAAAGAATAGCTCCAAAGAGAACTAAAAAAAGTTTAGTTCAAACATGTATACAAACAGAAAGCAATACCATGTGTAATTTTACATTATATCATTGTTATATATAATCATTTTATATTTTTATTTTAATATATTTATTATATTAATATGTATTAATGTGTTTATATATTAGTACATTTAAGATAGAATGATAACTAGTGTTGGGCAACAGGGATTTTTAACCACAGCACATAATTTAGGGGGCACTGACAGCACTGCCTTAAAGATAAAGGGCATAGGACTGAGTGTTAAGCTAGAAGACATGGAAAGGAAAAGAAAAGAGAATAGGATGGAAAGAAAATCACCTACAGGGAAAATAGCTCTGCTGGGTAATGCCTCACAAGTATAGGGCCTTATGAGCCCATCCCCCAAGAGGACATGCCCTAGTCCTATATAAAATAATCACCGGTTCTTTCGATTTTAAGGAGTAGGAAGGATACCCAACTTGTGATTTTTCCATCTGTATTTACAGAAAAGCATTAATTTGAATGTTCTACTGAAAAAAAGAAAAAGAATATTTGGTACCTATTCATATAGTGGTAACATACATTTTAGGGATAACTGAACTCTGTTGTCATAGTACCCTCTGCTTTAAAGACATTGGTTTCCTGGGTGTTTTGAGTAAGAAATATAGAAAAGGGAGGTGGGGATGGGGTAGGTAATTAAATTTAGCTTTTTTTCTGCCCTGTGTCATTAAGCAATGGAAATAACAGCCAAGATTGACCTATTCATTACCATCTAGTGCACTGAGGTGTAGGATCTAGAGAGGTGGCAGCTTACTGCCATATTAATGAAGAATTGAGCATTTATTAAATGCTTGCTATATGTGAGTCACTGTGCTAAGCTCTGAGGATATGGTAGCCCTTACCCTCAAGGAATTTACACTCTAATAGGAGAAGACAATACATAAAGGGGAACCAGAAAAGGGGAGGAAAAGTACGTGGAAATGATATGAAGGTAGAGGTCCAGTTCCAGGCAAGAGAAGGTGAAAAATCATCTGTCAGAGCCTGGAAGTCCAGAAGCAGAGTCTGAGGTATGGGAAAATGAGGAGGATGGCAAGAGCATAGGCCCAAGTACAGGCAACAGAGTTTGAAAACAGCTAGGGAAGTGGAGGCAAACGTTGTATTGATCTGTGTCTGCCATTATTGTCTGAGAAAAACACAAAAGTTCATCCTTTTGTAACCAGTGCCCAAGGAGGACAGGACTGCATCACTGGCCCAGAACCCCACATCTACTGCTCTTTTCTTCATCACTGGCCAAAGGAGAAAATAACTTCAGTTTCAGAACTAGATTTACAAGTTGACTCATTATCTTCTTCCATTTTCTAGACACCAAGGGCCTAATCAATAATCCTATGTGCCAGGTGCTAGAAACAAAAAGACAAAGATGAGATGACCCATGCCCTCAAGGAACCTTTATTTTAATATAGAAGACAACACATGTAAGGGAGTGGTGATGAAGGAAGGAGGTTTTGATTCTGAACAGATCTGTAAGGCAATAGATCCATCCAGCAGTAATCATTATATTGATTTAGATTGTACTGATAATCAACTGTGAAAGACTTGTAGATTCTGATCAACAAAATAATCCACCATAATTCCAAAAGACTCAAGATAAAACATGCTCTCCACCTCCAGAAAAAGAACTGTAAGCCTCTGAGTGTAGATCTGTTGTATTTTTTTTATGGCATGGCTAATGTGGGAATATGCTTTATGTTACTTCATACATATACATATAAGAATCACATTTCATGTTTTCTCAATGGGGGGAGGGGATGGAGGAAGAGAATTTGCAACTAAAAATTAAAATTAAGGGGAGGCTAGGTAGCGCAGTAAGTGGAGCGCCGGTCCTGGAGCCAGGAGGACCTGAGTTCAAATCCGGCCTCAGACACATAACACAAAAACTAGCTATGTGACCTTGGGCAAGTCACTTAACCCCAATTGCCCTCCAAAAAGCAAAAAAAAAACAAAACATTTTAAATGATACTGTTGATTTGATTATTGTCCCCAGAGCAAGAGATAGGAAGTTTGATGAGGAGTGGGGTTAAGGAGTAGAAGATTCCAGGGTAGACAAAAAGATATCCACACTGTGTTAAGCTTTGATGTCCAATGAATGGCCACATGACATTTGAAGCATGATTGAGAGCTGGTTAGATATTCATGCACTGATAAAGATAGTTTAATCCCAAGGGGGACAGATAATTCCCATACACATTCTATTATCTTGCGCTCATAGAAACTCACCTCCCTGTGCAAGATGCTGTCAGATTGGTCTCCCTCCAGCATGAGAGAGGAAGTTCTCTCATTTTTCCCTGCCCTATAAACAGGGAGGAGAAGTAGACAAAGCTCTCATTCTTAACCATCACTCCCAAACACTTGGCCCTCGTTCCCCTGAAATCTCTACTACATCAGTCTACATCATTGAATCTTGCCTTCAAGTCATTCTTTCTCCTTTCTGAAGAAATTCAGGACCTGGTTCACTATCTTCCTCTCAACTTCAACTCCTTAGTTAGCCAGTCAGCCAATAAGCAATTACTATAGGGCACCAACTACTACCAGAAGGTTGCACAATGGATAAAGTGCTGGGCCTACACTCATCTTCCTGAGTTCAAATTTGGCTTCAAATACTTACTGGCTGTGTGACCCTGGGCAAGTCACTTCACCATATTTGCCTCAGTTTCCTCATCTATAAAATGAGCTGGAGAAAGAACTGACAAACCACTCCAGTATCTCTGCAAAGAAAACCCCCAATGGGGTCATGAAGAGTTGGACATGACTAAAAAATGGCTGAATAACAAAAATGCACCAGACACTGGGGACTTCTATATATACAGGATTCTGAGCTTTCTGCTTAGCATTCTCACCTCCCATGGGCTGTATCCTCACCCCATTTCTACCACCCTCAACAATGATCAGGCCCCTAATCTGTAATCACCCATGAGTTTCTGATTCCATAATCCTGAGCTCTGAAATTTATTGCCCCCCATCTCTATCATAACCTTGTGCCCTTCTATCTATCTGCCTACCTCCTGAACCTTTTCTTCACCCTCCCGATGACTGCCAGTCCCTCAGCTAATCTGTTCTCCCAGTCCCTCACTCTGGGACTCTGGTCTCACCTCCCTCACTCCACAGCTTTGATTAGCTCACACATACTCAGTATGCAAAGAGACTGAAGGAGAACTCCCTTCCCTTCTTGTTGTCATTCATGTCGACAGATTCATCCCCAATATCTTCCTTCTCTCTTCATGATGACAGTGATGATGATGATGATGACAACGACGATGATGATATTTCTATCACATTTAAGGCTTGCAAAGGGCTTTACAATGTTATCTTTACAAGAATCCTGTGAGGAAGGTTTTATTATTTTCCTCCTTAGAGAGGAAGAAACAGGCTGACAGAAGTGATTTGCAGTGTCACACAATATTATTAAATTTTACATCTTCCTGATTGCAGATCCAGGACCCTATCAGCTACACCACTAAGATGCCCCATGAGGCTATGAGGTCAAGCTACTTGCCCAGGGTCACTCAAATACTAAGTAGCTATGGCAGAATTTGAACTCAGATTGTCCTAGCTCTAAGACCAGCACCCCGTCCACTGTATCATTGAGCTGCCTCATGGTATGTATCATATTTCTGAAAGCTACTGAAGGAAGATTACCTAATCATTTCAGTTGGGTTAACTATGAGTGTTTGTTATCAAATCTGAGCTGAACCATGACACTAAACCAAATTTCTTTTATGCTATCCTCATTGGCCCTCTCCCACAATCCCTGATTTGACTGTGCCAGACTTCTCTCTCCTTAAGATGGTACCCTGTGCCATCCCTACCCTTTGTCTTTCAGCAAAGACACTCATGTCTATTGATGCAAAAATCAAGGTCATCCAGATCAAAGCTGTTCATTATGAGCTTCCACTTCCCTACACCATATCTCAAACCCATCCTACATCATCTCCCATTCTTTCCTCCTCTGTTGAAATCTCTGAGGTATTAGATTGCCAAGTCAAACCAGGCTGTTTATACCCCTGACTCTATCCAGCTGTGCCTCCTGGGAGTTCTCCTATACTCTCTCATATTCTCTCTCTCTCTCTCTCTCTCTCTCTCTCTCTCTCTCTCTCTCTCTCTCTCTCTCTCATCTACTGACTCCTTCCCTCTGCAAACAAAATGCCCAGACCCATCTCATCCTTTAAAAAATAATTTAAGCCATCATTTATCAGCATCTCTCCACTTCCTTATTTCCTACTTCCTTCTCAACTCCTTGGCAATCTGACTGCTGACCCCAGAACTCAACCTATGTTAGTATTACTTTCTCCAAGATTTCCAGCTATATCCTAACTCTGTACCATAGTGAACTTACAGGAACACCATGGGAGATATTAAATTTTGGAGAGAAGCACAGAGATACTCGGCATTTATTGGACATTATACAAAATACTACTTAAGGTAATTGACAGTTTCAACATTAGATTGAACTATATTCCCTTTGATGACATTCTTGAATTTATCAGGTTTTATGTTTGTTTGTTTACTTGTACTTTTAATTCCATCAATAAACCCTTGAACTTCTTCATTTTCAACATCATATCTTTGTGGGTTTTGGCTGATGCTGTGATAAAAAGTTGTTAGTGTTGTTCAGTTGTTTTTCCATTGTGTCTAACTCTTGAGGACCCCATTTGGGTTTTCTTAGCACAGATACTGGAGTGGTTTGCCATTTCCTTTTCCTGTTCATGTCTCAGATGAAGAAACTGTGGCAAACAGGATTAAATGACTTGCCCAGGATCACATAACTAGTATGAGTCTGAGGCCAGATTTGAACTTGGGAAGATGAGTCTTCCTTACTCCAGGCCTGGCACTCTATCCACTGCTCCACCTAGCCAGCATAAAAACCAAGTACAACATGAAAATCCCTGTGCAGCAGGAATGAGTGGTGGTAACCCCTATGAGTCCAAGGTTTGAGAAGTTGGGCAGTCTCCAACAATCTGGGATCTAATCACATTAGTGAGTAATTGTAAGGATATAAGAATGAAATCAAATTATTTTTCCAAAAGGCTAAAAAGTTGTGAAGGCTTGCTATGTGGTTTGGACCTAACTACTTAATAAATAGAACTGCTAGTGATTGCTTTTGGTCTAGGGGTGCCATGAAGATAATTATTGACACACTAAACTTAAAGGTTCTCCCAACTCCAGTCCATCCTCCATTCAGCCAGCAAAGGGATTTTTGTAAAAGTCCAACCATGTCACTTCTCTGCTCAAACTCCAGTGACTCCCAATCACCTCCAAGAGCAAACACAAAATCCTCTGTTTGGTATTCAATGCCTCTTATAACCTAGCCCCCTCCTACCTTTTCTATCTTCTTAGACTTTATTCCCTGACACCCTTCCATGACCCAACAACACTAGCTTCCTGACTGTTCCACAAAGGACATCCTCCATCTCTCATCTCCAGACATTTTCTCTGGCTGTCCTCTATGCCTGGAACATTCTCCTTCCTCTTCTCCACCTACTGGATTCCCTGGCTTCCTTTAAGTCCCAGTTACAATCCCATCTTCTACAGCAACCCAATCTCTTTTCATTCCAATGCCTTTCTCTTGCGATTATTTCCTACGTATCCTGTATATAGGTTGTTTGTACATATTTGTTTGTTTATTTCTCCCCCTTATATTGTAAGTTCCTTATGGGGAAGGACTGTCTTTTGCCTTTTTTGTATTCCTGACTCTTAACACAATAAAGCCCCTTAATAAATGTTCATTGACTGACTGAGGATACCATGAAATGGAGCCTCTGTCCTAACAGATAAATCCAAAGGACTCTCTTTAACCCTTATCCACTCTTCCTTGACTTCTTTTAGCACAGTTGATCACCTACTTCTCCTGAAGTCACTCCTTCCTTGTCTTCCATAGTCTTGGTGTTCCTCCTATGTTCCTGACCACTTTTGTATGTGTCCTTTGCTGGATCCTTATCTAACTCCCAATCCTTAAGCATCAGTATTTCCTGTGCCCTCATACTCTCTGTGACCTCATTCATTTCCATGCTTCCAAGTATTTCTATGCAAATGACCCCCAGATCTCTGTACCTGGCCCTAATATTTCTCCTGAATTCCAGAACATGAACCACTGCCTGCTGGTCAGCCTCCACCTAGATGGGCCCTCAGCATCCCTAATACACATCCAAAACAGAATTCATTACCTTTCCCCCTTAAACCTGACCCTCTTTCCAACTTCCTTTTTTCTCATTGTTGTCAATGAGAATCCTTACAGATCCAGGTTTTAAATCTCAGAACTAACCGGTGCTCTCCCTGTCCTCCCATATCCAATCAGGTGTCAAGATTTATCAATTCTACATTGTCAACATCTCTGACAAACATCCCTTTCACTCCACTCCCACATCCATTGAGCTATTTCAGTCCCTCATCACTGCTTGCATAGACTACTATAATAGACTCTTCCCTGTTCTTTCTTTCTTTGATCCCTCACCCCCTTCTCCATCCTCCACATAGCTGTCAAAGCAATTATTCTAAAACACAGATACAACTATGGCCATCCCTTACTCAAAAATCTCCAATGGCTCCCCTTTGTCTCCACAAGAAAATACAAACTCTGCAGTCTGACATTTGAGGCCCTACAAAATCTGACTCCAACCCATCTTTCAGATTTAATTTCATAGTAATATAAAATCTCTCTCTCTCTCTCTCTCTCTCTCTCTCTCTCTCTCTCTCTCTCTCTCTCTCTCTCGTCCTGCCAAACTGGTCCATCATTTTTCTCTCAACTTGATTTTTGACATATTATCTCTGTGACTTAGCACAGACTACTAGCCAAGTCAGAAATACATTCTTGCTCATCTATTTCTCTTAGAATCATGGTCTGTCCCTCATTCATATGTAAGCTTATTGAGAGTGTCAGCTTGCTTTCTTTCTACTTATATTAGTACTCCCACTGCTAATTAACGCAATGCCTGGCACATATTAAGCATGTAATAACTGCTTGTTAACTGACTGACCAATTAATCTTCCTTTAAAATTTAGTTTAGATGACACTTTCTACAGGAAACCTTTTCTGGGACTCCTCAAGTATTCACATTCCCAACTGATCCTTGATATTTCTTCCCTCCAGTAAAATATAAATCCCTTGAGGGCTGCATTCATTTCTGGTTTTTTCTCCCTAATGCCTGATACTATGTCTTGAACAGAGTAGGTACTCAACATTTGTTGAATTAAATTAACATTAAGCACTTAATACAAGTCTCAGATACACACAGCCATGGATTCCTTCTATAAAGAGCTGCTCAAAGGGAAGAGTGCCTTTACTTTAGTTACTAGCCACATAAGCAGCAAGCAGAAAAGACTGGTCTAAATTTAAAAAAGGTCTTGGAACAAAATAAACCATCACAGACCACCCAGAGAGACAGAGAGACAGACAGAGAGGCAGAGGCAGAGAGATACACAGAGACAGAGAGAGGGGAAAGAGGAGAGAAGAGAGAGGAGGAGAGAGAGAATGAGAATCTATACACAGGCTGTCTAAATGTGGTCATACCCTAGTTTTGATGACAGTGATTGGCTACTCAGTCTTTTCAGTCATGCCTGCCTCTCCATAACCCCATTTAGGGTTTTCTTGGCAGAGATACTGGAGTCAGTTTCCATTTCCTTCTCCAGCTCATTTTACAGATGAGGAAGCTGCAACAAACAAGGTTAAGTGACTCACCCAGAATCCCATAGCTAGTAAATGTCTGAAGGCAGATTTTGAACTCAGGTAGATGAGTCTCCCTAACTCCAAGTGCAGAACTCTCTCCACAATACCACCTAGTTGCCCCGGATAATACTTATATCATCTCAATGACTAGTGCCTTCATTTCTTTTCTTTTTTTATTCAAAACATTGGGGGAGGGAGAGTTTGTAGGTCTATTATATAGACCAATCTAATTAGATTCCCCTGCTGTCTGAACCAGATGTGGAATATTCAGTATTTCCTAAGTACCCATTTCAATTCAACAGCCATATGTTACATATTCACTCTGTGTCAAAGTCTGGGTGAGACTAAAAGGTACAAAGCTTCCCTTTGAGGTTCCTGCCCTCAAGCAGGTTACATTAAACAGGCAAGAAATATGTCCTCTGATAAATACAAAGCGTTCAGGGCAATGCACTGTCCATTACAGGAATCTGGAAAAGTCTTCCATAGGATCCCAGAAAGCATTGCAAGCGATGGGAAATCAAGGGAGAGTATCCCCTTCAAAGAACAGCTTCTGCAAAGGTTAGACCCTGGAGATGGGGTCTTACATAAAGAGAAGAGGCCAAGAGTACTGCCAAATAGCATGTGAGGAAGGAACAAGTAACCAGCTTAGAAAGATCAGTTGGATCCAGATTATTAAGGGATTTAAATGCCATGCACAATGTGAAATTGAGAGACAACCTAGCATGGTAGCTAGAATGTGGGCCTTGGAATCAGGAAGACCTAAATTCAGGTTTCTCCTCTGAGACCTACTGGCTATGTGAGGCTACACAAATCATTTACATTCCCAGGTGTCTGGGCAACTCCATAAGAATAAGCTGCAGAGAAGGTGATGATGTGCTTTGGTAGAGGGTGTTTCCACAGCTGGGAGTTCCCTTTATCAATTACATCACAGATTCAGTTCCTATCCCAGTCCCCATCCGTGAGGAAAATTAGAGTCTCCAGTTTAATAGAGAAATGTCAGCTAGGCAGCACAAGGGATAGAGTGCTGGGCTTGGAATCAGGAAGACATCTTCAAAATTAAAACCCACCATCAGATTCTTACTAGTTGTTGGATCCTGGGCAAGTCATTTAACCCCTGTTTGGCTTAGTTCCTCATCTGCAAAATGATCTTGAGAAGGAAATGGCAAAACACCTCAGAATTTTTGCCAAGAAAACCCAAAAGAAGGTCATGAAGAACATTAAATACCTGAACAACAACAAAGGAAAGGGAAAGAAAGGACACACATATCACAGCATAGTGGAGATGCCCATTGGATCTCGAATCAGAAAATCCACCTCTGACCTTGCTCTGCTCATCTGTGACCCTGGTCAGATTATTTAACATCCATGAGGCTTTTTTCTCATCTACAGAATGAAGTTAGATGAGGTGAGTTTCTGGTTCCCTTTCTTTTAGGAGGAGGGTGTGATGTCTTCTAATTAGGGATCAGGGAAAGACTTCATGGAATAGATGGAATTTGAGATAAGCCACAAAGCCAAGTTGGGGATCTGACAGGCAGAGGTGGGAGGGAAAGGGCATTCCAAACAATGGGAACAAGGAGCAAGGTCACAGACAAAAGAAAGCCCACAGCACATTAGGGAAAGTAACATAGCATGCACAATGGAGAAGGGGTAGGAGGTAGAGAGGTGTAATGGGAAGAAATTGGGAGGCAGAGGTACAGAATATTATATAATATCCCAAAAGAGGGAACAGCTAAATGCCTAAGGCTGTATGGGTGGGCCCTTGCCAGCTATTTCCCAGGGTAATTTAAGGGCACTAGGAAGTAGCCTGGAGGCTGGTATTGGTTATTTTGGAATTGGAACCTATCCAGGGTGCTGAAAAGAGTGGGGTATAGAGGGAGAGATGGCATTTGTGTTGAGTTCTGGGGAATCTTTGAGTTGGGTAGAGAGTTGGAGGAAAAATTTGATGGTTGTATAGAAATGAGTTGGTGTGCTATATAAAGAGAAAGAGCTTAGCATAGTGCTTGGCCCAGAGTAAATGACTAATAAATATTTGTTGATTGATTGGAAAGAGCAAAAATGAGACAATGAATTCTAAAGCAAATGGAGTGAACTTGAGCTATTGACTGAGCCTTAATCTAAAGGGAACTGTGTAGGTAAGTGGGTTCCAAACATTTAGCACTGCCTTCCCCCCATAAACACACACATACACCACAAATGCCAGCACAAAAGGAAGTGATAAGAGGCTATTCATCAAATTCTACTTTGTACTATCTCTCTGAATCAGGTATTTTCTGAGAATTGTTGCTAGGCTATTTTAAGTAGAGAGTTCAGAGAGAGGACAATATAGCTATTTAGAGAATGGGGCATGTGTGACTGTGACAAAATTGTTACAACTGGATTTAGAACCAAAGGCCCCAGATTCAAGTCTTGACTCTTCAAATTAATACATATATGATTTTAATCAAATTATTCAATTTCTATGGACTTTAGTTTCCTCCTCCATAAACTAAAGAGATTGGACAAGGATGATTTCTCAGATTTCTTCTAGCTTTAACTCCTATGATCTCAGAAAACTGGAAAGACTGGTTGACAACACAAAGAGGGCACAAAATGAGATGGCAGAAATGTGACCTTAATCATGGACCATCCATTGAAATGCTGAATCATCCAAATAACAAAGTATTCTTTTTCTTATGATATCACAAATCTGGTCCAAAAATTCTTTCTTATGCTTTTCCAAGTGGACTTTCCCTATTTCCACTGAATACTAAAAACTTAACTCTAAATGGCAAATGGAAATGAAGGTAATATCAATTTTCTAGAAAGCTTAAATCGTGCAATTGACTTGGAAAAAATATCACCAAAAATGGCCTTTTCCATAACAAAATGCAAAGTTCTATGAGCCTCTTGGGAGGAAAGAGATGGTACAAGTGGATGTCAGCTTTCAAAGCTACAAAGAACCAACCTGCCTATATCCCAGAACAAGATAGTCCCTCCCTCATCATTAATTCTTCTATAATTCCCAGTTCAGGGGGAACACTTTTGCAACATGAAATCTTCTCTTCTTTGAATTGTCCTCAATCTCAAGAGGGAAAAACTAGTCCAAAGAATCCATATTTTGGGCTGTTTGCAACATGACAGTTTCAGGTCATATTTCCCCAGGCCATCCAGGATAGAGTAAAGTCAAAAACACTCAGATCTATGTCCCCCTTGTGTTGTCTGTAAAGGACAATTGCTGACACTTCTGTCTGGCTTATTAGTCATGCTTGGATTGCCCTAATGGTGTCATCCTACCACACAGACTAGATTCTTCTTCTTTATCTCTGTTTTAGTAGAAAATCACAAAGGCTGCAGAATCATCCTGAATTTATCAAAATGTTGGTGAGATGCTCTGTAGCTGTAGCTGAAGGATTCACACAGCATGAATGTTTCATCTAGGCTACTAAGACAGCTGCTTAGTTGCCAAAATATTTTTCTCTCCCCCAGATACACTGTGGATCCCCTCCAGTAACAAGAATATTGAATAAAAATCATTTCATGCAAATTCTATAGCCCTCACAATACATTTTGTTTATTAAGGTAGATTTTCCTTCATACTGGACAGCCTGTGGGCACTCCAGCCATGCTAACGCAATCAAAGCAAAGGAAAGTAGGAATGGATTCACTTTCAGGTAGAATATAAGAAGCTATAAGAGTCAGCCTGCCTCGCACAGGCATGTGGTAAAGGCACAGCATAAGTTAGCAACAGCTCTCAAGGTCAAGATAAGATATACACAAGTTTCATCAGCAAGGGGAGACAAATTTCACTGCTGGAAAATATCATAATGAAAATTACATGGAAAAGTTGTAATCCATTTAACAGACTTAATGGAATACAGCATAAAGTTCTGTGATAAGAAGTTTAATCATTCATTGTAAGATCAATGGACAGTTGGTCATTATTTAAGGGGGCAACAAAATCCCTTCTGTCTGATTGCAGCCTGACCCAGACCATTGGGAATAGTGAGGGACTCTGTGGCAAGAACTCAGCAGCCAAATATTCATTCCATTAGAAAGCTTTCCAGTCCTAAAAAAAAAATTTAGTGATCCTTCTCCATCCTAGTTATTTAACTGATGACCTTGGCATCAAAGATGAACGGTTCATGACACAGAATTAGTCTACCACTGACATCAACTAAACAACAATTTAGCTATTTAAAGATGTTAACATTTTTCCCAAGTCACCATCTTCTTAGAGGTCCATCCTGATTGAGTTCACTTAGTGGATATTGATGGTACAATTGAAAATCATTATCAGAATCATCAAATAATTACCACCAAAGGGGTTCTTTTCAAACAAAAGAGACAAAAATTCCTGTAATTTACTTCAACCACTTTCTTCAAGGGTCAATAGATGGTTACCTAAAATGGAATCACAAACCTAGAATGAAATAGGCATGCCATGTCTACCACAGTGCCAAGTGGACCTGAGGATCATTATTTTCTCCTAAGCTAAAAGCCCATTTAATTGTCATGATAGGCTATTTTTGATTAAATTGCTAGGGAGAAGGGGTAGGAAAGAAGAGCATAGCTGAAGAAAAAACCACATCTTAAGCCCCACTCCCCATTCCATTCCCACCCCCACCCTTGAAGAAATCTACTTACCAGCTGGGAAGGATTCAACTCTGCCTTGTCCATCAAAAAGGAAAATATAGGAAAGATGAAAACCATACCTACTGATTCTACAGTCCATACTTACATCCAAAGGTGATAACAATTGTGAAAAACGGAATCATCTGTTGTGCTTAAAAACAACATTGGTGTGATTTTTCTAACTGAACTCATGATTCAGGGTGTCTGAATTGACTAAACCAACCATGTATTTATATTATTTTTTGAGGGGGGAAGGCAAGGCAATTGGGGTTAAGTTACTTGCTCAAGATCACACAGCTAGGATGGTGTGTCAAGTGTCTGAGATAGGATTTGAACTCAGGTCCTCCTGATTCCAGGTGCTCTATTCACTGCACCATCTAGTTGCTCCCCAGGTATTTAGACACAATTCAAAACAGACTTTCTCCTACTTTCTGACAAAATAAGACAATTTATCATTTTTTCATCATCAAGGTTATTGCAATCCAGTAAATTGTAGAAAACAAATGCTACAGATCTATATACCTGCATTAAAACTGTCATGTTCTGATCCCTCTGACCACTCCCCCATTATTTACAAATGACCAATATAAAATGGCAATAGCAGGAAGTAAGATTACAAAGGGGAACCTAGAAGTCACATACTAACCATACCAAAGACAATGGAGCATAATTTACAAATCATAGCACACATTAACCAAAAATCCCACCCTGGTAAGATGTGCTGAATCAGAGGAAGCCATATCAGCTTTGCTGTCAGGGCCTCTTGGTCCTATGATATGTAAATTTCAGAATTCCAGATGTTCTCAGTACAACCAACAGATAACCAAATGGTGCTGAGAACTTGAGATGCTGTGAACAAGTTAACTTTAAAGTTTTACTGACAATTTTGAGATGATTTGGGTATGCTAATGAACTCACCCCAGGTGGCACAAATAAGAGTTAGTCTATTCTCCCAAAAAGACCTATAAAAATGAGACCTCAAACTCTTATTCCCTGAGCCCCCTTCCATCTTCATTGGCATGTACTCTAAGTGAGGATATCACTATGACCTCCTTCTATCTGCTGTAGCCATTATTTTGCTCTGAGTTTCCCACTTCCCATAGATCATCAGCTCTGCTTATCCAAAGAATACTTGAAGTTGGAAAAAGACTTCTTTCTCCACTACTAAGAAAAAGGGGAAAAAATCTCATTTATAGGCTTACAAATAATAGACAAGCATGTCATCACAACAGTTTTCATGAGACCTAGAATCTTTAGATAATTTTTATCTATTTTTTGTCTCTCTCTTTTTTTTCTTTCAGTCATTTTTCAGTTGTGTCCAACTCTACATGACCCCATTTTGGATTTTCTTGGCAAAGTTACTAGAGTGGTTTGCCATTTCCTTTTCCTGATCATTTTACAGATGAGGAAACTGAGGTAAACAGGGAGCAGTGACTTGCCCAGGGTCACACAGCTAGTAAATGTCTGATGCCAGTTTTGAGCCCAGGAAGATGGGTCTTCCTGACTCCAGGTCCAACCCTCTACCCACTGTGCTACTTGTGCATAACCAACTTAATGACTCTGTGATGCAAGATAAGCTCCATGAAAAATGAGATGGTTTTGTTTTTCCTTCATCCCTAGCATTACCATAGTATTTGGCATATAGTAGGCACTTCATAAATGCTTATTAAATAGACCTGAGTGGTAAACATTGCAAAAGTAAAGCTACTGAAGGCAAGGAGAGGTTGCCAGTAACCCAAACTGTAGGTGCAGCCCAGGAATGGGCTTGAGATTCTGGCCCCTGAAGCAATAGGTCTCATTTGGTTTCAATTCCTTTCTCAAATATTCAGAGTAATAGCTAATGATCATTAGGAGATCTGAGCTATGAATTCCAAAGGAAGTTATAGAGTAATTGGAAGACACATTTACTGATGAGAAACCGTAAATCATCTCACCAACTGAAATGCTGGAGCAAGCTTAGCTGTTAGCCTTTTCTTTCATTAGCAATGTAGGCATTTCATTGGTAAGAGAATGACTTTGAGTGTCTCTAGTAAAATAAGGAGGAGAGGGCTTTTTTAGAAAAGAGGAAGTTGGGACCGCTAGGTGGCACAGTGAATAGAGCACCGGCCCTGGAGTCAGGAAGCAAAGTTCAAATCCAGCCTTAGACACTTAACACAAAAACTAGCCATGTGACCTTGGGCAAGTCACTTAACCCCGATTGTCCTCCCCCCAAAAAAAAAAACAAAAAAAAAGGAGAAAAAGTAAAGAAATAGGTTTGTTTTTCATCTGATAGAATTTCACTCTATTAGGAAGGGTTAGCAAAAAAAGTCCTGTTGTATGAGTATCATTTGAGGAGAGTTGATAAACCCATCAGAATTCGGGGGAGTCATTGAATGATTCATTTGGTATTTATTCATTCTCCTCAAATTTTGCTCACATTTTTCCTAGCAAAATTTCCCTATGTAAAAAGAATGGGTATTGAAGAGTCCAGTCATTTAGAGGCCCAATAATCTAGTTTAATAACCTCAGGCATGTAGCATAAAATGGCAGGAGGCCAAGAGGAGGATTTGGCCCCCTATTCTTCTCTTTTGAAAATGGAGCATAATCATCCAAGGGTCTAGATTCAGAAAGGACCCAAGAGATCATCTAGGATAACCTTTATTTACAAGTGAGAAGAATGAGGCCGTAAGAGAAGGCTTGGCCAAAGCCACAGAGGAGAAGGTGTGGGCGGGGGAAGAGAAGGGCAGAAGGAAGGGGAAAGAAAAAGCAGAAAGGAAGAGGAGGAGGAAAAAGAAAGAGGAGGTGAGGAAAGGGAGAGGGGAAAAGGAAGAGGGGAAGAGGGAAAAGATGGGAAGAGCAAAAATGGGGAAAGGAAGTGGGGAAGAGGAAAAGAGAAAGAAGAGGGGACAAGAGAGAAAGGAAGGAGAAGGAAAAGGAAGGAGAAGGAAGAAGAGGGGAGGAGAGAGGAAGGGGACTAAACTGTCTACTACAATAATTTCAGACATTTTTATTTTTATTATTTTTTTCTTCTTTAAACCCCTGTATAATTCCCCAAAGCGACCAAGAGTGAAAAGCCATAGCAAGACAAAGGTCAGAAGACTTTTTTTTTTCTTTTTTAATGATCGATAAGTGGCTTCTATTTCTCTAGAGATTGAGAACAAAATCTTGGTTTTAGCCACAATTCTGCTAAACACCTGTTCTCTGATAGTGAGCAAGCTAAAATCTAGGCCCAAATTTTCTCACTACGTCACCAAACTTAGAGTTTTCTATAAACATAAATGATTAACATTATTATTATCTAAAAATTCTTCTTGATAATAAGGTACCAAGCTCTGTCTGGGAGGCCTTGCAGTTCAATGGTTTGATGATATCCTGTGGTCATTTCCATGGCCCCTTCCAGCACAAACATTCTGTAATTCCTATAATTCTATGGAGACCAAAGGAGACAAGGTGGCAATGATACATTTGCCAGGTGAAAGAATATGCACAGGAGGGAAAGGAAACAAATGAGAAATAAATTAAAATGTGTTATTTACTCCTTTTAAGGTGTGCAGAAAAAGTCAGCAGGATCAACTGAACCTTCATCCTGGAACCAAACAGCCTTCGTCCAAAAAATGACTTCATACAGGAAGGAAGACTTCATGCAGAGAGGAAGCTGCTAAGAGAAAATACTTTGGACATGAGCACTGATCAAATATTTTTAGAAGAAGCCAAGAAAAAAGTTGGGGAAAAGAAAGGTCAAACATGCAAGTGTGAATGACAAAGTTTTGATCAGGCAGAGAGATCAAGAGAGAAACAGACAAATAAGCAGACGGATAGACAAGGTATCACATGAGGGAGAATGTTCCTACTAAGTGCCACTTTCCTGCAGAGTCTCCCAGATGATTTAAAGCTAGGCATCCAGAGCAGCATTCCCATTCTGTGACCAAATATTTCTGATAATCTTCAGTGTTAGAAATGCACAATAACCAAGTTGCTGTCCAACAAGTATGTCTGACCTCTTTGTAGAGCAGAAAATTCAGTTGAACAATACCAACCACAAATAGGGCATCCTGATATGAAAGGGCATTTGAAACTGATGGCATCTTGGGATTTGTAGAGCAAACAAGTATTCCCTCTCAGTCCTGAGAGTGATTTGGACTATGCAGATCTCCAAGCCAGAAGGTAGACTTAGAGAATTTTTAAAGAGACACATTGTGAGAGAGCAGGCTCAGTGGGAAGAAGGGGGAATCCCATGAGTCCATGAGCATGCAGCAGACAATCTTGCAAAGGACTGTGATCTATTAGAATGGAGACTGTCATATTCCAGGTGACTAGTAGCAAAAAGAGAGGCACTCCCCGGCGATGTGGACTTGACCATAATGACCAAGTAGTCATAAGACTATACAAGGAAAGTCATTGTTATGTCATATCAGACTCTCTGTGACCCAACTTCTTGACAAAGTTCCTAGAGTGAATCGCCATTTCCTTCTCCAGTCCATTTTATAGATGAGGAAACTGAGGCAAACAATATTAAGTGACTTGCCCAGGGTCACATAACTAGTAAGTATCTGAAGTCAAATTTGAACTCAGGAAGATATCTTCTTGACTCCACTATATAAATCAGAAAGTTGAAGAGGACCTCAATAATAATCCTATCCAACCTATGCAAAAATGGAATTTCCACTCTAAACCAACCACCAAGTGGTCATCCAACCTTTGCATGAAGATCTCCATGGATGCTTAAACCACCACCTCTCTAGGTAGCCCATCCCACTTTGGGACAGCTTTAATTATCAAAAAGCTTTTCCTGAATTTGAAGCTAAATGCGAATCTTTCTAACTTCTACCTACTAATTTTGACCTTGGGGGCCACAGAGAACAAGTTTGCCACCTCCTCCCCATGAAAGCCCTTCTTCAAATACTGGAAGACAGTGTTCACATCCTATGTGAGCCTTCTTTTCTGGAGGTTAGGCATGCCAAGTTCACTGAATCAATCTTCATATGTCATGAACTCAATGACCCTTCACCAACTTGATTGCCCTTCCCTAGACACTCTCTGATTTATTGATCTCCTTCTTAGACTGTGGTGTTCATAACAGAACACAAAACTTGAACCTTATGAAGGCAGGGTACGAGGGAATATTCCTAGGAGCAAGGCCCTTCTTACTGTAGTCCAAGATAACATCAGCTTTTTGAGTGCCATATCACACTGCTGACTCATGTTGAACAATGCATCCTACTGAACCACCCACATCTTTTTTGTCAGAACAATTGCTATCTATTCATGCTTCCTCCGTCTTCTACTTGTGAAGTTGGTTTTTGTACTCACATATAAGACTTCAGTTTGGTCTGATTTAAAGGGACGTTTAGCTTAATAAATTTAAACATATTAGGATATTATGAGGTTTGGGTTTTTTTTTTTTTTTTTTTAAGAAATCACCAGTAATACCCTTCTGTTTAAAATAATCATCTCAAAAAAAAAAAAACTATGGCTCTTAAATTACAGGGATCTTAACATTTCCCTAAATATGCAGGCATAGCTAGAATTTTTTATTCGTGGGACATAGATCACAAATCATTTCAGGCCAACAGCAGAAAGAGTTCCCTCAGCTGAAGAGATGCTGGGACATTGACCTATGGAAGGAAGATGGGGACATAGAACTTAGAATACTGGCCTTTTGCCACTGGGTTATCACTGACATATGGATTGGAAAGGGGACAAAATGGAATGAGGAAAGAGCTTATCAGAGACAATATTTGCCAGCTTTCTATTTCAGCTAGCTCTTCTGGCTAACTTAAGCATATAGTAGTGTTCTGGTGGGATCCTCAGGGACCTTTTCTTAGTGTGTCTTCTTTGTCCTTGGGTCCCAATGCAGATACTCATCAGTCACTGTCATCTTGGCGATAATGTCATGACAATGATGGAAAATCCAAAATCTTCTCACATCATGAAGTTCATGAGACAATCCTCTGATTGGGAAGAGAGACCCTTTCTTCCCTCTCCTAGGAGATTTTCTTTTAGGAGCTTGGTTAGAATTGTATCATAACCAGATTGGTCCACCACTGGAATGCCTACTTCCAACCCAGCTTACTTTTTTATTCTAAGCACCACAGGGTATGACTGACTCTGCAAACAATCCCAATATACTCCCTACATAGTCATTTTATGAAAAGCCTAGAAATATTTTTGCTCCTTGCAAACTGATTAAGAATTTTCCACATCTATGTTAATGTCTTAAATCTATTGATTCAATAGAAATATTTTCAATCAACCCTCTTCATCCTTATACACATACACACATACATACACACACACACACACACACACACACACACACACACATGCACATGTATACACATATTATTTCCCCCAATAGAATCTCAGCTCCTGGAGAAGATGAACTGTTTCACATTTCTTTGTATCCATAGTGCTTGCCAAAAGCATTTAATAAATTATTACAGATTGATTAATAGATTTGTGACCTTGGGCAAGTCATTTTTCTCTGAAACTTAATACAGTCATCTTTGAAATCCAACAAGACTACTATTGGACAGTTAATTTGTTAAACACTGTAAATACAAAGCTAAAATAAAACCACCTGTGCTCTCATGAAGCTTACATTTTATTGGGGAAAACAACGTGTACAAATGTAATTATGTAGAGAATAAATACAAAGCATTTTTTGAGAAAGAGACCTAAGTGGGAAAGAATCAGGTGCTTGTGTTAACCCTTCCAGGTAACTAGGAATTTGGGGAGGCAGAGTGAGGAGAACATTCATTCCAGACACAGAAGGCAGGTGGGAGATGGGATGTCATATGGGAAAAACACCAAGAAAGACAGTTTGGTTGGACATCATCATGCATGAAAAGCAGTAGGCGTTAATAATAAGACTGGAAGGATAAGGTAAAGACACATTGTGAAGGACTTTAAATACAAAACAGAGGGGTTTGCATTTGATCCTAGAAGTAATTAGAGAACCACTGAATTCACTGAGAAAGAACAGATCAGGTCAACTCTACCATACTGCACACACCCAGCACCACCTACTAAGACAATTAGAAATCAAAACCAGTGGTGGATATTTCTAGAATCCTAGCATTATGAAACCTGATTTTCATGCTATTAAAATGAAAAAAGGAATGCTTAGATGCAAATAAAAAAACACAGACATTTCTTGGGGGCAATGTGGGAGTGAGCTTTAAAAGGTTAATGAGAAAATATTTTTGCATGGCTTACTGTGGTCAAGTTGTTTTATTTGTAGAGATGACATTTTGGCTCATGATAAAGTCCTAGAAAGGGAATTAGGTTCTTCACAGTGAGGATGGTTAAGTTAAAGGCTGTCAATTTAAAACGTAATTACAAAAACAGAAAACTGTTTCACAAAATAAATTGATTTGGGATACTTAATTACTGCAGAAAGAATTTTGTGGACTAAAGTATGCTTTCATAAGGACAGAACTGTTGTCTTAGCTCTGTTAATATTCAGGAAATCTAAACATCAACCAAAACTTTTTCCTGTTAAACTTCCAAGAGCCAAGCTTTTTAGTCTATGGATGATTATAGGGAGATGACGTTAGAGAGATACTTAACACTGAAGGTTAAAGTCACAAAACTAGAGATTATTGGTTAGTAGAAAGGATCTTAAATATAATATAAAATATATTATAATATGTAATATATAATATAATATAAAATATAATATAAACATAATATAAAGTCACAAAACTAGAGAATATTGGTTAGCAGAAAGGATCTTACATATAATTTAATCCAATCCCTCATCTGCATTAGATGGGTTGACCAAATGGGCTTGCAACTTAATTCAAAGTTATTGTATAAATTTTACTGCTATGATTACACTTGTATAATCTATTACCAAGTTGCTTATTGTCTGTAAGGGAAGGGAGAAAGGAAGAGAATTTGGAACTCAATTTTTAAAAAATGAATAGTAAAAATTGTTTTACATGTAATTGGGGGGAAATAAAATATTATTTGAAAAAATAGATTCTATTACTACAGGGCTTGAAACATTTAAATATTCAGTTTAACCAGTGTGGCCATTCCACCCAGGCATTTACCACCAACCAAAGCCAATTAAACCAGTCAAACAATACCCTAAGGAACATATTGTAACAAGTTCAGGTTGAACGATGTGAACAAATGGGTTGACCACAACTTATCCAAGGACTTTTTGGATGTTGATGTGGCCTCTAGGAGATGTCTGAATAAAAATTCAGCCCTGCAACATTACGGGTGAAACTTCTCAGCCTATATTCTCTTTGGCCTTGAATTCCTAATGATCTGGTACTAACTATACTTCCAGAGGTAGGTCAGTTGGATTCTAGGACTGCTGTGCAATAATTTTTAATTAAGGGTCATCTGAAAGAGACATCATCAGGCAAGACATGTAAGCCCCCATACTGTATGATTAATATCCTCCTGAAGAGGGTGAAAGATGAAATGACCAAGGAAATAAAGGTTTGAGTTTCCAAACATATGGAATTATTAACCAATTCATGTCAATTGCCGAACAAATCAGGGCCAGTAGTCTTCCTCAGCTTTAGTTCTGGACCGCAAATACAGGAGACAGATTTGTATACATTAAAAACAACAAATCAAATAAGACCAATGAATTAAAAGGGGATAATTAACCAGTACACAACATTGGGTAATCTGATTTCTATTTGGAGGAAAGATTAGGGACTTTCCAAGTTGGAAGGGGGACAGTGAACAAATGCAGTTCTCTAAATTAAGAAAAAGAGGTGTCCCACACACCCCCAAGTGTCTCTTTACAATCAAAGGAACATGGAAACAATAATTGAATGATTAGTACAAGGTAAATTTTCAGATAAGGCATATTGCTTGAGATGTGTAATTGTGAGATAACTTCTTGCCTCAATCCTCAGATCTAACTGGGGTTCTGTTCAGTATGACCTAGGTCCTTAGTTAAGGGTCTCTAAGCAGTAGATAAAAGTGCTCCAGCTTCCCAGCTATGCAGGGCTAGGTAAAAACAACACAACAAAGTTCTCTCACAATTCCTACAACTGAATAAACTTTCCCCAAAAGACAGAAATTAGAATAGACCCATAATTAAATAGAAAAAGAACTGACCTGCTCCAGAACTGAGTCACAAGATAGAGTCAGTGTGTTTCCCTCAATTCTCACTGCCACTTGCTGTTCTAATTCCCCCAATTCCCTCACTCTTCAATCAATATGCCTTGATTTCCTATAGCCCATACTTGTAGTACCAATAGTTAAAGCTACAGATAACAGGATCCATTAAATCAATGGATCTGTAATCTCATCAGTTGGGATGCATGCAGCCCACAAATACCTTTTGGGGTCAATAATACATGTTTGAGGAATATGAAGATGAATCCCTGTATTTCTTTCAATAATAAATTTAAATACATTTTAATAAACCAAGGCACTAGAATACATAGAAATCAAATACCTTCTACAGCCTTACTTATAGTGATTACTCCATTTGAATATTTTTATTAATGGAGAGCTCACTTCCATACAAGAGAGATACCTCATTGCATTGTTGGAATTCTTACAATGTTCTCCCTTATGCTCAATCAAAAATCAGCCTCCTTCTCATTAAAACCCATTGGTCCTATTTCTATGGCTTAAAACTACAGAGAACAAGCCAGTTTAATCTTCCACACCACAACCCTTCAACTATTTGAAGGCAGTGACCATAGTATCACTGAATTTTATCTTCTCAAGTCTATAAATCACCAGCTCCTGAAACCAATCCTCCTATGACGTGATTTTAAGTCAACTCACCATCTTAATAGCACCTCCTTTGGGCTGTCAATATGCCTCATAATTCAGTACCCCAGTGAAATATGATGCACTTGTAAAGAATACAAGTAGGTCAAGACACTATGCTTCTTCAAACATAGTCTAAGATCACTTGCAGATGAAGCAGAGCTTAGCAGATAAAGAGCTGACCTCAGGATAGGAAGACGTGAATTAAGGTCTTGCCTTTGACATAGAACTACGTGTGGGAACATGAGTGCCAATGCAGCATCCCAATGCTCCCAGTGACTGTAAGTTTCAAAGAAGGTGTTCTTTAAGGAACTCCATACAGCACTTAAATCATAGGTCCAATTTTTTTAAAGATGGTATTAGCTTTTTTGGTGACCATATCACATTGTTTACCATCTCAGTCCTTTATCTATGAAAAAAATATTCTCCCTACCAAATTTCTTGATACTGTTAAATGGCTCAGGATAGCAAAGAATGTGGGTTTATTAGTGGAAATTACATTAAAGAAGATGCTTTACCACTATATCCTATTGAGTCCTTCAATCTTACTTAGCTGAAATTCCTATCTGTTGTTTCCCCCCATTAGATCAAGAGCTTCTTGAGGGTAGGTATTGAGATGCTTTTCTATTTGTATCCCCAGCACTCATCACACTGCTTGGTACATATTAATCCCTTCATATTTTCTTTTCATTCATTCATTTACTCACATTGTGCTAGCAACATCTCTAGGTCTTAGTTTTCTGAACTGAGAGAGATCTCCACCACTCTATAATTTTGCAGCTTACATTTCTAAACCAAATGAAAGACTTTCCATTTGGCTCTACAAAATTCTATCTTCTCAGCTTCTTCCTATTGCTACATAATCCATAAGAATCTTTTTTAGTCCTGATTCTGTTATCTGATGTAATAGCTACCTTCTCAGTTTTGTGTCATTTGACACATTGGATAAGGGTGACTGATAAAGATGTTGAAGAGACCAAGGACATGACCTTACTAAACTCCTACCTTGTGCTGATATTTCAAGTCAAATTAATTAAATCCCAAACAAGCCTTTATTAAGTGTATAAGGCAATATGTTAGGTGCTGGGAATAGAAAAAAAATTCAGTAAGATAAAATTTCTGCCTTCAAGGAATTTATACTTTAATGGGGGGAGAAAAAGAAGACAATACATGAGATAGGTAGCTAAGAACAGTAGAAAGTCCACTGATCCTGGAATCAGGAAGACTTGAGTTCAAATCCTGCCTCAAATACTTATTAGCTTTATGACCCTGGGAAAAATGCTTAATTACTATCTGCCTCCGTTTTTCTGTCTGCAAAATTCTGCAAATGGGGACACCATCTCTTTCTCAAGATTGTTATGAGAATAAAATTGTGTTTGTACATCACTTTCCAAACTTTAAAGCACTACGTAACTTTTCACTCTTTGCTATTTTTTAAAGAGTTACAAAACAAAACAGAGTGTGATTAGGGCAAAGTAAAGCAATGGTGAGAACTCATATTCGGAATCCAAGGATATAGGATTTCTAACACAAGAGGACTAGAGTGGAAGGGGTGGAAAGGGAATTACATGGCTAAATTTCTCTAAAATAAAAGACTGAGGATACTGACCAGGGGTGAAAAACCACTTACATTTTAGAGCAATTCATCAAGTATGAATAATCATCAAGACTTCTTTCTTTAACTTCTAGTCAAGAAGAAATCATGCAGAAAACCAAATATAGAATTTTTTCTCCTCAAAATGGGAAATGGTCAAGGCAAAAGATAAGACAGAATAATATGCTAACAAAGAATAAAAATATTCCAAATAGCATCTCATGGGAGAGGGAACCAGAGGAGATCATTGGATCAGATGAGGGCAGAGTAGTCTAAGAACTGAAAATACTGGGAATCATTGACATAGAAACCTGTCACTTCTCCAGCAAAATCTTTTCCCCAGTCTGTCTCTGTCTCTCTGTCTCTCTGTCTCTCTGTCGCTCTCTCTCTCTCTCTCTCTCTCTCTCTGCAATCTATTCTTCTAAACCCTACTATGATCACATCATTCCTTCACTCAAAAACTTCTTGCATCTATGACAAAACACAAATTCCTCAACTTGACATTTAAAGCCCTTCAAAGAGAGTCACCAGCCTACATTTCCAGGGCTACTGCACATCATAGTCTGTGTTCTAGTCCAGGGGTGGGGACCCTGTGGCCTTGGGGACACATGTGGCCTTCTAGGTCCTTGGGTGTAACCTTTTGACTGAGTCTAAGTTTTACAGAACAAATCCTTTTATGGATTTGGTTTTTCAGAATTTTGTTAAAGGATTTTTTATTATCCTTTACTAAAAGGATTTGTCAAAAAGTTGTACCCAAGTACCTAGAAGGCCACATGTGGTCTTGAAGGCCACAGTTTCCCCACCCATATTCTAGCTAATCTGATCTTCTTGTTCCTGGCAGTCCATCTCCCTCCTCTATGCCTTTGTACAGGCTCTTCCTTGTAACTGGAAGACACTGCTTCCTCACTTCCACCCCTCAACAGCTGCACTTTCCTTTATTGCCACTTCCTATAGGAAACCTGTCCTTATCATTTATTTGTTATGTTCTCTGCCTCTTAATTAAAATTATCATAATATACTTATCTATTTACATTATATATTTCTTCCATAAAATATGAACTCTTTGAGATCAATAACTTTTATCTTGTCTTCATAGTATCTAGCACAATTCTTTTTTTTTTTTTTTTGCTTTTTGTTTTTTGCTTTTTTGGATGGGGAAAGGTAGGGCATTTGGGGTTAAGTGACTTGTCCAAGGTCACATGGCTAGTTTTTGTGTTAAGTGTCTGAGGCTGGATTTGAACTTTGCTTCCTGACTCCAGGGCCAGTGCTCTATTCATTGCGTCACCTAGCCACTGCCTAGCACAGTTCTTGTATAAAGGGGTGAGGTAGGTGTCAATTGAATAAATTACCCTATTCTATTAGATTCAAGAAGTCTTTGGAAGCCATTAGATGAAACTGATTAATAGTAAATAGAAAGTGTGTTGGTTTTGGGTTAGGAGACTCAGCAGCATTCCCAGAAAAATATCTTTGAAGGGTCAGAAGATTTGGACTTCCCACTGGGGATGGTAGCCGTTTCCCAGAAACAATAGCAGTCAGAGGGTAAATTAGACACACCAAGGAAATATAGCTTCAAAACTGCCTAAGGGCCCCAACCTTCAGAGCCCAAAGAACTGTAACTCAAAGAAACTTTGTGAGGACCCTTGGAAGGAAGGGAGAAAGATGATTTATCATATAAGTTTGAAGCTTGGATCACCTTCCCCTATTGTGCAAGTGTGTCAGAGAGTATCAGGGAGATACTTTGTTCCAACTGTTTTTATTGTACTACCTTAACATTCTTTTAGAAAAGCCCATTTAATCGTGCTGACTAATTGAAATCAACTGATAATTACAGAGGAAGGACACTAATGGGGGCTCCTGAGCTATATAGCACTAGGAAAAAATACCTCATAGCCCTTCATGGTCTCCCAAAACCATAAGGAAAGATGTAGTATCCACCCTCTGGAAACCTAATCTGCTAGTGCAAGTTGGGGTTCGGAGACTGGCTCCAGTAAATTGTTACAATTGTGTATGATAGTAGCTTACTAGAAACTTTCCAGATTGCATTAGGATGTTCAAAGTTTGATGCCAAGAAACTTCAGATATCACTTACTCAAGAGACCCTGGACTAACTACGAAATTTGTAAATTTACTTTGATCCTACTGACTCTTTCAGATCTTCCAAACAGATACGCTCCAAATGTGTCTTCTTCACTAAATTTATGGCAACTTTAACCAGTTTCAAAACTATAACACACTAAGCAAGTGAAAATCAGTAATCACAAAAGATTCAGCTAAATCAGAAGGATCTAAATTCTCCCGAGAATCAAGAACCCTAAATGCAATTTTGGAAAATCCATTGCTAGTCTCTATTTTAAAACTGGCTTATAAGTTAACATACAAATATTATGGGTGGAAGGAGAGAGTGAAGTCCAATGAAAGAAAATTACTTCTAACTGGAAAAAATATTGTCATGAGAAACTTGGATGCTATATGTGTGTAAAGTCATAGCTAATATTTTGTATTCAGGGATATTACTATGAAATGCTCATCATTTGAGATGAAGAGGAAAGTAGAAATCAGAAAGGAAGTGATGGGGTGGGAAAGAAGAATTCACCCCAAGCGTACCATCCAGAAGATTCATTTTTCAACTGATTATTCTTTCTGAGTAGGGGTTGTCATGTTTCTTTAAAAAAAGCAGAGTAAGGACTGGAATTATTATCATGCCCTCTAAATTTAGCAACTTGAGGTAAAGCCCTGATCTTCCCACCCTAGTTATATCCCTAAGTACATGTCAATTTCTCTTTAGAAAAAGTAACTTGGAAGGGAAGGCAGTTTCTGTGAAAAAAAAAAAAAAAAAACAAGGTACAGAGAAAACAATGTCCATAGGCCTCAGAAAGCAATTAACTAGTGGAAGAAGATCAAGGTGAGAGTCCATATTAGCCCTGTGGAAATACTGGATTAAACATTAGTATCAAATCAAGAAGATGATTTAGAATAGGCATTTGTACTTCTTAAAATCTTTCCATCGATTATATATCCTGTTCATAATTAATCAACTATGGCTAGGTGACTGAAGTTTTCCTTTGGTGCCTCAATGAGATAAAGAAATTACCCCCAAGTGTCTAAAGGTTATGCTGGTAGAAAGCATGTTGTAGAGTCATTTTTTACAGGTATTGGGGGATGAGTTCAAGTAAGTTCCTGCTTTTACTCTGCCATCTTGGCTCTGCCCCCCAGAAACCACATTCTAGACCAAATGGCTTTGAGGACAGGCATGGTTTTACCATGGTTTTTTTTTTCACCATGTTTGTTTGAATTTTTTTTTTTGCATGTTTTTTTTTTATCATCAGCCTTGCTAAACTCAAAAAAGTTTGTCACTGGATATAGTACCTATAAGGTGGTAAAGTTTGAAGTCATAACAAAATGGAGATTCTGAGTAGGAAAGAATCACAGGGGACATTGAAGGCAACTTATTTTACAGATGAAGGAATTAACTTGTCTGAGGTTACATAGTACTTAGCAAAAACAGGACTTGAATCCAGATCCTCTGACTACAAACTGACCTTTCCTACTATATTACAGTACCTCGAATCTCATTACTTAGAGAAGAGTTGTGATGTCTATTACTGGAGAAAATACCCACACCAATAAAATTTCAAATCTTTGAAACATTACAATATAGTTGATATACCCACTGGTTCTGTCAATGAAACAGCATTTTATAACAGCACAGAAGAGGCTCAGTTATCCACTGAGAAACCTCAGGCAAGCTCATCCATTGGTTTACCCAGCATGACCCAAGCCCAGATCAAACCCCAGATAGAAGCTGCTTGGATTGTGGGTATAGTGACTAGCAGAGATCATTTCAGTGAACATACATTGCATATATATCATGTGAAGTGATCAGAGGCCTCTAAAGTGTTAGCCTTGCAAAACTCAACCCAGAAAAGCACCACAAATGTAATAGCCATAGCTTCTTGCATTGTTTTGGCATATATCCCATTGGACTTAGAATGTTTGTTTCTGCTTTATTTGATTAGTTCACTTTCATTTCTGAGCTTGCCCTCCTGTGACAAAGAAGATTATCTGTATTTAAAAAAAAAATATTGAGTTCCTTGAGGATAATATACATTATACATAAAAGCCCTTTCTGGTACCGCATTCTGGTTTGGAGGTGACCCTGGATTCTTGAAAACTATGCCAGCAAAGCAAATGCTGGAAAGGCTTCTAAATACAGGTCCAGTGATGGGTTGTATCTTTGTCTTCTGAGGACCAGCCTGACCAGGCCAGAAGGGGATCGTCACCAGAAGCTTGGCCATAGTTTGGTGACCCCTGTTAGAGAATATTACAACCTGAAATTACCTTAGTGAACATCTAGTCCAGTTGCCCATTTTACAGAGAAGTAAACTGAGGCCAAAAGATATGCCAATTCACCCAAGATCATACAAGGCTTAGAATCTCTATTTCCTGACTCCAGCCAGTGTTCTTCCCATTACACACTTTGCCTCTTAATCATCAACTTTTACTTGGCATTAATCCATTTGCTATTTGCATTGGCATTTTATATTGATTTACTGATCTTATGTCCAGAAGAAAATTCAAAGTGTTGTTGTGATTTTTAATAAATTCATTAAAAAGTAATAACCATTATTTTAAAGGAAACTGAGTCAGGAAGCACTCTGATGGCTAACCACTAGTGTCTCTGCATCTATGCTCCCTACCCATAATTCTGGGTTGAAATTTAATTGCTTTTGTCCCAGATTTGGCATCTATAATTAAGCAGGAATGGGCCACATTCCTCTTACTTCCTCCAAAAAGTTGAAAACTACAAAGAGGAAATTTGCAAGAAGGAGACAAGGATGTCTTCTAAAGACAGCCTCAGCCCAGTAATCTCCAAAGTAATTGAGGATACATTTGCATTCTGGGGAAAGACAGCTCTGCATTAAGCAAAAGGCAAGGAAGATAAAAAAGAGAGATATGAGTGTTTCAACAATAAATCAGGCAAGGGTGAATTGTCTCAAGTTTGGAGATCCAGCTCAAAGCTAAGAAAATGTTGATGCCTAAACTTCTGATGGGCCAGAAGAAGGGCAAGGATAGGATCCAGCTATAAAATGCATTATCAAATGGAAAATGAAAGGAGAATCTTTCCAGAGTTTGTTTTTTCATTTGGCACCAAATACTTTCTTGATAGTGGGACTCTTTGGAGCATAAAGTGGAAATGAGACATTACAGAAGGGACAAAGCCACTTCTTTGAAAGCCTGCCTCGTCATCAGCAATTCTTTGCACTAAGTTTCTTAGGAAAAACCAGTGTTGTTCCTGTCATATCAATGTGGAATAAAAATTCTTCCAAACATATCACAGGGATTTCAAGAAACTATCTAGATAGCCGAGCCCCCTAGATTCAATCAGGTTAGATTTTATTATGCCCATTTTACTGATGAGGCCCCAAAAGCCCCTATGCCCTCTACCCTCACAGTATCATAGATTAAGAGCAGGAAGGGACCTTAGAATCAATCTCATTTGCCAGATAAGAAAAATGCTTTCAAGAAAGGTAAAATGGGGGCGGCTAGGTGGTGAAGTGAGTAGAGCATCGGCCCTGGAGTCAAAAGGACCTGAGTTCGGATCCGGCCTCAGACACTTAACACATACACAAACAAAAACCTAGCTGTGTGACCTTGGACAAGTTACTTAACCCCAATTGCCCTCCAAAAAAAAAAAAGAAAGAAAGGTAGAATGATAATTATTTGCCCAAGATCACATAAATGGCAGAAGAAGGATTTAACTTTAAGTCCTCTGACTCTAAAGCCAGAGCTTCTTCCCTTATATCACACTAATTTCTCCCTAAACAAAGCTGAAGGATCTCAAAAACCTAGTCTCAGACATGAAGTTGATAGACTAGGCTGATAACAACTTTCAACAGTGGCCCCTGACATTTGATGAGTAGCTCAGGATGGGCCTCTGAATGTTTGATCCCCACCCCAATCCCATCAGAAATACACCAACAAGGAAAGACCTGAAAGGGAAATTCATTCTTTCAGGGGGGAAAAAGGGAACAGATATATCTTGTCTAAACCAGAGCATAAGGTGTCACTCTAAGAAAGGAAACTTGTAGAATTATAACACAAGGGAGAACGTCTGACCATTAGATGTTGGAGGGGTAGAGCCAAGAAATGCTAGAGGGGCAGAACCATAATAGAAGGGATTCAAGCCTCAGATTGTCTAAGACATTATCAATTGGACACAGTGTTCAGCAATGACTTTCTTATAAAGAGATCAGACTCTTTATAACCAGCATAGGGGAGCACCTTGTGTTGGGGCTCTTTCATTGTCAAACTGCCACTTCTCCATAGGAAGGGGAGCTTATTTGCATGACCCTGTGTAAGAAGTCCTCAGTTACTCCCAAGATATGCAGCTGCCCCTTGTCTTATCTGGCACAAGGTCCAGGAGTCAGACGCTTTCCAATAGTTGACCAAAAGTCTCTCAGGGTAAAGTTCTGTGGGTTGATGACCAGCAAATGGACACTGATTGAGAGGCAAAATCTTGGGCTTCTGTGGATGCATTGGAGAGGCAAACAGTAGATCAATTTAAATGGTACAAAAGAGCCAGGGTGGTAGCACTGAACATAGTAAATGATCCAGGGACAGAGCTATAAATCAACAACACCAGAAATAGAATCAAGGAAAAGTCCAGAAATTACAAAGCACCTAGAGTACTTTGGGGGACTTCCATAGCTTTTGAAACTACTTGATTGGATGCCTCTGAGGAAAGTCTTGACTTACAGACAGGTGCCCTGCCACAGATGAGGCATTTCTAGTTCACTGCCACCCTAAAATATTTCCTACGGTCACAAAGCTAGTATGGAGCAAAGATAATGCTTGACATTCGTACGCTTTAATTGTGAAATCCTTTACATACAGTTAAGTCAACTTTACATACAGTCTAGTCATAGTCTTCTGCTGGCCTCTTCTGCACAGCTTTCTTTTAATTATTCCTCATTAAATCACACTTCAGCCTGCTCACTGCCACCATGGGTGACTTTCAATTTCAATTCATTGGAAATCATTCGGTCCCATGATTCACAGCCATATGAATGCTGTAAGAATGTTGGTATTTTTTTAAAGTGATCTTTGTTATACAAAGAAGCTCAGAGAGGCTAAAATCACTCTAGTTTTTGAAAGACAATCCAACCCACTAACCATCATTATATTCAATTCTTTGCCCAACTCATTCTTTATTTTAGTAGACACCCAATATATATAATAATGATTATTTTATTATAGATAAAATATCATATTATTTATATCATATCATATCATATTCTATCATGTTATTATAAATTAAATATTATAGATTATCTATCCAATGCCATAATATAATTTGAAAAGGAGGCATTCTTCAATCGCTTGACCTTTCTTATATAAATATTCAGGTAAAAGTTATTCAAATGATTATGGATCTCATTTAGAGGGCTCTGAAATCCTATGGGGCTTATTATTTATAGTAACTGACATTTGTATGGTATTCTAAAGTTTGCAAAGCACTTCACATATGTTCATTTGAAACTGATAACAATCCTTGGAGGTGGATAGTATTAATATTCCAATTTTACAGATGCAAAAAATAAGACTGAGGGAATTAAGTGACTTGTCCAGGACCATACTGTCAGCAAGTGTCTGAGGCAGGATTTAAACTCAGTTCTTCCTGACTTTGTCACATATCTCCTATGTAATTTGCATAATATCATCCAAAAATTAGGAGTATATAGAGAACTTCACTATCTCTAGAGAATCTTTCTTCCATTTAGATTCCTCACTGGACATCTACCATGCCACTAGTGTCTTTGGCAAATCTATATGTTTCTTTTATTATTTCACTTAATAATCAGAAGGCCAACGTCATTTCTGCTTTTATATTTTTAAAGGATTTCTATATGATTCTGACATATACATCAGGGACACACCATTGAAGAAAATCTTTAGGATAATATTGTACTCTACCCAGATATACATTTTTGGTTTGTCTTTTTGTAATCTATAAAGAAATACATAATGTTTACAACTGTCAGTCAATGGCTTGACTATAAAGATAAAGGTTTCTGTAGAATATCGTTTGGGAAAATTTGCCTGTTCCTTTCTTATAACTTCATTAAGGTCATCTTCACTGTACATGTAGATTTTGATCATAAAATTGTGTAAGTATAAGAAAAAATAATTTAGTTGTTATTAATTTCACTTGATCAACAGAAATATCCTCCCATAAAATTATCTCCAAAAAAAAAAAAAGGATTTGGATACAGTCTAAATGAATTTTGCTAATTTGATATTTACTAAAATATCACTTCCCTTTGTGATACATGGGGGAAGGGAGTCTCTGTGTGTGAGTGTGCATGTAGGTATGTATATATATATAGAAATATAGATATGTACATGTACATACATACACACATATATTTGTATATATATACGTATATATATATATATATATAACTATGTGTGTGTGTGTGTGTGTGAATTAACAGACTACTATCTATTGGATACTATTCCAGGTTTTAGCGAAACGACAGAAAAACAAAAGAATCCGAGCCTCTGTTGGAGGTGAATATGTCCAGAGAGAAGTAAATAGAAAGTATGTATCAAGTAAGTTCAAGATAGTCCCAGGAAAGGAGGCTGTAGCTGCTTGGAGAGATTGGAAGAGCTTCACGTAGAGAGAGATAGGAAGTTGAATTTTGCAGGAAGTTAAGGGTTCTAAGAGGCAAAGGTGAAGGAGTTAATTCCAGGCTAGGGTGAGTAGCCTGTGCTTAAGGATGGAGGCAGAAGAGGAAATCTGGTAATGAAGAATAGCAAACAGTCCAGTTTGCCCAAGATATTGAAATATCTATCAGGTGAAGGGTGAGAAAATGAAATTAGCCTTGAGAGACAGGCTGGAATTCAATTGGAATGGGCTTTAATTTCAAATAGCAAAGACTGAATTTTCTCCTAGAGGTACTATGTTTTTCAAATAGGGTGGTGACATAGGAAATGTGTGCCTTGGGATTATCACTATTGGTAGCCTGTAGAGAATTAATTGCAAAAGGGAGGGATGTGCAGGGGGGAGATCCGTTTAAGAGTCTACTGCCACAATTGAGAGGTGGCAAGAAATGATGGTGGAGCAAAGACTATGAGTAGGAAACATGTCGTGGAAGTAAATTTAACAAGATCTAGATTAAATTGGATAAAGCCTAGATTAAATACTGTGGGCCAGGAGAGGAGCTAGCATTTGATTGAATATGAGAGGTAAGGAGAGTGAAGAGTTAAGGATAACTCCTGGGGTGTAAACATGCAAGACTGGAAATATGGCAGTGCCTTGGATGGCAACAAGGTAGCTGGGGATGAGAAAGGACAACAGAAAATCTTTTGGGGACAGCCTATGGGACACTCAATTAGAAACCTCTAACAGGCAATTATTTATGTTGTACTAGTCTTCAAAAACTACACTAGGTTTAGGTGTATACATCTCAGAGCTATTTATGTAGAGATGGTAACTGAGTCTATAGACATTGCTTACATTATTTTTAAAAAGAGAAGCTTTAGCAAAAGATCCTAAAAGATAGAAAGATACTATATACGTCTGCAGAAAAGTAAAGGCATTTGGTGAGTGAGAGTCCAAAAAAGATAACTCTCAGTCTGGGCATATAATGCTCCTCACTCACAATGCTTTCTTTACAGAACACCAAGAGGGGCTAGGTGGGACAGTGGATAGAGGACCAGGCCTGGAGTCAGGAAGACTCATCTACCTGATTTGGCCTCAGAAACTTACTAGTTGTGTGACCCTAGGCAAGTCACTTAACCCTGTTTGCCTCAGTTTCCTCATCTGTAAAATGAGCTGTAGAAGGAAATGGCAAACCACTCCAGTAGCTTTGCCAAGGAACTCCCAAATGGGGTCACAAAGAGTTGGACATGCCTGAAATGACTAAATAGCAACAAAAATGTTCTTAAGTCAAGTTTCTCCTCACATTTTCCCCTTGAAATAAACAGAATTATTCCATGCAGTAAGTAGCCAAAGCATCACGCTCAGTGTGACGAGATCTTTCCATTGTTTTCTGAGCTGATTCCCAAGATAACGAAATGAGGAATGTTTCCAAGCTTAGAATGAGCATAATGCAGTCAAAATTCCCTTCTTTCCAATTCCGTGTGAGCTCAATAACAAATAACAGCACCTTTTATGGAGAAAAAATGGCTACCATATGGAATGATGTCATGAAATGGCACCAAAGAGGTGTTAACTCACAAACCAAAGGGACCTAAGCAAGAAACTGAGGCCCATAGAGGAATTCACTCACTCCTCCAAAGTTGAATAGTGAAAGAAATGGGATTTAAACCCAGCATCTATTACTCCAAATGCAGTATTCTTTGTTACAAAGATTGCTAATTTATAATAATAAATCAATAAATATTTATTAAATGCCTACTGTGTGTCAGGCACTGTGCTTATTGTTGGGGATACAAAAAGAGGCAAAAAAACAGTCCCTGTCCTCAAGGAGATTACACTCTAATGGACTATTAATAATATAATTTATAAAATAACAATAGCTAACATTTACATGACACAATAAGGGCTACAAACTGTACATATATCATGTGATTCTCACAACCACCCTCTAAGGCAGGTGTTATTGTTATAACCATTTTACAAATGAGGACATTGAGGCCGAGATAGGTTAAGTGCCTTACCCAGCATCACATCTGAGGCAGAAAGTAAACTCAGGTCTTCTTGTCTCTTTCTTACTGCTGCCTAGATTACAAAGGACATAATCCCTAACCTCATTGAGTTTATAGTTATATTATATTTTATTTATTTATTATATTTATTTCTATTATATATAAATATATTTATATATTATATGTTACATTTATATTATATGCTGTTATATTATATAATATGTTCTCATATATTATTATATTATATTTATATATAACATATGCTATATTATATATCATTATATTTATATATGCTATATTTCTATAATGTGTTATATTCATATGTTATATATAAACAATTAAATATATTATATTTACATGAATTATTATATTTATTTACATTGTTTATAGTTACATTAAAATCCTGTCTCAGACATTTATCAGCTTATTAAACCCTCAGTCACTAGACTCCTTAAGCCTCATTTCCTCATCTGTAAAAAGAGGGTAGCAGCATGTTTTCAAGTATTAAATGAGCTAAGGTATGTAAAGTATTTTGTAAAACTAAAAGTACTATACAAACATGTCAGAAAAATCTTTGGGGGGGATGGAAATTGAAACAGATAACTGTAATACATTATTGGAGAGGTTTTATAGAAACAAAATATTATATAAGATTCAAGAGAAAGGTCATTACCAAGAGGAAAACTAAAGGAGACCTTCCTGGAGGAGAAGGCATTTGATTTGGACTTTGAAGGATTGATTGGAATTCAAAAAGTGAAGAAAGGACAGTAGCAACTGGGAAAAGTAAGAGCAAAACCATGGAATCAGTCAAGCCAAGAATACTGGGGCCACTCTGTGAAAGACACCCATACCATCAGTGGGAAGAATGGCCACACCTCAGGAACATGTGTGGGAGAGTACATCTATAGTAAGGGCGCAAATGGAGATGAGTAGAAATGTGGAGAGCACACAGGACCAGGGAACATATATGAAAGGCAACATGTGGAGGGAACTCGTGCATCTAGGAGGAAGCTAGGTAGTGCAGTGGATAAAATGAAGGGTTTAAATTCAGGAAGCCCTGAGTTCAGATCAGGCACTTACTAGCTGGGTGACCCTAAACAAGTCATTTAATCCTTGTCTGCCTCAGTTTCCTCAACTCCAAAATGAGGATTATAATAGCATCTACCTCCCAGGGTTGTTGTGAGGATCAGATAAGATATATTTGTAAAGCACTTAGCATAATGCTTGGCATATAGTAGTTACTTATTAAATGCTTATTCTCATCCCCCTCCTTTCCAGGACACACGAATGGAGGGAAAGCTCTCTCCTCTGAGTGAGGCAACTCTACTTGTCAGCTACAATAAGGCTATCGTAACTTAGTATCACAGATTTAGAGTTGGAAGGAACCACTGGGTCCAACCTCCTCATTTTGTACTTCACTGGTCTTAGGGTCCAGGATCTGCTCTTTACTTCTAAATATTATCTTCCCAAGCTGAGGAGCTACATCTGTCCCATAAAATGAAGAGAAGGCTCTGTTATCACTTTTAGATTGTAAGTTCCCTGAGGGTAAGGACTGTCTTTTTCCACTGTTTATATTCCCAGTGCTTAGAATGGCCACTGGCACATAGTAGTCACTTCCCAAATGTTTACTGAACTATTGAATTGAATTGGACAGTGCCCATCATAAACCTATGACATACCATGAAATTTACTTTTATGGTAATTAAGTCCTATCCCTCCCACACCTATCCTCCAATCAAATTTGTATTTGTCTCTCCCTGCTAAAGTCAAATGTAATGGGGGATATGTTAATAATTCAAAGGTTCTAGTTAGCTGACATTTTACAACAATAAGTCAGAACATATGGCAGCAAATGTTTAAGTACTTTAGGGGACAAAAATTCACCCCAACAATTAGAACCAGCTTTCAGAAATGCCAGGAAACAGAACAGATTATCTGTGCTATCCATAACCTCTGTCACATGTGAGAAAATAGGTGAAAAGCTGATGAAAAGGTCGTCAATTATACCCTTCCTTTTTACCCCAATTCCCTCCCAGTCCTAAACTTTTATCATTCCAGCTTTATCTAATTTGTTTTTCCTTGCAAAAAAAAGGCTCTGGTCAAGGACATCATGACCTATCTATTCAGATCAAGGTAGGAAAGAAATTTAAATTGACTCCTGCCATCAGCCTCCAATTTTTTAAATATAATTTTCCAATCCATTTTATATATTGACTTTTTTCCCCTGTGAAGCTTAAGAAGGGAAGGGAGAATGTTTGGCTAATCAGGGTCACCTGGTCATCTTAAAGCCTCTTTCTGGCATAAAGTAATGTTTATAATCAAAAGGATTCCTTTTAATGGTTCAAAAATACTGCAAAGTGTATTTAAGTGCAGAGAATGGGCAATTCTGCAAATCTTCATGTAAAAGCATGCTGTCCCAGTGGAGTTTAAAGACTGCCTCACCATCCCAACATCTTGATTTAAAGTGACACTACATATTGGAAACCTTGTTTGTAAAGGAATTGGTAAAAGCAAAATCATTCAGCTATGTCACACTGATTTTTAGTTCAGTGTCTTGGTGTCTTTTAAGGAAGGTAGATAGAGTCGTGCTTTCAACTCTGAATATGAATCTTTGAAATCCTTCATGTTCTAAGTGTATTACAGTTGGGACAGTCTGCAAATAGAACCCAGGACTAGAAAGTATGGATGCATATTTAAAGTAAAAGCATTTGACTAAGTTGTCACATATTGTTGGCTCGATATTATCCACACAAATGTTTTCTTTCACATCCCTTCACACCGTTTCCCCCACACACACACCTTTTTTTTTTTTATAAAATGCTTGCCAAGCATTTTCTTCACCAAGACAATTTCATATGATCACTGACAGTGATGTGCCCTCATAAAGACAGAAATGACCTAGAAGATGTTGTCAACCAATACTGATGACTCAGATCATCCCTACCAAAGCCTTTGTGTTTTCTCTGTACCCAAGACTTTGGGAAGCTCTGCCACACAACCTGGCATCAAACCCACCAAAAGGAACACATAGAAAAAGGAAAAACACATCCATGCATGTACAAACCCACCCAAAGACACCCAAACTCCCCACTGTACCCTATAGACATGTTGTTAGACAATGATGGAGTTCTACCTGTCCCTTGAATTCCACCTCAAGCACTGGAAGGTCCCATTCCCATCGTGACATAAAGGTAGCTGCAAACATCACAAGGCAAAGCCCAGCTCTTAGGCATTTCTTTCTGAGAGCCTTCCTTTTGGAGACTTCTTGTAACATGCCTCAGAATTATTGCCCACAGCTGCTCCCTCACCACCTCCCCAGCTCAGCTGCCCTCCTTTCCTTGATGTGCTGAGACACTGAAGGCCCCTCTACTCTGAAAAAACAACAATGAGGAACTACCTCTGGTATTCCCGATAGGACAAAGCAGAAATGCTCAAATAACCATAGCACTGATTTAGGGTTGGGAGTAAATTCAGAGGTCATCTAGCCAACCCTTCATTTTCATAGATGAGGAAACTGAAGCCAAAAGAAGCACAGTGACTTGCCAAAGGTAACAGATAATCAGCATTCAAAGACAGGTTCTCTGACAACAAACCTAGCACTGCACTGCCTCTAAATCTGATGTCTATAATCCCCATGGAAGAGACAATTATGTCCTTCTCAATGTCTTTCCCATGTGTCCTTTCCATTCTAAGAGCTTAGATGAATTGGTCCTCTACCCAGAAGCAGATGAATTTTCCTAAAACTATTCATGTCACTCCTCCACTCCAATACCTTCAATAACTCCACACTGTCAGACTCCTTAGCCTAGTATTCAAGACCCTTCATAGTCTGGACCCAACCTTCCTCTGAAAACCTAATTCATGTGACATATTAATAAAAATAATTGCCCTCTGCCCTCAAGAAGTTTGCAATCTAGAAGCATGTAAACAAATCATTAAGTTACAAAATAGAATATGATGAAATCATTAGAAGGGTAAGAGGCATAGACAAAGTACTATGAAGGGTGAGAAGGTAGAGATCGAATATACTTGGGGAAAGCAAAGATGCCATCATGGAAGAGGTGTTCCTATATGTGTGGGATTTGAAGGATGAGGATAAAAACACAGAAGCTTAGAGTTGGGTGGACTCTTAGAGGTGATTCCATCCAATCTGTCACTGAACAATAATGCCCTCTACAGTATACCCAATAAGGATTTGTTTTTAAAGACAGATGTGGAATGGAAGAAAGGAGAGAAGTGCAGGGGCTGAGTATATTTAACAAGAGCCAGTAAAAAAAATATTTGCCTGGGGTCTTATTAATCTGATCAAAAGCTTTATACAGTCAGGGAAGGGTGTCTTATCTAAACAATTTATTTCTCTTAGGGCCTAGCATTGTGATCCTTATGTTGTATGTGCTTAATATATGTTTATAAAATGAAAGAATGAATGATTTAAATAGCAGCTCGGGGTGGGGGGAATAGTGTACATATATCTGTCAATCAAAACACCATAAAGAATAGTAACAATAACAAAAGAAAAATATTAGTGGAAACACAGTATTTCAAATGATTCAATATATAAGTAAGGGTAATAATAAAACTTATGGTCTCATATATCTATATGGAAATGCAGATTATTAGTAATAAAGAAAATTAAAAATCTTAAAGATATAAATTCAACTTCAAATCACTGAATTTTGATTAGATTTGATTCACAACTAAAATATGTCGATAGAAAAGTGGACTTTATTCCAAGGTAACAAATTAGATGAAAGTGTGGTAGAGTAGCATTGTATGTCAAGATATTATGCTTGTGTGAAGACATAATGAACCACAGCTTCAGAAAGTTTTGGACAGCATTTGGATGAAGTAATATTGTAGTAGAGGTATACTACAGACCAACTATGTAGAAGGGATTGGATGATGAGTTTTTTAAATGTCATATTCTGGGTACAGAGAAATTATATGATAGCAATGGAGATCTTTGTATGTGAAGATATCTATTGGGAGTTTTTCTCTCCTAAAAGTAAAAAAGCTATGAAATTTTAACCTTGCCTTAGTGGCAAGGTGATTTTTAAAAGGTAGAAGAAACAATGGAAGTAATTACTATTCTAGACCTAAATGTAAGCATTTTGAGGGCAGAAACTGATTTTGCTTTGTTCTATATCTTCAGAACTAACATAGTGCCTAGCACATAATATGTATTCAATAAATGATTCCTCCTTCATTAACTGAATTGAGTTGAATAACTATGATTAAATAAATGATGGGTTGCATTAGGAAGAACTGGCTGCTGACATATAAAGGACAGGAAACTAGAAAAGAATTATGCATATCTTATAGATTATGATAAAGAAATACACCAGCTCTGGGGAAAAGTAGTGAGGCCAGACTTCAGAGGATGTATAGGCACTATTTCAAAACCTAAAACTTCAAAGGGATACAGATTATGCAACAGTACAAACTTCAACATTTCATTGTAGCTTGCAAAAATTTGGTACCCACCAAATGCCTGAAAGATCCAAATTATTAACTAGAAACTCATTATCTTTCCTAAAAAAATGACAAACCCCTCTACGACTACTGATCCCTGTAGGAAACCTTTATTGCATTGTCTGAATCTGGCCCTGTATGGTTGGGAAACTAGACTTGTTTCTTAGAATCCAGATTCATGTAATGCTTAATTCAGGACCTAGGTTATGTTTATCAGGAACCCAATTAGATCTGAATTTTCATGCAAGGAATGCAAGGAGTTTTTTCCCACTACACATCCTAAGCAACCTGTGTATCTTATCAAGAAACTATCTCCATGCTGGACAATCAGTTAATGTTTTCTTGTTCCTTTTTTTGAATCTTAAAATAATGCGTAACTTACAGATACTTGACCTTTCTTTCCCTCTGCCAGACAATTTAATAAACCTCTTCCCAAATTACTTCAGTTTAGGAATTTTTTGTTTTCAGCTTTAAAAAATTGGCGGGTGGCTAGGTGGCACAGTGAATGGAGCACCAGCCCTGAAGTCAGGAGGACATGAGTTCAAATCCAGCCTCAGACACTTAACACTTTCTAGCTGTGTGACCTTGGGCAAGTCACTTAACCCCAATTGGCCTCCAAAAAAAAAATTTGGTGTCAGAAGTAGCATCTTTGAGGGTTGACCTAACAGATGGGATTCAGGTGGAACACAGCCAAGTCCCCTCTAACCCCAAACTAGACCTTAGGACTTAAGCCTTGGGTGATCAGAAAGCTAAGAGGTGGGGAACCATTCTGACTTAGAGAATTACTCAGAGAGGGTCAGAACTAGCTTCGTTACTTCTATGGGCAAATGAGTAGTCCTCTTGGATTGATCAACCAAGAGTTTCTGGGAGGCATATCCATCATCTGTTCATGTGGTCAGTCCTCCAGTAGGTCTTTCCTCTTTCTCTTCCTGTATTTCTCTTACCCTCATGTGACTATTAGAAAATAGATACCAGACAACTAGTCCATAACTATATCCTGGTGGCAGTAAATGAAAGGACTGTCAGTTAAACCATATCACCTTCCAGGAGGAAACCTTTTGTCAGTTTAGTTGCTTGAGCGCCCCTGGAGAAGCAGTCACCAAATCCTCACTGACTTAGGACAACCCCAAATTAATGAGGGGAGCTCATTAGTCAAAATTAACTACTGCCCAGGGTTGAGCCATGCTCATACCCCAGAGCAGGGAATCCTTATTTTTTGTCTCTCTACAATCTCTATGAGCTTCTCATGAAAATCTTTGTTTTGTATCATGTCTAGTGTTATTTGTACATTTTGCTACCTTGGAAAGTTTCTGTGGGAAAAATGCAGCCAACTATAAAGACTTGTTAAAATTCACACACACAAAAAAAAACACCTGCAGCCAAACTTTAGAATGCATGGGAAGATTAATGAAGTGCATACTTGATTCAGTTCACCTAGCTTTCTGTAATCTGATGCTAAACTCTCTATCCCAATAAGCAGGAACCTACTCCCAATTTAAACACATCAGGAGATAAGGTTTTAAGAAGGAAAAATAAAACTTGTAAAATGCTTTCTCGCTTTCATTTCAGTCTTAGCCAGGTTGGGGTTACAGAAATAAATTCAGACAAAGAAAAGAAAGGAAAATGGGGTGGTTTCTTTCCTGGTTTGTAGAAATTTATGGCATCATAATCAAAGACTAAATTTGTAATCAAAATACAATATCTTTGCTCGAAATTTCCAAATTCAGGTTTGAAACCTTTTGTAAATGCAGAAATATTTTAAGAAAAATGAGTGTGCCAGTGTACTGGCACTGCACAGGACCACCAGTGTAAACCTTTGGAATGGGACTAACTAAAAACAGTGGTTTCTATAATTTGAGGTATTAGAAGGATGTCCTTGGGAAATTTGAGATTTTGAATCATTTGTGATTATAAACTCAGCTTTGATTTGATTAAGTTTGTCCTAAAACTAAATTATAAATGTGGTCTCATTTAAAGTGGGTTGTGCTCTATTAAGAAAACTGTGACGTTTGACTATTTATAGGTAGTCAGACCTCAATGGAAAATACACTTGATGTTTAGCACTAAGGTGATATGTTTAGAAAATGCATGAATAAGAATTGAAAATGTGATTGCTCTTTACTGGTCTTTTAAATGTGATTAGTATAGAATACCAGATTAACAGATGAACAAAGTAATTTACTTTATAAGGTAATTCAGACATACATTCAGCTGAATTTATGATATTTTACTTGCAAAATGTTTTGCAGTGTATTTTTAAAATCCATAACATTGTTTGTATTATTGGCAGGCTTCTAATTTTTCTTGTATTGTGATTTTTGGGAAACTCATTGCATAAAAAATGCTGTTAATTAGAACATTGATACCAAGAGGGTGATATAATTTTATCATTGGAAAATTCATTCCTCTTTTGATAGAAACTGTTGTCATGGATTTTTTTAAAAAACCATCAAGAATTTAATCATATATATTTTGTTTAAAAATTAATAATAATGTAATAACTTAGAATTTAGGAAAATAATATGGACTTTGGAAACTTACCAGATTTTTATTCTCCTCGATCTTCAGCTTTAATGAGATCTATTTGTAATACTGTGAAGTCATATACTTTATATACATGAAGACCCATATCCTTGGATATATCGATAAAGGGCACCAAATGTTGCCTATGGGGTGGGAATGAAATATTTCAATCCATTCAGATACAAGATAGACACAATTCTGCATTTCCTATGCCATTTTATTTTGAGGTCAGAAGAGAGAAATCAAAGAATATTAAAGCTGTCACCAAAGTCAAGGTCAGGGTCATTCACCCAATAGGCATCACACTATTCTCATAAAAACATAGTGACTGCAAGGAAGCATTGCCTCTATTTGTACCCTGCTCTGGATGAAAATACATTAGAATCAGTGCAAGGTCTCTCACTCCCTACAAGTAATTTACAAAATCAGAACTAAGAAAAATGTAATTTTAGTACTTTTTCCAAGATCTCAATAACTTCTCTTGATCTTAGAAGATACTTTAGATTCTTCCCCTATGGTATTTTCTAACTCCAAAAAGTTCTTTTTCTAAACTAGTTAACCTAGAGTTTCCATTGTAATCCTATGGATATTTATGTTAATGCATTTAGAAATATATTCTGGGAAGGGGTCTATAGACTTTACCAGACTGACAAGAGAGTCTGTGACACACAAAAAGTTAAATACTCCTACTCTAAACTGAATGAAGAGCTAATCTAAGACCCTTTTTCCTTCTGTCATGTAATCATAACAATAACTAGCTTTAGCAAAGAAGTGTGTTTTACATCTCATTAGATCTGCATAACAAATCCAAGAGGTAAGTGCTATTATTATCTCCATTTCACAGATGAGGAAACTGTGGCAAACAGATGTTAAATGACTTACCTAAGGTCACATAGCTAATAAGTATCTGAGGCAAGATTTAAACTCAGGTCTTCCTGACTCTGAGCCCAGGGCTCTACCTATCATGCCACTATACTGTCTAATGAAAGTGATGAAAGTCATTATCATTAAGGAAAGAATGAACTTACCTTCTATTTCATAGGAACAAAGGATGATAGACAGAACTGGAAGGAAACTTTAAGGCCATTAGATTCAACCTCCTCATTTTATAGATAAGGGAAACCGAGACCCAGAAAAGTTAGGTGTCTTGTCTAGAGTTATATTCCTAAGTATCTGAGGCAAGATTTGAACCCAAATCTGTCATAACAAGTCCAACATAATCTTCCCTATACTGTGCTGCCTTGTTAGCTAACAATATTTATTGGAATCCCCATCATTTCTGGTGAATCTTATTTAATAGGTTCCCCATTTGGTCACAGTTTCCCAGAAAACACACATACATACACACACACACACACACACACACACACACACATTCACATATGATGAGTACCTTATCTATGCATGCATTTGTCAGTGCAAACACATTTATATATACTCACCTTATCATTTTCATGCTCAGCCTTATAAAAAATGTTTCTAAAAAGCGATTATTTTCTGGGCATTAGGTGCATCACTCAGTCTTTTTAATGGCATTTCTCTAGAAGCTGAAATTAACACGTAAAGCTGTATCACCGGGGGAGTCTATGGTATCCTCAATGAAGTGCTGAAAACACCTTTGTATCTCAGACTTGCTCCCCACAGTCACATTGCTGCTGAGGATGTGAAGGTATCCCTGTACCTAAATGCCACGTTGATTTACATAATCTCTAGCCCCAAAGAATCTGTTTGGATTTGACTATGTCTTATGTGACTCACAATATCTAAAGTGGCTCCAGTCATGCTCCTCTTCAACATCTTTATGGCAGCAACCTTTTCACACATACAGCCTCCACTCATTCCCTCCCACCCCTACACATGCCTTCATTTCTAGGACCATAACAAAATTACTTTAAGGAAGGACTCAGACCAGTCATGCCCATGCCTTCACTTCTCTCCCGATTCTACTCCTCCCTCTCCAAACTCCTTTCTCCACCAATTCCCACTAGCTTTCTTGCCCTAGAAGATGACTCCTCCCCTGTAGTGTTCTCACTTTGAAAGATCCTTCCACCTTGCCATTTCTTCCTCTGATTGATGAGCTCTTCCCAGGACCATCCTGTTAAGGACATATCCAGGCTAGCCATGTTCACTACTTTACTCTTCTCTAAGATCCATTGTTAACTCTCTGCACTTCTTTCTCCATCATGCCCATCTCCCTCCCTTCCTCCCACCTCAACCTGTTCAGCTTTCTTTTCTATGTTGTCATCCTCCGTTAGATCATAAGCTTCTTGAGGATATGGGTTGTCTCTTTCTGTTTGTATTTGTATTGCCAGTGCTTAGTATAATTACCTGCCATAAAGTGCTTAATGTATACTTGTCAACTTGACCTCTCTTGCTACTAGAAAGTGAAATTCCAATCAATTCCCTATGGTCCACTCACCATCTCTGTAATTTTCCAAACCCAAATGCCCCCTCCCTGTTAACTACTCCTCTGTTATCATCTGTGTCTGTCTGTCTGTCTGTCTGTCTGTCTGTCTCTCTCTCTCTCTCTCAGAAGATAAGCTCCATTAAGTATATACTTATTTTTACAAACTTTTGTATTTGTTTTCCTCAAACTGAGATTAGTGATTTTCATACTATTAATACTTAATAATTTTTTCATTAATTAAACATCACACACCTTTCTTCAAACTATGGCGAGAGGCAGGGATATTCAAGAAGTAAGACTTGTACCAGGGAGTCTCAAAATTATGGGTTATTTTAGAGGTCACCTTGTCCATCCCTCTTCCTATCCAAAGACAAAGTCCCTTTTATAACATCTTTGACAGCTGAATATCTGGCTTCTGTCAATTTCAATTAATGGAATTCTTTACAAGGGAACACATATCAAAGTAAAAAGAAAAAGCACTTGAATTAGCAGTCAGATCTGGATTCTGCATTAATAGAATAGTATTCTGATCAAGGGAAGTAATTCTCCCATTTTGTTCTGTGCTGGTCAGACCATAGCTAGATTATCATGTTCAACCCTGTTCATCACATTATAGAGAAGATATGGAGAGAATCCAATTCAATTTACCTTGGAGGCAGCAGGGTGTAATGGGTAGGTTATTTATTGAATGTGGAGTCAGAAAGGCTTGGTTCAAATCCTAGGCAAGTTAGCCTCCATGCCTCAATTTTCCTCATCTGTAAAATGAAGGGGTATCCTCAATGGTCCCTAAATTCTTTTCCAGGTCTACATCCCTCCTCCTATAAGGGGTGGAGTAAGAAAAAATAAGCATTTATTAAGCACCTATTATGTGTCAGGTACTATGCTAAACACTTTACAAATATCATCTCATGAAACTGAAGATTTCAAATTAGGACACTGACACTTAGGGACTTCCATGATGTGACTGTACCCAACCCTTTCCCACCTTACTTCATGCTACTTCTCTGCCTATTTTGTCATCAAGACCAAGTGAATTACTAGTCATTTCCTAAACCCATTGCCCTATTTCCCCTTGCCTATAACATTCTCTATTCATCTCTCTACCCCAAACCCTTATTTTGCTTCAGGGCTCAACTCAACCATCACCTACTCCATTTAGCCTTTCCTGATCCCAAACCCTCCCAGCTAGCTGGTTGTTCTACCTCCTCAGTTTCCCCAGTACTACACCCATTTGTATATGGGTGCCTCCCTGATAGAATAGAAGGTCCTTGAAGACAAGTTCTATTTTTTTTTTGTCTTTTGTTTTGTGCCTTGCACATGGTGCTTAATGAGTGTTTGTTCAATTCATTTGAAAACCCCAGGAAAATGAATCTCAATCAGCTTTGATCTTGGTGATAATAAGCCAGACTGAGTCTTTCACTGTTTTCTCAATTGTGAAGACAGACAAGTGTTGACTGTGTTAAAGTGTTGCTTATATAACTTTCATTTCTGTAATTAAGAAAGAGCCACCTGGCAAAGAAACTCTGGCTCCCAGGCTCCAAAGATCTCTTTAAGCATGATCAATTTCCCATGTAGCGCTCAGTAATTTCCATTAGAACCTCTTGCCACAAACAAAGTTGGGTTTTTGGTTTTTTTTGTTTTTTACCACTTTTCCAACTAATGTAGGATAAAAATCACCTTCAAATAGCCTGAGCAGGCCAACATTGAGTATACCTCACTCAAAGTTCAAATTAAACTTCAGATGACATAACATTGTTTCTCTATTATCACTCATGGGGGAGGGGAGAGCAGGATCATAGATATACAGATACTCACATGCAACGTGGCTTAAGCATGTGTGAGACAATGGAGTACAGGAAAATACGCAGTGATTCAGTGATCAGGGGACCTGGACTCATAGCCGGATCTGATTTAAACTCCGTCAGCCTCCAATTCCTTATTTGTAAAATGAAGGAGCTAGGTTGGATGGCTTTGGAGCCTTTCCCAGCTCTAGACCTATGATCCTTTGATGCTTTATAAATATGATCAGATTCACACAAAATCTCCCTCAACAGAGAAAGTTATCCAAAGGGAAGTAAATTTCTATATTTCAAAGGCTTTTTCTACTTTTGAATCCTTCCTGCCTTTCATCTCTGAGGTGAGACTCCTCATGCTGTAAAATTTAGCTATTCACCTCTGACTCTTCCCTCTCCCTCATCTCTCTTATCCAATCATCTCTCTGGTTTGTTAGACACTTGCAATATCACTAGCATCCAATGCCTCCTCTTTATTCTCACAACTGTCGCCCTAGTACAGGAGCTCATTGCCAGCAACCTGAATTTAAAGTTCTTCCTACTTCCCATTCTCTCTCTCTCCACTCCTAAATCCATCTTTCTCATCATTGCCAGATTAATCTTTCTTACACAAACATTTGCTCACATCACTATTCAGCTCAGAAGTCTTCAGTGTCTTCCTGTTGTCTACCAAATACAATTCCATGATTATCAAGACTATCCATAGACTACCACCTCTTAAATCACTTCCTATAATATATCCTATGCTTTAACCAAGGTGAACCACTCACTGCACTCTGAAAACAACGCATACTTTCCCACCTCTGAGTCTTTGCTTACACTATTCTCTGTCTCTTTTCTCATATCACCTGTTGAATTCCTTTGAAGTTCAATTAAAATACCACCTCGTTCAGGAAGCTTTCTCTGTTCTTCTGCCATGATAATTACTTTCCCTTAACCCCTTGTGCCTCACATGGCATTCTATTTCACACCTCTCTGATGCATTTATCATCTACTTTCTTTATTATAGTTAACAGGAAATAATATGATCACAATAGCTCACATTTATATAACATATGATTTGTAAAACTACAACCACTTTTTAAGAATTCAAGTGTAAGTATTATTATAAGGCCTGTTTTACAGATGAGAAAACTGAGACTCAGAGAGTCTGTTGTCAAAGATAACATAACTAAGAAAAGAGATCAGCTAGCTCATGTGACCACAAATCCAGTGGGTTGTGGTTTTTTCTCATGTTGTCCATCCCACCCCACTTCATCCTGGTCAAACATCTTCAATGGTGGTTCATTGCCTACTAAATAAAATCCAAACATCTTACCCTGATAATATAGGGCTTCAATAATCACAGTCTAACCTAGTTTTATAACCTTACTTTGAATTTTTTTCTTTTCATGTACTTTATGCTCCAGATAATCTGAAATACTCTCTGCTCCCCAAATCTATCCCGCCATTTTCTACATGCATATCTTGTTATTCACCATTCTCTTATAGCAGTGGTATTCAACTCATATAGAAAAGAGGCCACTGAACCATACATAGAGATCCCTGTAGGCCATATATTGGCTTAGAAAGTCATATACTCACATTATCTGTGTTTGATTGGATTTTTATTTATTTTGTTAAGCATTTCCCCATTCTACTTTAATCTGGTTCTGGCCACTGATGGATTATAAGGAGGTCAGTGAGTGGTTGATTGTGCATACAATGCAGCTTCTAAGGCTGAAATGCAACAAAGTATGGATCTGTTCTCTTGTGCTTGTGTTAATTTTGGCCTGATACTTAACACCAAGAAAACCAATTTCTCCCCTAGTCAATACTACAGCACCCATACATGGAAGCATTGGTTATAGCAAATAAAGAAATTCTGAATGCTGTGGATAAGGTTACCTTGGCAGTACACTTTCCCAGAATCCTCTCAACAACCCTGTGTGATAGGTGATATTATTAGCCTCATTTACAGATGAGGAAGCTGAGCCTGAGAGAATTTACGTGAGCTGTCCAGATTTACGCAGTGTCTGGGGCACTTTGTAGCTTCTACTCCGCGTTGTTCCTACTAGAGAGCGCTCCACTGAAAATGACAGATGATCCACAAGCCTATCTCCTCTCCAGCCACCTCTTTTCTTTCTTCACACTAACATGAGCAAGAGTCAGTGTACATGGTAATGTAGACCTTTAAGCAAAAAATCTGATGAGGGATTCTAAAGTCACAAATAGTATCATCCCTACAGTAAAAAAAATATATCACTGGCAATAGAGGATCACTTGAATTCTCGCTTTGCTTTTTATTTCAAATTCTAAGTTCAGAGGGCAGACCCAGGTTTGATGGTCCTGGCACATCAAAAGCAAATAAGGGCAAAGCAGAGAGAAGGATTGGATTCCGGTAGGGGAGACCCCTATACCGTGTGGCAACCTCTTTATTGGTAGCCTCTAACACAGGGGGCAGCAGCCTCTGGGATCTTTTCAAGGCTCATAAGGAATTCATCTGACACCATAAATCTATTTCAAATAAGGTTGCTGTGCAGCCGTCAGATGGTAATAACTTTGAAACACAGCTGACTTGGGCTAGATCTGAACCAGTGACCTAGATGTGAAAAGCTCATTTCCTCCTTTGCAAGGCTTCAATTCACATAAAAAGTCATTTTGAATGGTTCTCCACGATATCACTTACAGAACAGCTGCAACATCTGTACCAGGTCTGACAGCATGGAAACTTTGTAATATATGAAAACAATGTAATTTTTTTCTTTTAGCTGAATCAAGATCCTGTATGTTTTAACAACATTGTGATTTTCTGAAAATTGGTGAATCTTCTTGAATGTTGCAATAAAAGCGAAAACAGCTGTAAATTTAGCATTGCCCCAAGAAGCCTGTGTTCTCAAGACTTAACTATTGTTCCATGTATTGCCCTCTTTAAAACAATCATAAAAGAAGAATTAAACCCTGAGTGGCAATGTTCACAGAAGAGAAAAAGAATCTACAGAACTTTGAGCCTAAGTTCGTGAATAGAATTGGTATAAACAACATTCATTCAGAAATTCAGTCAGTCAGTCTGTCATTCAATAAATATTTACTGACTCATACTATGTATTAGGTAGTGAAGTATAGAGGCTAGAGGCCTGGCATCATAGGAACTTCTGGGCTGAAATCTTGTCTCACATGCTTATGAGCTCTGGGGCCCAGGGCAAGTCATTCTACCCCTCAGTATCCCCAGGCTAGTCTCAAAGATTATAATTTGCAGAAACTTATCATCTACGTTGGATAAAGGAGTTTTATCACACAGAGTTGCCTACACCATTATAACTATAGGTCAAGACTGAAAAATACATGCATATTTACATGCACACATACATGCATACATGTATGTATGTAGATGTATAAGTATGTGTGTTTCAGATAATAGAAAAATAGATGGATGGACTGGATGGATGGATGACAGAAGGAGGGAAGAGAGGAGGGAGAGGATATAATGACAAAATAGAAAATCATCTAACTCCTCAAAGAGCTCACACTATGATGGTAGGATGGTAGAGGTAGTGGAGGATATAATATTTATACCGAAAAAAGTGCAATTGAATTTGAGGAAGGAGCATACTAACAGCTAGGGGGCATTGGGAAAATGAAGATAAAAATCTTTGAGGTACCAAGTGAGTTAAGTGGCTAAAGTATAGTCCTAGAAGAAACTATATCCAAAAGAATAAAGTTTCCATTTTCCCTAGTGAGTGGTGAGACTTCCAAAAGGTATAAAAATTAGAAATATTTTTCCTTCCTTTTCCAAATTGATACAGAATTGATATTGATCATTCCATCTCCTCTCATCCCATTTCTATAAAAGGAAATATCCTTGTAACTGCTTTAGGATCACTAACATATTTCACCCAGCACCCAAAGTTATCATATTGTGATGATTTTTGAATCTTCTGGCTGAGTTCAAAGTTTATGGGAAGACTATAGAAACACATATTTAGAAGTAGAAGAGATTCCAGATGCCATGTAGCCCAACTATCTCATTTTAGAGATGAGGAAACTGAATCCCAGAGAGGTTAAAGGACTTGCTCGAAATCATTCAGAGTAAATTGCATGAGGCAGAACCAAAATGATGAAGTAGCAGGAAGTGATGCATCCAAGCTCCCCTTCACCAACTCCTCTAAACAAATCTAGAAAATGCACTGCACTGAATCCTCATGGGCATATCCAGGAAAAGACAAAGGGAGTCATTTAATTTAGTAGTTAATGCTGTCTTAAAAGCTCTTTTCCCTGAGTCATAGAACAAAATTATTCAAGATTCCTTAAAAGTTATAAAAATAAAACAGTAATCCAATCCTCACCAGCAGGCAAGACATCAAACAGGGAGAAGTCTACATGAGAAATGAGTTCTCCATTATGAGAAAGCAGGTCCTTGAGAGTAAGTACAATTTTGTCTTTTTTCTTTTGTACCCCCAGTACTTAGCACTTTGGTTGGCAGAGTAGGTGCTTAATAAATGTTTGTTAATTATTGATTCAGCACATAGTTTAAGTTATAGAAGATTTTCATGTGTGTGGTGAGGTCATCTACATGCTCCTCTGTGCGAATGATATGGTTCTGGTTCCACAGGGTTATTGGGAGAACCCAGTGACGTGACCTGTACACAGTGTTTTACAAACCTTGAAGCACTATACAAATATTAGTTATTATTATTGGTCATGCATGGTCATGAGTCCTGGGAAACCAAGAGGGTTCATCTATCAGTGTGTCTGTCTGGGATGAATGACCCAGAAGGACAGAAAATCAAGCCCAGAGATGAACAGGAACAGAATGGGCTGAATTGTCTTTGGGAAATTGCAAGGTACTTTGACCCCAAGTTTCTCATTGAATAAAGACCTGTCTTTATAATACCAACATTCTAGCAGATTGTGACATGGCAGCAAGACATGAAATAAAACGCTCCCTAAAGAATTAAAAAGGAAGATCCCAGAGGGCAAAGGAGAGGCATATGATGCTCATATATGCATTGTGTGAATGGGTTACAACATGTAGACAGTGAAAGAACTTCAAAAAAGAGCAGTAAAAGAGGTCATCAAGGGAATAGAAGAATATGGCCTGATCAAGAGTCAAAGTGCCCTGACGGCCCCTCTCAGCATCAGGAGGAAGTAAGAAAGATTGCCAGCATGTTGGATAGACCCACCTGGGATAGACACAGGAGAGCACACAGGAGTTTTACAGGCATGAATGGGTTGGCCTCTGGAGGGAACTCCAATATTAATGAGATCACATTTGTGTTGTTTCCATCACAAACACATATTAAGCAACTACAATGTGCAAAACAATGGGGAGCAAGAGGAACGAAGCCCAGCCCTAGAATTGAGGAAACCTGGGTTCAAATCTGACATGTACTGATTGTGGGACCCTGGGCAAATCATTATATGTAAATTAGGGGAGCATGGGAAAATGCATCTGTCAGATCTATAGATAAGAGTTTATGACCAAACAAAAACACAGAGTATCACAGGAAGGAAAATGGATACTTTTGATAACATGAAATTAAAAAGCTTTTGCACAAACAAAACGACTGCAGCCAAAATTAGGAGGAAATCAGGAAAATGGGAATAAATTTACAGCAAGTTTCTCTGATAAAGGCCTCACTTTTCAAATATATAAGAAACTGAGTTAAATTTATAAAAAATAACAGGCATTCCCCAATTGACAAATGGGCAAAGGATACAGACAAGCAATTTTCAGAAGTCAAAGCCATCCATAGTCACCTTTTTAAAATGCTCTAAAACACTACTGATTAGAGAAATGAAAATTAAAACATCGCATACCTATCAGATTGGCTAACATGATAGAAAAGGAAAATGGCAAAAGGCGGAGGGAATGTGGAATAAGCAGGGACACTAATACATTATCAGTGGAGTTGTAAGTTGATCCAACTATTCTGGAAAACAATTTGGAACTATGCCCAAAGGACTATCAAACTGTGCATACCCTTTGATCCAGCAATACCACTGCTAGATTTGTATCCCAAAGAGATTAAAGAGAATGGGAAAGGACCTATTTGTACAAAAATATTTATAGCAGCTATTTTTGTGATGGCAAAGAATTAGAAATTGAGGGGGATGCCCATCAATGGTGGAATGATTGAGCAAGTTGTAATACATGATTGTGATGGAATATAATTGTGCTATAAGAAATGATGAGCAGGATGGTTTCAGGAAAAACCTGGGAAGATGACATGAATTCATGTAAAGTGAAGTGAGCAGAACCAGGAGAATGTTGTACACAGTAACAGCAACACTGTATGGATGATCAACTGCAAAAAACTTAGCTACTCTGATCATTACAATGACCCAAGATAATTCCAAAGGATCCATGATGAAAAATACTTTCTACTTCCAGAGAGAGAACTGATGAATTCTGAATGCCAGTTGAAGCATAATTTTTATTGTTGTTGTTGTTTAGTTGTTTCTAGTCATGTCTAGCTCTTCAGAACCCCAGTTCGGATTTTCTTGACAAAGATACTGGAATGTTTTGCTATTTTCTTCTCCAGCTCATTTTACAGATGAGGAAACTGAGGTAAACAAGGTTACATGATTTGCCCAGAATCACACAGATAGGAGGTGTCTAAATGCAGATTTGAACTCAGGAAGATAAGTCTTCCTGACTCCAGGCCCTGCAATCTATCCACTGTGCCAAATATATGCCCCCTCCCTTTTTTTTGCTTTCTTTATTTTTCTTGGATTTTTTTGTCTGTGCTTTCTTTTACAATATGGCTAACATAGAAATATGTTTTGCATTACTTCACATTTATAACCAACATCAAATTTCCTTCTCAAGGAGGAAAGAAAGGATGGGAGGGAGGGAGGGATAGAATTCGGAATTCAAAATTTTTAGAAATGAATGCTAAAAATATATATAATTGGGAATTATTTAACAAAATGAATAAAAACATATTGCATTTTTTAAAGAATACCATCGAAACCCTACAATCCTAATTAGGAAGTAATGTCCTAAGGAGTAGACATTCCCAATTATAAATTAAGAATGTACACAAGGTAATCAATGAAATCCATTTTATTTTCTCCTTTCTGCCAGAAGCTCTTAAGTAAGAGATAAAAGAGGTTTGACCCTCTTCTCCAGTCATCCCCTGGGTAAATATCCCACCCAACAGAGGTAGCTTTAAAAGAGAGAGAGAGTTGAGTAAATGCAGCTACATAAAGGAGGGGCTCTCATTTAGAGGCTACAAAGACAAGCTTGGCCTAGCATGTTCTTCATGTTCAGATGTGTCCCTGGCTAGGAACATCCCATTTATCTCCAGGAGAACTGGCCTACTGCCCATTCCCCAACCATTGTTTCCCAATCACAGAGTGCACTGCTCAGGGAAAATCTTCCAAGAGACTTTTGTTCAGCAATGCTACTTTTGTTCACTTTCAAGGTTGTTTTTCTTGCTTCTCCTCCAAGAAAATTTTAAAATTAGAATTAAGGTCAAGAAGAAAAATGTTTAAGCTGCTTCCTGTAGAGACCAGGGCTAGGCAGTTTCCAGGTAGAACATATGTTCACCAAAGGTCTCATGACTGGTGACTCTCATGCCAACAATCCGTTCATAATTGTCACCTTTCAAACCTTCAAGTCAAGTCAATAAGCATTTGTTAAGGATTTTCTCTGTGCCAGACACTTTACTGAGCTAAGTATATAAATAGAAGCAAAAAGTCCTTAAGGAACTTAAATTCTAATGGATAAATAAATGACCTGTAAGGGAGCTATGGGGCAGTCTAGACATGGAGATAGTAGAGGATGAGTATGGCTGATCTGGGCCCCTGCTCAAAATGGAGGTTCTGGGAAGAAAATATTTATTAGGTGAAAGCTATGGACCAGGCATTGTGCTAAATGCAAGAAAAACAAAAGGGCAAAAGCCCTTGCCCTCAAGGAGCTTGCAATCTAATAGGGGAGGCAACATGCGAACAAATACATACAAAACAAGCTAAATAGGATAATAAAGTAAATAGGAAATAATTAACAAAAGGAAGGCACTAATATTAAGAAGGGCTGGGGCAGGCTTCCTGTAAAAAAGGTGGAATTTTAATTAGGACTTAGAAGGAAGCCAGGGAAGTCAGTAGCTAGAGCAGAGGAGGGAGAAAGTTCCAGGCATGGAAGACAGAGAAAATGACTGGAACCTAGAGAACTCACCAATGGGAAAAGAGAGTACAAGGGAAGAGGATAACGGCAGGTGATATCATCAAAGAACTCTTAGTATTTCTAAAAGAGAGGATAGTGACAGAACACCAATTATTACAATGGTAGACACTTTCCTTCAAAAACAGAAATGACTGGGTCCCCTTGAATAATAATACTCAGGCTTTGTCCTCAAGCTTAATGCTAAGTAACCATCTCAGCCCAATAAAACCTCATGGTAACACATACCTCTTTAATTCAGAATTGTTGCAAGGAGCTGAGGACTGGGGATTATTTGGGTTATTTCATTTTGATTGATGTATTTTGTTTTGACATAGTAGATATAATCTAAGGAGCATAGGAGGAAGAGGAAAGCACTCTTTCCCCTGGGGCCCACTGTTGGTTCCTACACTCTAAGATCACCTCCCATCTACCCAGTATACAACTTGGTATACGCATGGGTAGTTGTTGGCATGTTGTCTCCCCAATTAGAATGTGAGTTGCTTGAAGGTATGGATCATGTGTTTGCCTTTTTTTTATCCTCAGCATTTAGCACACTACCTGGCGCACAATATGGGCAGCTAGTTGGCACAGTGAATAGAGCACAGGGCCTGGAATCAGAAAGACTCATCTTCCTGAATTCAAATCTGACCTCAGACACTTACTAGCTGTGTGACCCTGGGCAAGTCACTTCACCCTATTTGCTTCACTTTCCTCACCTATAAAATGAGCTGGAGAAGGAAATGGCAACCACTCCAGCATCTTTGCCAAGATAGCCCCCCAAAAAATCATGAAGAATTGGACACAACTGGAATGACTGAACAACTGTCTGTAACAACAATGCAATACTCACAATGCCCACAGTGACTATAAATATGCTGGTGTAGTTGTGAATCACAAAATATAACAGGCTCTCCACATGGAGGACAGAGCAAAAGCATTTATTCAAATACCAGAAAGCTGAGTCCCAAAACCAGAAAGTCAAAGTCATTGTAGTAGTCATGAAGTTGGCAGGCATAGTTAATGTAGTGAACACCCACATTCCCAAACCTTCAAAACAAAACAGGCTCCCTCAGGCAAATATCCTTCTCTCCTCACTCACAGTAGCTGCTCAGCCTCCACACTGCTCACTCCCAGCAGTTCTCATTCCCAGCAGTTTTCAGCAGAAGTCCTCAGCAGAAGTTCTGACTGCCACCACAAGTTCCATTCTCAAAATCTCTTCCCCCTCTGGCCTGGGTCTCCTTATATATAATATTAGCTCCTCCCTGCCCCACCCCTTCCTGTTACATCAGCAAGTTCATCCCACTGTGGGATTCACAAGATCCGCATCTTAATTCTTGACACAATTATGAACTTGAAACTAAGTGCTAAGTACCTGTTAGCTTGTCAATACAAGGGGCAAATCCCATTACCATTACACTGGCATGCAGTAAGCCTTAATGCTTGTTGGTGTTGATGATGATGAGTTTACACTATATCTCTCCTATGGAAGTGTTATCTTATATTTAGCAACAATTTGTAATGCAGCATAATGGTCTTTGCCTTTAACTTCTATGTTTAGTGTCTAGAAATTGTGAGCAGATCTCACATCATTTGGGGTTTTTTTCTCTAGAAGAGTCCTAGATTTCACAAATGGAAAGTGCCCTTGGCTCTGTGGCCCCTCCTCTAATTGACTGGTTTCTTCTAGAATTTTCATTTTATGGAGCATACCTGGGCCACCATGTGGCTCCACATTCCTCTCCAGGCTGTACTCCTGACTCTCTTAAGGACTTTGTTCACAATGCTGCTGGGCTCAGATCCTTCATTCCTACTGCAAGTCCCCTCTTCCTGCTTCCTTTTATGTGTTAAGAACATACACTCCTTGCCATCATCATTGCCATTTGTCATTGGGTCATGTATAACTCTCTGTGACCGCATTTGGGCCTTTATAGGCAGAGAAACTGGAGTGATTTACCATGCCTTCCTCCAACTTATTTTACAGATGAGGAAACTGAGTCAAACAGGGTTAAGTGACTTTCTCAAGATCATAGAGCTAGTAAGTGTCTGAGACCAGATTTGAACTCAGGATTCTGATTCTATTCTGATAGAGGCTCAGCACTCTATGAACTACAGTGCCACCTAGCTGCCCTTAGTACATAGTAAGCATTCAATAAATGCTTGTGGATTTGACTTTTATTTAGTTAACTGACTCTCTCTGCCATGTCTAATAATAATTAGGCTTTAACTATCTTGGACTCAATATTATACAAAGAGATGTGGAATTTTTCCTCATACATTATACACACACACATATATACACACACATATATACATATATATTCACATATACATATATACATATGTGTAAGTGTGTATGTATAAATACTGGGTTTCTTATCTCTTCCACACTAGAAATGCAAAAGCTACCTATCAATCTGGCTACATTAACTAATTAGCAGCTAAGTTTTGAGCTGCCCTTCTTCCAGCCTGAGATAGTCAGTCCCTCCTTGGTGGTCCCTCTTCCCCAGAGGCTCCTGATAGTAGTGTTGAACAGAGGGTGAACACTCAATCAGCTTTAGCAGCTCAAGCTAGACTTTCTAGCCTCAACTTTCCGAGCAGATAAACAATTCCTAAGAGTACAATGCTACAATCTTCACTATCTTTCTAAATGCATGAATGAAATATATAAAATATTTGCAGTTACTTTGCCAAGGGTACAATTTTTATTTTACTTATTTATTTATTTGGCTGAAGATGGGGGAAAAAGAGTTATATTTCTCAAAGTCAGGTTTATCGATTAGCCTTTAAGTGCATTATCAAGCTCAGAGGCATATTCACCCACCAACTGTTCTTTATTAGCTGACTCTGCAGGTTATTTGAGACAGTCAAGATTGTATTTTCACCTTAGAAGGTCCAGTTTCAAAGGCAAGATACTCCTAGGCTGTGATATTGCAACTCCTAATCAACTAAGTCTTTAGTATAATTGTATTGACTTGATGTAGAATGGTTTTGTTTTGTCTTGACTAAATTCTCTTTTCTGGGACATATGATCTTGGCTTTAGACCTTTGACTTTAACTGTTCCAGTTTAGGATACTGCCAAATTCATTCTGGGCATATGGATTTCTACAATTAAATGTAACTTGTTTTGTACTTATCAATTTTACCTTTTAAGGCCAAAATATTTTTTTTTGGCAACCCTGAACCCAATTTCAAAGAGAGTATCAAGGGATTGAGGAGTCTCTTTGTCTTTGATTTGTTGCTGGATGGCCTGGTTTAATGAACTGCTAGTAACTATAAAAATGTAGGCTAGTTCCCAAAGTTCAAAAATCACACATAACTCCTTCTTATCAGCAGGTCCCCACTGAGGCTGCCCTTCAGCTCAGAGCTGGTTGGTCAGTCAACATGTGACCGAATTGTGTGTCATTTCATCTTGTTCTTTCTTAAATGATTTGACACCTTGACAAGTATTTTTTTTGCACTTGGCAACTGACCACTCCCAATTGAAAAACATGGAAAGTTGAATGATGTTTCCAGTAATACTGGTTTAAAATGTGAACTTACTCCACTGTGATAAAGATTGGTGGCACAATAACTAGTTTTTTAAGTACTAAGTGTAAACATATGGAATAAGTGATACTTTATCGTGTCCCTACTCTGGCCAAGGGAAGAAGGCACACTTTAAAAGGGAAGAAATTAGGACACCTCAGCTGTTCCCAGCTGGTGGCCAAAACTCCCTAATTAATGAGTGGTCGGGATGGCTCTGGATAAAATATACATTTCTCTTACCAGTCATTTTCTTAAATAAGACCTTGATTATTCCTAGCTAACAGCTTTTAGAAACTACTTGATCTGTGAAACAATTAGGATATAGAAAGCAAAGATGATTAGAATGAGAGATCCAGGAAAGTCACATAAATTGGAACAGACCCCGAGGGGGAAACAACATCCTTTTGCCATTTTAATACACAGAAATTCCAATCTGAAAAAAAAAAAGGTTTAGAGGAATTACTGTGCACATGTGTTCTTACAAATTAGAAAGTGGAGTTAAGGAAGTAATGGTTAGCCATAATTCTACAGCCTATTTCATCTTTTCTTCTTTGTAGATTTACAAGTAACTAGAAAAAGAAATCATTTATGCAATAGACTTAACAAGACAGTCTTCCTTTATTCCTTTTATTAATCCTTTTCCTGATCAAGTCAAATCAACAAACATTTATTTAAGCCCCCATTATATTCCAGGTACTGAGCTAAGAACTGGGGATAGATACAAAGAAATACAAAAATCAGTCCCCTCTGTCTTGGTGCTCATAGTCTAATGGGGGAGATAATACATTAACAACTATGTACAAATAAGATGAACAGTAGGTAATCTTACAAGAAGCCACTAAGATTAAGGCAGACTAGGAATGGTTTCTTATAAAAGGTGGAACTTTACCTGAGTCTTAAAGGGAACCAGGTGGGAAATGGACATGAGGATTGAGAGAATTCCAGGAATAGGGGACAAGGAGGGAAATAATTGGGGGTTGAGAGATAGACTGTCTTATTGGAGGAAAAGTAAAGGGATCAGAATCGCTGGGGGAGAGAGGAAGAAAGATGTAAGAAGACTGGAAAAGGCCATCAAAGGATTTAAAAAACAGACAGAAGATTTTATATTTGATCCCAGAGACAAATAGGAACCCCTGGATTTTATTGAATAGTTGGTACTAAAGGGTAAAATAATAAGACCTGCACTTTAGTTTGGCTGATGAATAGGAATGGACTGGAGTAGAGAGGAGGTGTTGTTCATCCTTCATTTCTTATGAAATCCTTCTTTAGAGGACCAATAAGATCACTGGGTAATGTCTTACCCATTGGATTTAATTGAGATTGTTAAATTAAAATTGAATTTAAGTGAAAGACTTGAAGCAGGGAGATTAACCAGCAGGCTACTGCAGTAGTCAGAGTGTGAGGTGATGAGAACTACCAAGGTAGTAGCAACATCAGCAGATAGAAAGGGCTGAATACTAGAGACATTATGAAGGTAGAAGCAACAGGACTTGTTTGGCTATGGAGTGAGAAGACATAGAAGAGAATGATAAGTCATGAAGGACATAGAGGCTGTGAGTCTTATGAATGGGAGGATGGTGATGCCATGGACAGAAATAAGGAGGTTAGCATTCTGGAGAGCAATCTGGAATTATGCCCAAAGGGCTATAAATAATTTCATACCCTTTGACCCAGCAATACCACTTTTAGGGTTATATCCCAAAGAGATCATAGAAGTGGGAGGAAGACCCATATGTACAAAAATATTTATAGCAGCTCTTTTTGTGGTGGCAAAGAATTGGAAATTAAGGGGGTGCCCATCCATTGGGGAATGGCTGAACAAGTTGTGGTATATGCATGTAATGGAATACTGTTGTGCTATAAGGACTTCATATTTACCTGGAGAGGCTTATACGAACTGATGCTGAGTGAGAAGAGTAGAACCAGGAGAAATTTGTACACATATATGTGATGACCAATTATGACAGACTGGACTCTTCTCAGCAATGCAGTGATATAAATCAATCCCAAAAGACTCATGATGGAGAGCAATGTCTATATCCAGAGAAAGAACTAGAAAGAACTGAGTTTGAATCCTGATGGAAGCAAACTACTTGATCTTTTTCTTTTTCTTGTTTGGTTTTATTCCGTCTTTACCATTTTTCATTCCATCTAGTATAATCCGCCTTTGTAACCTGACTAATGTCTAATGTGAAAGTATTTGCAGATCCTATACTCAATTGTATGCTGTCATTGGGGGGGAGGGGTAGGGAGGGAAAGAAAGTTTGAAACTCAAGGAATTGTGGGATTGAATCTTGTAAACTAAAAGTAAACAAATAAATTAATAAAGACCAAAAAAAGAAATAAGGAGGTTAGGAAGAGAGGAATCAGCAAAGGATCTCATTGTTTATGGAGTTTAATAAAGCATATTGAAAAGCACTTGATCACAAGTGCTTGATCAGAAAAATAATTTGTTGCTGTCCAATTAGACATCTCCTGAAAAGACTGCACTTTTCAGACAAGGTAAGTTTACTGAGATTCAATTAAGAGAATCCTAGTGACATTGGTGGTTATTGGATAACTGTCATTCATTCACACACCCATCCAACTGAGTTACCAGTAATGCCCCTCAGATTCTACAGGATGTTAAGACTATAAAACTAAACCAATAAAAAACATGACCTACTTAACTACTCTCAAAATGATTCTTTAAGTCACAATCAGAAAGGAATGAGTGTCAGGCACATAGCTCATATCCCACAGTCTAGGGGCTTTCGAGGCATTTTTGAGTGAGGCTGTTTATACTCTTGAATGATAAGTAACTGTCAATGGTGACCTTCCCAGGAGACCTTCAGTATCTCCAGAGATGTTCCAAAAGTTTGTTTTTATTTACTATGTTCAGTCCTTCTTCTGGTGGTCCCAAGAGATTTTTAGACACAAGAGAGAAAAAAAATGAGTGACAAAGGAAGAAACTAGGTTGAATACCTTGGAGAAGACTAGGGGAAAAAAAAGCTTTAAAAGGAATTCTGTATGTCAGTGTGCACCCTGATGGACACTGTGTGTCCAAACACCGAAAAGAAAGTGAAAAAAAGTTCAGGATAATTCCAATAACAGCTATGAACAAAACCTGGCCTTAACTCATTTTTTTTAATCACACCTGAATATCCTGAGACTTACCTTGATTTTCTACTGTTCCTCGAATAAACTAAATGAAATAAACACTGCCAGTGACTTGCATTTGTAAATATCATTCATACAGATTTGTTCATTAGCAGGCTACTGAGGAGAGAGAACTAGATTTGAGGTCAGAGGACCTGAATCCTGGCTCTAACACTGACTATGTGACACTGAGAAAATAACCCTTCAGCCCAATTTCCTCATCCGGAGACTGAGGGGATAGGATTAGACGGTCTCTTGGGTCCCTTCTGACTGTAAGTACTATTAAAACCCCACCATAAACTTCCAGGGATGTATGTCCTCACTCCTCGGGGAGAGAACTACGTATCATAACTATGTGAGATTTCAATCCAGAAGGGATAAGATCTGGAGAAAGGGGAAGATTCAGAGACATCAAGAATAGACATTTATTATAGGCAGATAGGGGAACTATCCACCCAAGAAGGTGGCACCCTGAGCTCATGGACTGGTAGTAGTTATACCAAGTGTTTTAACTCATAGATTGCACTGGTAACTATCTCTTCCTACTTCTTTTTCCTTCCCTTCTGTTACAGGAATGTAAATTTTTAAGATCTTCCCTGCCCCTAGGTTAAATGCACCTGGGGCCTGTGGTGGGAGGTTTGTTTTTTCAGGAGTGCCCACGCTTTGTGATTGGGCAGTGGGTCAAGAGGGTTGTTACATTCTCTGAGACAGGAGAAGGCTATATAATCCCTGATGTGAGACTTTGCTTTGGGGCTCACTTTGAGGAGTGTTGTGTGATTTGACCAGATGAGACTCTGGACAGCCGATGAGAGCCCCCCCAGCTTTGAAAATCCAGATGTTGATGCTTCCCTCTCTGGTAACTGACTAGGTATGGATGTAATGGTCAAGACAGTTGGAGGCCTGTCTGCTTGATATGTTTTTGTTTTCTTGTAACTTCTGTCTGTATACTCTGATAGAGTGAAGGGCCTGGAGTCAGGAAGACCTGAGTCCAAATCTGACTTCAGACACTTAGTAGCTATATGACCCTGGGCAAGTCATTTAACCCTGTTTACCTCTGTTTCCTCATTTGTAAAATGAGCTTGAGAAGAAAATGGCAAATCACCCGATATGTTTGTGAAGAAAACCCCAAATGTGGTCATGGAGAGTCAGACATGACTGAAACAAACAACAATTATTCAGAAACTACAGGCTGAAGAATGAGACATCTCAAATTGCATATAGGTCCAGTTATAATCATAACTATCACCAATACACACACACACACACACACACACACACACCCCAAAAGCAGAGATAAAAGTCCTAGATTCCTTCTTTGTCCAATGACTTGATATAAGTTGAGTTCTTTGCAGTTCACCCTGGTTTTGTTCCCTTATGAAAATCAGCAGTGGTCATTTTTTACTATTACAAGCACCCATTTCTCTAACAACTGGTTTGATTATTTAGACCAAAAGAAAGTATTAGCATGTGTTGTATCCCCTTGCCAAACCAGTCATTCTTAAATGCCAAACATGGGATAATTGAGAATCCTTTTGACCCTGCAAATAGAGAGTGAACTCTGCAGTAAAGGCACTTGAACCCTGCAAACAGGGTTGAGTGACTTGCCCAGGGTCACACAGCTAGTTAGTGTCTGAAGCCTGTATAATTATAAGGCTCCCACTCATTTTGACAAGTGGCTATCCCCATCTTAATTTTGTAACATTTCGGTAACTTAGCCACAGAGAGTTAAGTGACTTCTGCCAGATTGCCTCATAAGTACGTGGTAACAGACCCTGCATTCAAATACCTCTTTTTTGTTTCCATCTTGTCTCTGTCGGTTCCTTCAGGGATAGACACATACTAATTCTCTGAATGTCATTTGTCAATGTCCAAGTCAAGTCTGGAAGTATTTGCTGGGATTTTTTTTCCAAATGTCATTAAAATAGATGATGACATACCTATAATTGAATTTAACTAACAGCATTTTACTTGATGGAGACAGGCAGGCAGCTAGAGCTGACATTAAAGGCATTACAAACAATTCTCTCCTGAGCATTTTGTTAAATGTGGGAATGAAAGGAGAGAAGCAGAGACAGATGGCTTGGGGGGAGAAGAGGGATGTAACTTGCAAACATGTGTTTGCTGTTAGTGATAAGCCACCCATGGTCGTGAGTGGTAGAGTGCCATGATGAGCTGCCCCCTGGGTGGCTGTGGCAGAGTTGTTAGTTGTTGAGAGGCCTGAATGATTGTGTGAGAGCCATAATCCTAGAACTATAAGGCAGTATCTTTGTCAGTGCGGATGTGGAATGATTAATGTTAAGACAGAGAAAAGAAGTAAGAACAAGTAAACATAGATGGTAAAGAACCACTGAGTTGGGAGGGGTCATAATTTTAGAAATGGATCCCCCAGATTTTTATCTATGGATCCATGAAGGGTTTGGAATCCCTTGTAGGGGGGAAGAGGCAAGAGGAGAAAGAGAGGAGGTAAGAGACTGAGAAAGAGGGAGATCATAGTTTAGAGCTGGAAGCAGCAACTTGAAGACTTTCTAGTGAAACCTCCTGATTTTAGAGATGAAGACAGTGAGTTCCCAAGATGTTATTATGTGACTGTGCCAAGTTCACTTGGAGAATAAGTGGTAAAGGTGAGATTTGACTCTCTTGACTCCAAAACCATTGCTCTTTGTGGATAAAGGAGGAGAGAATGAGGGGAAAGGGAGAGAGAATTGGGTATAGTAGATGATGTCATATATTACTAAGGTTTCAAGTTCAGAACAGGTTTTCTCCCGGGTTTTAGTGATGATCTCAGAGCACAGAAAGTACAATTTACATGGTAACTTTATTGTATATTAAAAAGGAATAGCAAGTTATACATAAAAGATTCATGGTTTCATGTGGAATCTTTTTTATTAATGACATGTAACTAAAGTGTTTGCTTTATTCCATAAATTTAAAACAAAATAAATGAAAAAGAATGAATTGGAAGACCAAAGTAAACAATGAAGACTAAAACTACACCATTTGGTTCTTGATTTCATAGTAAGCCTTGAGGAAAATCAGAAACTAAAGAAGTAGAAAAAGGGAATTCAGATTCCAGGGAGTGGCATGGTTATGTTTGAGACGGAGGATCTATACATAACAAAATTTGAGCAGCTAGACTGGAGTGATGGGCAAGAGTGAGCCATCATGGGGTGTGCAGAAAATCTTGGAAACCTGAGTAAATTTGGCATACTGCCTAGGATGCAAGGGAAAATTTTAAAAAGTAAACCATGGTTCTAAAGGACATATCTAAGCTAATAACTATTGATATCCAAAAGTAGAATTAGACTCCCTTGAAAAGAAACATCCCTGGGTGACCAATTTTTGAATGGCTTGTAGAGGGGGTTCTCATCCAGTAATGATTTGGATGAGATGGCCTTAGAAGTCCCTTATAACCTTCTAAGCATTACCTGCAATGGGTCCCCAAATCTGTAACTCATTAGGATGATGAAAAAGTAGGAAAGGAAGAATTGGGGGCTGCATCAGACTAATGCTGTTGCTACGCTGGGGAGAAAGGCAGTGAGGAACTAGGTCATCTGGATGCCTCTGATTAATGATTCCATCACTGAGTGACCACAGAGCCTAAGCAGGGGATTGTCTGTCCAATAAGTCAGCAAATGTCTTCTCAAAGAGCTCAACAATCAAAACTGTGCAGACCTGCCCAACTCCCTCCCAAGAAACTCCCCTAGAGAAATTATGGGATGATCTGCATATGCAAATGAGTAATAATAACCCATTAAAATAATTTTCTGAAGGTCTATGAACTAAGTAAGGTTGCAGTAAGAGGAAGGGGGAAATTTGCAAGGGAAAACTCAAAAGAACCCTGTTTCTAATGGAAAACTGGATGGAGCCATATAGGGTTTTACAGAAATGTTCAGAAAAATAGATTCCTGGGCACAAAACAGCTTGTTTTCCTCTACTTTGCCATGTTACCCCTATGGGTAACAGGGCTTCTCAAGATGTGAAATTAAAATCTCTGTCTCCATGTTATTCCGCAGCTCTGAATCTCCATGGGATGTAGCCACAGCCAAAACAGCTGCTTGTCAAAGGAACCCCACAGTCTGTTTTCAACCTAATTTTCCTCACTTACTTCATACAACTCTCTGATACTCATGCTTTGTTCCAGGCACTTGAGATGACTTAGTACTCCTCGTCTCCTGCTGCCCTCTGCATACGATACCCCATTTCTAAAGTGGGCCTTTCTGCCTATCACATTTTTTTCTTTCCTCCAAAACCTGGTTTAAATCATAACTCCTCTATGAAGCCTTCCCCAATCCTTCAGGCTAGAACTGATGCTCCTCACTCTCTTATCTCAAGACCCCTCTGTTTGACTTCTCCTAAGCACTTTTCTCATTCTGATATAACACAAAGACCTGAAAAACCTGTATGCTCCATTGGTATCTAGAGCAGAGTTTCTTACGGTGGGATATGTAAGCTTATTTTTTCCCTTAAATTTTGATAATTTCTTTTCTTTTTTTTTTAAGGCAATTGGGGTTAAGTGACTTGCCCAGGGTCACACAGCTATTAAGTATCTGAGATTGGATTTGGTCTCACGTCCTCCTGATTCCCAGGCTGGTGTTCAATCCACTGTACCATCTAGCTATCCCTGATAACTCTATTTCAGTAGAATAGATTTCATTTATAGCCCTGTGTATTTTATTTTATGCATGTAAAACATGAATCTGAGAAAGGCTCCATTGGATTCACCAAACTGCCAAAGGGGTCCATAACACACAAAAAGTTAAGAATGTCTGCCCTACTTACAGGGCCTCTGTACATTGAATGAGCAAGAATTATAGAAAAATATGGAAAAGAGCACAAAAAAATGCCTACATATGTTGGTGATCTGAACCACCAGAGATCTACCTAAGTAATATACAATTAATTCTAGTTTAGACTCAAACAAATACCCAGACTTAGAAGCAAAGATGCTATAACACTGAATTTCTAGTTATAAGAAAGTCAACATTTCAATTTCCTCTTCTTTACAGGTAGTGTAATCTAAGGGACAAAACAGTAGATGTTGAGTAAGGAAAATCAGCTTGACCACTAATTAGCCATGCTGTCTTAGTCTAAACAAGTCAATAAGGATGTATTAAGAACCTACTGTGTGTCAGACACTATGCTATGCATGGAGCATAAGAGGAAGAGCAAAAATAGTCCTTGACTTCAGAGATTTCACAATCTAATGGGGAGAGAACATGCAAACAACTGTGTACAAACAACATATGTATAGGAAAAAATGAAGATAATCTCAGAGGCATTAAATCACTAGCTAACACATTCAAGTTAGCAAATTTAGCTTTTCATACTCAAAGCTACCCAGAACATGAAAGACTATAGAATACAAAATAGGATTCTCCAATTGGAGAGGAATGAGGACACCCAAGCTGAGCCCTCATAGAAAGGAACACAAAGTCATCTAGAATATAATGGTTTCATAGTCATGGTATTGCCAAGAGCATATTGGGAAATTGACTAGAAACTTTCCTACTACAGCCTTCAGTTTTCTCGCTTGTAAAATTAGGTTACATTAAATGACATTAGAGGCTTTTTGCATCTCTAAGACCATATGATTCAATATTTGCAGCTTTGACCCCATTATAACAAAAATCCATAAGGATGTTTTTGTTTCACCTAAAATGCAAGACCTGATCTGTGAATATAGCGAGCACCTTATGAATAGCTTCCTTTACCAAAAATACAAAATTGTCCTTAAAAATGCCATAAAATTTCATTCTCATATATTGAATTGACAATTCAACATTCTCATCTTCAATATGCATTAAATCAGACATAATAAATTCTAAGTAAGAAACACTGTAAATCCTAAGCATGAGCTTGGCTTATTTCCTCTTTCTCTGTTTATTATGATTGTCATTGACAGTTTTAGGCCCTGAGACCTGGCAGTGTTCCCCCCAATAGATTAGTAAGGTGTTATCCTGACGCCTACTGCTCTTTCTCAGCAAGGCAAGGTCAAACTCAACACCTTCTCTGGCTTCCTTCTGTTCCCCTCTTTTCACAGTCTAGTAGCTTAAAATAATTCTTTTCATTTAGGTGTTTATAACAAGAAGGGGGGTTGGGAGGGAGAAAGTTGTTTGTATAAGTCCCTATAATGGAAGATGACATAGAAACCAGTTCCCTGAAGTAGAACTCTGATATTCCCAAGTCCTCAAGTCACTAACACAAACTGAAGTATGTATGATGACAAGAGAATGACTAAGGGCTTGGAAAAATGAGGCAGACCAAGTTAAGAAAGTTAGCTGCTAGTCAATTCAAAATAACTACATTGCAATTAGCATAGGGATCTCTACTCCTCAGAGAGGCTAGCTAGAGGGTGTAATCATCACCAGGAATCACGAAGGATTTGCAATAGCACTCAACTCTGTCTATCTATTTTCTTGTTTAATTGTATCAGTCATGTACGACTCTTTGTGACCCCATTTGGGGTTTTCTTTGCAAAGATACTGGATTGGTTTACCATTTCCTTATCCAGCTCATTTTACAGATGAGGAACTAAGGCCAAAAAGGTTAAGGGTCACACAGCTGGCAAGTGTACGATTCCAGATTTGAACTCATGAAGCTGAGATTTCCTGATTCCAAGGCCAGTACTCTATTCACTGAGCCACCTTGCTGTCCATAGATTCTGTCTGTGGAGAATGCAAATCACCCCAATAGGACCACAAAGTTTTAAGAGACAAATTGAATTCAGAATAGCCCTACATGGCAGATCTTATGCATGTAAGAAGAAACCATAGCTTACCCAGGAAGAGCTGCACATGGAATATAATAACCTTTATTATCTTTGTACTTTTGACTAATTCAATTCCAATTTATTCTCAACCACTCAACAAACATTAATTAAGTGCCTACTATGTGTCAGGTACCGTATTAGGCACTGGGAATCTAAAGACCAAGACAGCACAAGACCCAGTCTTCAAAGAAGCTCACAATCAAGGGAGAGGGGCAACATAGAGATGTAAGTAAAAACAAAATAAGTAGAATATAAATCATGTACCCAGCAGGCCAGTCTTGGAGTCAGCAAGAGCTGGGTTCAAATTCAGCCTCTGGGATATGCTGACTGTGGGATCATTGATTGGTCTCAGTGTACTGAACTAGACAACTCTCTAAGATCATAAATTAAAGAGAAGCTGTCGATTTGAATCAGTGGAAAGGAAGTCCCAATGTGGAATTTAATGGGACATCCGTTAAATCACAAGCCAAAACAGACCTCTCAAAAAAAAAAGCAGTTTGGGATAGGGAAGAACCCTAAAATTGGGCACATTTAATTTTGTTCAAGAAGTAGCATTTGAAGTGAGCAAATAGGATAAGGAACGGGCTGTTTCTACCTAGGCCACAAGCTCCCCCACTCCCAAATAGGAAAGGCACAATGTCTATCCTAGTAATGTTTAGAGCCAGGACCCAGATTTTGCTATAGTTAAATGTGTATATGGGAAGTGAGAAGAGGAAAGAGAACTTCTCATGGAGCCAGAAATGCATGCTTTACCTCCATTCAAAGGCCCATGTCCCCTTGTTATTTGCTGATGAACAGAGGCTATTAATTGGTTCATTGGTCTTTGTCATGGGGTTGTGGAGAGGAGAGGGAGGAGGATTTATATTCCAAAGAAAACTGGCAAATGAGCCAGAAAGACCCCAGTGCTCTGTGGGTCTTAAGAAACAGGGAGAGTTGGCTTCTGGTCTCTCTTTCTAGAAATGGCCACTTTGTTGGGATATTGAACGTCACAACTGTACCTTGCATTTCCAGCGTGACAATAAAGGATTTCTTTCCCCTGTCACTCCCAATGGGAGTAGTTACTATGGCAGTTATATACCAATGTCAATGAGAACATACACTTACCTAAATCAGCCTGAATCTGGACCAGAAATTCCTGACTACCTCCTCTACTTTGTGTTTCTTTTTCTGTAAAAAGCAAATCTGAAAAATGGACATTCACAGCCTCAGCTTGTACTTTGTGAGTTTACGTGGTCTAGATTCTTGGGATCATAAGCTAGTTGTACAGGTACTTCCTGCAATTATATCCATCTTGGAGAAGACCACGAGTGGGAAGATGAGTCATGCCTTGGCTGGCCAGAATGATCTGGACCTTAATTCTTAACCCGAAGGTCTGAAAGAGAAAAATGAAAGCTGTTCAGCAATTCTCCCTGGTGTCTTTAATGTCCCCTACGAAAATATAATAAGGGTGATGAGTTGTAGCTTTTGCTTTGAGTCTTTTTTAATACACATGTATGGGTCTTTTGGGTTTTAACTATTTCTTTTGTGGTGAATAAAAATAAATAGCTGTCCTATAAGTGATATCTACTTTGTACATTGAATGAGTTTTTCCCCCAAACGTTGGACATGAGCCAAGAAATTCTCTTGAGGTTCTCAGATGGAGGAACAATGAGGTAGAGAGTGTGAGAAAAAGCCTAACCCCTCCCACTTTTAGAAGTTAATGTCCTCCAGGACTGAACCTCAGTTTTCTTTAGAGACAGGTAGAAAGTTAGCCCCTAGACCATGGCAAATAGAAAAATTAAAAATGAGATGCTCTCTCACCATTTTCCCCTCTCCTCCCCCACCCCACTTTCTCATTTAATTCAAACAGCTCATTTTACATATAAAGAAACAAAGTCCCACAGTAGTAAAATGGTTTGGCCGATGGTATACAGCTAGTTAAGGGAAATGGTGATTAGAACACAGGTGTCCTGCCTTCTGGGTCAGCAATTTTGCTCGGATACTACTCTGTCCTATAAAATGAAAGGGTTGATCTGGATTTGTTCCATGTTCCCTTACAGCTTGAAAAATCCATAATTCCATTCAATTAGGATGAATCTAATTTATGTGTTTCATATGTGTCATATACAAAATGTACCATTTTGAGGCACCAACTCGCTTTTTTCAACAGAAGCAAATGTTCAGGAAGCTTTTTTTTTCCCTCAATTAAAAGCAATTCATATATTTCCTCTCAAGAGGATGTTACAACAGCTAAAAGCAGGGTCCAAACCTTGCAAGTGTGTTACAAACTATTTTTTCCTAAGAAACTGACTTCAATTTGTAATATTAGCTACAAAGTATCATGTCTTTGCAAACACAGGAGATACAAAGAGAGGTATAGAAACAAATGAAATTCTTTGGTCTTAGCTCAAGATCCTCGACTTGATAATGTCCTCACCCATTCAATTTGTAAGAGATGATGTTTATTGTTTATTTAATAATTAAAGTAGGGCCACGGCCATGTGGTTTGTGGAGTGATGTTCTTAAAGGCTTCCCTACTTTACCATCAAAGTGAGGATAAAAATATTTGATGAGACTTGTGTGCTAATGTTCCAAGATGAAAATAGCCACACATTACTATCATCAGCCAAGCTCATTAAAGAGGAAATATGTTTCCTCTGTGCTAAAAGGCATCAAAAATTCAAATTGCTCATTTAGTAAAAGTAGCCATTAGTGTTTTTAATAGTAAAAAGACCTTTCATATTTTCACTATGCCATCAAATTTACTATGTACTGTAATAAATCATAGAGCCATGATTTTCTCACCAGAGGTAGTTCCTTCACCTGCATGACCTTGGGTGGGTCAATTCCATCTCCTGGTCTTTAGTGTCCTCCTCTGTAAAATGAGGACGTTGGGTTGGAAGACCTTAGAGGTCATCTATGACTCTTGTTAGCTGATGGACTTAAAACATTGCTATGGACAAAAATTTATCACCCTATAGCCAACCTGGTGATCAGTCTCCCCAAACTTAGCCTGCTCCTTAGACAACAGACCCATGATGAATGTGTAGTTTGCAAAAGTGTAATTAGAGTGGGGCCCCCACTACTTTCTGTTAGGGCCTAATTACTAAGGCCTGAGCCCTGGATTTGGCATGAAGGGAGTGCAGGGTCTTGAAAGGCCCGAGATGCCCAGAGGTGCTTTCTGCAAATTATCAAATTAACTTTTGCTGTGCATTGAGAGTGCTTCATCCAATGGGAATGGTCTCCTCCCCCACCAGCCAGAGGTGTATATATAGAGCAAAACTCCCAGAAGAGGGGAAGGAAGGAATTTGAGTATTCAGATAGCAGAGGAGTCATGTAGCAGCCAGCAGATAAACCTGTTGAGCCTGCTCCTGAGTCCTGGCGTTTTGTTGTGCAATTTCCCCGTAGCTGGATCTACGGGGCCGGAGATGTCTGAAGACCTGGGTATAGGTAAGGTCAGCCTATCGGGACTGCAGCCTGAGAGGAACCCCTAACACTTTCTACCTAGGTGGGAAATTCAGAGGGTACCAGGAAAACCATTACTAGACCCTCTCTTACTCTTAGACAGATTTCTGGTCCCTTTAGCAACATTGAAACCTCGTGGCATCCTGGGGTATGCTTTTCCCTCTGTCTCCCTTTGACCACACCCTCCTTTCCCCAGATACTTCATCCTTCTCCCAGAGGCAGAAAACCTCTAGCAGTTAGAGAAGAGGGTTCCTTCCCATGAGCTATTTCCCAGCCTAACCTTCCTTTACCTCCCACAGCAAAAATACTTCACAGCCTAAGGGAGCTTTCCTCTCCCTCCTGACCTGAGATGCTTGTCCCAGATATAACCTGTCTGTGCTCCTGACCTGAGAAGTTTGCCCCAGATATAAATATCACTTCACAGGATCACAGAATTAAAACTAGAAGAGAGAGACCTTAAAGGCCATTGAGTCCAAACCCCTCCTTTTATAGATGAGAGTATTGAGGTCCAAATAGGTTATATGATTACCCAGGACCATAACGCTAAGAAGTGTTTGAGACTGGATTGGAACTCATATATACCTTTCTCCAAGGCAGACCCTCTACCTTCTACTGAATATGACAGCAAAGAGCATACCCACTGGTTTAGATAAGGAAGAACCTAATGCACACAGATTTTAAAGGCCTTCCCTCCCCCCCCTTCCCCCCCTCCTCTCATACACACACATAATGAAAAATCACCATATTTAGTCATACTAAAGGGAAGATGTCTTGCCTGGAAGCTTCTGTGTACGGCAGCAATATGGTAGGGTGAGTCTGCAAAGTCCTTGCCAATTAAGCATACTCAATTCTGGGTCCCCTGGCAGTCCTCTCAATGTTGGGTGGGCTTGGGTGCTGGTCTCCTTCCTTCTGACCCAGAAGTGGGTTCTCCAGCACAGCCAAGCACATGAAGGAGCATTGCTTTGTATGCAGTCCCATCCTGAGTCAGGCATCAGCAATTTCAGAGTTTCTCTACTAAAAATCATAAATTGCTAGATTATTGATGTGCTTTTTCTATATCAATAGATATTCATCTTTCTGAGTTGAATTCTAAACACCACTCTATGAAACACTTTCTTAGCTAAATATAGGCCATAGTTTTAGAAAGCATTTTTTACTGTAGTTTTAGAAGGTACTAGAAAGGATCTTACAATCCACATCTCATTTTCTAGATGATTTATTGAGGCTCTGGAAAGTTCAGGGACTTACCTAGGGTCAGCCAGGTCCTAAGTGTTGGAGGTGGGATTTCAACTCCAAATCCAGTCCTCTTTCCACTATAGAAAGTCATGTGCTGATCATTGGTTTGTTTGGGGATGGGGGGGTTGTGTATTGCTTTTTTTATTTTTTTCCAGCAACCAAACATGTATAGGCAGTGGTTGGAACACTGGACCTGGAGTCAGGAAGACCTGAGTTTGAATCTTAATTTGGTCACTTACCAGCTGTATGACCTTGAACAAGTCACATAACCTCTGCATGCCTTCATTTCCTGATCATTAAAATTTGGATAATAATAGCATCTACCATTCAGGGTTGTTAAGAGGATCAAATGGCATAAAGCGCTTTGCAAACCTAAATAGTAAATGTGACCTATTATTAGCAATTTCTTTGTAATCTTGGTGCAAAGAGGAGGGGTGTTGAGTTCATCCTTTGTAAAGTAAATTCTTACTCTCATAAGTGCGTGCGCACACACACACACACACATGTGCACATGCATATACACATACACACAGACACAAATGGCAAGGGTACTGGCTGGTTTGGTTTTTTTTTTTTGGGGGGGGGGGGGTTGGCAAGTATCCTCAGGTATCCGCTAAGAAGCATGTGTGAACTCTTTCCAAGACACGTAAATCCCTTTTAAGCTGTAAATGAGCTACGCCAGCAGGTAATACTGCAAAAAGGAACCCACCAGGGGCACCTTCCTCACACTCTCAGCCCCACTTCCATTTCCTGCTGAGATAGTTGCTGCAACAATAACAGTGTTTGTTCATCAACTCAGTCTCTAGTGCAGAAGGCAAGTGGCATTTCTCTAGACCGTAGATTTAGCATAGAAGAGGACCTTAGAGATCATAGGATCCTCATTTTACATAAATGAGAAACTGAGGCTCAGAGAGGGAAAATAATTCTCCCATGCCACATGGGTAAAAAGTAGCCCTCTCATGAGTTTCAATTCCTTCAAGAAATATTCTTAGACCTCATTTAGCCCAGGTCCACAGGCTTCCCTTAAATCAATTAAAAGTTCATGGGGGCAGGGGAGAGGGGACCACAGAAAAGTATGGAGCGGTAGAAGAAACCCAAGTAGACCACAGAACATTAAGACTGACTTGGAACAGAGCCCCAGGCTCTGATAGATGCCCTGATACTGGTCTGATTCAAACCTAGACATATCTGGACGGTGTCTGGGAGTTCACAGTGTAAACTGGGGGTGCCTCAGGGTTTGGCTTTGGCTACTGGCACAAATAGAAGGTGCAACTCTTTTCAACAAATAACTGTATATTTTCTCTTTGATTTCTCTCCTATTCTAGAGAGACTTCTTGACCTCTGCTAGAAACACCCAAAATCTGTTTCACAGTTCTGCTTTATTTTTCCATCCCAGATCTTTCTCAACATCACAATCCCTACCAGGATCAGATGGATGTGCCACAAGCACCACGTGCCCTCCAAAGACCTCCTAGGGTGGAACAGGTTCCTGCTGGAGGCCCTGACAGTCTGGTGCTGCCTGAAATGTGGCTTCTGATCCTAGGTAGAACTCGGGGTCCTATGATGGAAGAGTAGTGAAATTCACCTCATATAGAGATGCACCTCCCCTGCTAGGAATCCTCTTCACTAGAAAAGCCCTCCAGCAGAAAAAGACCTTAATTATTGGAAAGTACACTAGGGTTGGGAATGAGCTATTCCAAGCACATGAACAACAAAATCAGCAGGGAGGTCATTGCAGCTGAGAAATGGAAGGGAGGGGTTACTCAGAGAACACATTTCACTCTTATTGCCCTGCTGAGGACTTTTTAACTCAGCTGTAAAAAGTTTTGAGATGAAAAAGAATCAGAAAAAAATCCTTTCATTGTCTATTTTCTCCTCTGATCAGTATTTTTTAAGCAACTTGGGAAAAGGAAACCACCAGGAAAAAAAAAATCACAGCATCATAGTCACAGAATGCCAAGACACAAAGATCATCTAGGTGAACTCACTCAAAAGAATTGCCACTATATTGTACCCAGGTGGTCACCCAGGCCTCTGCTTGGGTGACAACCAAGAAGGGGGAAACCTCCCGGCCTCCTGAGGAATCCTGGTCCATCTCTGACCAAAGCTAATTGCTAGGTTGTATCTTCCTTACATCACCCCCTTTGAAATCTTTGCCCCTTGTTCCTCATGAGGCCCTCTAGAGCCAAACATAATGTGCCTAATTCTTCTCTAGGACGAGCCAGCCCTTTAAACACTTAGAGATGGCTATCATGACCCATCCCTTCTCCAGCCTGAAGATATGAAGGCCTTCCAAGAATCCTGTATGTTGTGAATCTGAGAGCCTTCATAATCCGTATTGCCTTCCTCTGGAAATTAACCAGCTTATGATGCCTTCCTGAAATGAAGCATCTGGAACTAAACTCCGTACTCCAAATGTTGTCTAAACCACGGTCAGAGACATCAGACTATAGTTTCCTTCTTCCTGGACATAGGCCTTTCTTAATGCAGCCTAAGATTACTTTTACCTTTCTTGAAAGAGCATTCATTAACACTTTGTACTAGGCCAGGGATGGGAAACCTGTGACCTCAAGGCCACAGGTGACCCTGTAGGTCTTCACATGCAGCCCTCAAGTATAGATACAGTCAAAGGCCTCACTTGAGGACCTAGAGGGTCATGTGTGACCTCAAGGCTACTGGTTCCCCATTCCTATGCTAGGCACTCCTTGGCTGTAAGATCATGCAGGTAACTCACATGGAGTTTACAGTTTCCTAAACCCCTCCAGACCTCTTTTCAGACAATATTATGTTTCAGCCATGCCTTTTCTATAGGCTCTGTTTTAATCCTGAGGGACAGAATAATCATAATGTGATAATTGCTAATATTTATATAGGACTTTAAACACAACCCATTTGACTCTCAAAACAACCCTGAGAGGTAGGAGGTTTCATCCCCATTTTACTGATTAAGACACTGAGGCTGAGAGAGATTAAGTGGCTTGCCCAAGGCTACAAAGTTACCAAATGTTCGAGGCGTAATTAGAACTCAGAACTGTTTGCAAGCTAGGCATTCCATCCTATTCACTACACCACCTAGCTACCATGAAACAAGGCTATGTTTATAAAATGAAATCCCACTAGAGTACCCTCATGCCTGACTGATGAAGAACAAGTTGACTCATAAGGGCATGGTGACCTCTCAGATGACAGAAAAGTTTTTGTCGCCATAGATTTCGAATTTTATAGTATTCCTACATGAGAGAAGTCATTTTCTTTCTGATTATGTTTCTTCCCAACACCATATATTATAACCAACCACTGGAAACTCAGAGCTTTTGATTTATTCATCTTTCAAGCCACCTATGCCCAAGACCAACCCAAAGAGAAATTAGTGCAAGAGAGAACCATCTATCACATTTTGAATGAGAGACTCATTACCCAAATCATGAAGATTTGTCCTTTCTACCCCCTATATCCCTGATCAATAAGGAAAGGTCGCCTCTCGAAGCCAAGGGGACTCAGAAAGCTTTGACAAAATGTCTCAACTTTTGTGAACTAAAGCTTCAGTCCTACAGTGGATAAAAGACTTTGACATTCAATAAACAATCAGTCTCCATGTTACTATTAAAATTATGACCTAAAGATTTCATAAAACCCATTCTCAAGCTGAACATTCCCAGGTCTTGCTTTTATTACTGACTAATAAGTATGCAGACAATGATGCTTGGGGACTTTTAATTATCAGGCTGCTATTACAGCTGCTAGGTTAAAAACCTGCTTATTCAAAGTGAGGTACAGTCAATTTGGACTCAGATTTAATTCCCCTCTAAGTAAATAAAAGTGCCTAAATGTAATTGACTGATCTTTTGAAATGCAGTATATGTGTTTTCGTTTCTAATACCATTAGAATGACCCCATGCCAAAATGACTTCATCTAACATTTCCAAAATATTTACAAGCTCCATTAAATGATAGAAGTAAAAGTCATCACTTAGATAGCAAAAATAATACAGCAATCTGACTCCACAAGGTATTCTATAGGACTGGATGGAATGATATCTTTTCCTATGATTCTGGATCTATATTCTTGGTCTCCTCCATACATGGCCATTCCTCCCTTCTACAAAGGTGGAGCCTCAAATCTCAGGAATATTTGCACAGTACAGTACAACTATGATAGGCAGTGGAAAACTAGACCTTTCTGGACCTTAAAATTCAAATTCAAAATTCTCAACTTAATTGACTCTGAATCATAGGCATCCAGGTGCATTACAAATTCCATTTGAGACAATATTTCATTCATTGAACGTTCAAGAAATATCTATTGAGTAAGCACCATCCTAGGCACAGGAAACTAGAGAAGAAGAGGAGGCCCAGTTGTCTTAGAAGTTACAACAAAGTAGACTAGGTTCAGAGAATGAAAAGAGCATCTAAAAGTAAGACTCAATTGTTTCATTGATGTTCAGTCATTTCAGTTACCTCTGATTCTTTGTGATCCCATTTTGGGATCTTCTTGGAAAAGATACTGGAGTGGCTTGCCATTTCCTTCTCTGGCTCATTTTACACATGAGGAAACTGAGGCAAACAGGGTGAAGTGACTTGCCCAGGGTCACACAGCTAGTAAGGGTCTGAGGCCAGATTTGAACTCAGGAAGATGAGTCTTTGGACTCCAGGCCAGGCACTCTATCCACTGTGCCACCTAGCTGCCTGAGACTCAATTAGTAATCATATAATTCACACACCAGGTGAAAAACTAGATGCTGAATATACAAGGACAAATTATTGTCGAAACAGCTTCTGCCCCTAAACTGCTTATACTTTTGAGGAAAAGACAAAGAAGAGTGGGGTAGAACTCCCCACTTGGCCCCTTACTGTGTAATTTTGACAAAATTACTACAGCTTTCTGTATCTCAGTTCAGTTTGGTTTGGTTTTTAATCTATGACTCAGTTGGGCTAAATAATCTCTGAGGTACCTTACAGGTCTAATATTGTGTGAGTTATGAAGTATGATATGAGTATAAAGTGAAGACCCCATTTAATACACAATTTCAATTAGAGGAACTGAACTGTATTAACCCAGAAGTCAAAGACATAATCATTTAAATAGGATAAGGACTAGCTCCTCAATTTCACGGGTATAGGGAATACCCACAGATCGATACCTTCTCTGTAACTAGTGATCTTCTAGAGCTCTAAGAGAGCGTGACTTGCCCAGGGTCACACAGCCAACACATCTCAGAGGAAGGCTTTGACTCCAGGGCTTCCTATCACGTCAGGCTGCCTTACAGTTAAACAGTGAAGGCAATTCCACCTGACATTCTGCTCAACGGGCATAGATTCCAAAGAAGTGGGGAGACATGATCCTGATGATCCCTTAAACCTCCTTCCCTGTATTTTTAGAGGCCATCCACAGGTGGCTGGAACCATAACAGCTAAGGGGCCCTTCTATCAAGGTAAACCTGTGACTCTTCCTTTCATAAAGGGGTTCCAGTTGGCTTCTCCAACATCAATTGACTGACCATACTAGATGCTTCATGGCACTCACCTCCATTCACCACTTTAGATCCAGGATCCATAACCCAATTCACTTTCAATCAACCAAACACAAAACAGAAATATCCTCCCTTATGGGCAATTCAAGAAATAAGGTTCAATTGAGGATGCACAATTTCTGCACAGCTTTAGTCACCGATGCCCATGTAAGCTTAGAAAACTCTATAATGTGAGGGTACTCTAAGAAAGGTCCAAAATGCTTTATTTCAGAGGGAATGGAGATCAGTCCTGGCTTGGGGAAAGTTCCAGGAAGAACATCCCAGAGGAAGTGGTATTTGAATTGAGTTTTCAAGGATAGTCAAGGGATTTCTTTCCCAACAAGCCTGTTAGGTGTTCCAGTCTCTCTCTCTCTCCCATCTCTTCTAGCTCTGCTTCTAATCTTCCTGTCTCTCATGCCTTGCAAGACTCCTACTTGGCAAATAGCAAGTACTGAAGAAATCTATTAACCCACTAGCTGAATGGTAGACAGGCTCTGTGGCTCATTTCAGAAACTAAGGGATGAAATAAAATTCTATTATTGTAAACCAATGCCTATTGATAGAATGAGGCCAAATCATGTATTTTCACAAGACCCCAACCATATTCTTACTCCTGGTCAGTTATTTTCTTCATTTACAGATAAGTTCTTGGGACACCTGGGTTTACCCCAAATACCAGCATTCCAAATTCTGCTCGGAACTTTGACCAACACTGGTGGAGGAGGTTGTGGGTTACTCTTTGCCAAGACCCATTTGTCTACATGTGCCCTACTAGATTCCAGCCTCCCCTGTGTCCTCTAGAACATTGTCTGGCAAGTATCTCCCCTTCCTCATGAATCTTTGACCTCTCCATCTCTATTGGCACCTTGCTATCTGCCTAAAAGTATGCATACTACCCCTCCAAACCTTTCCTAAGATCAAGAAACTAGAGCAGGGACCTCAGAGGACATATAATCCATGCCCCTTATTTGACTGCTGAGGAAAGTGAGGCATGGGGGGAGGGAGGGAACCAATCAGTCAATAAGCATTTATTCCACATGTACTGTGCTAAATGCTGTGGATACAAAGAAAGGCAAAAGACGGTCCTGGCTCTCGAGGGTAACTTGTCCAAAGCCACACATACCAGAAATGGAATTTGAACACAGGTCCTCCAGACTCCAGATCTAATGATCATTCCATTGCACCACATTACCTTAATCCTTTTGGACTATTCAGTTACTCCTCAGTACTAGTTTGATGAATTGAACTTCAAAGAATCCCTTTTCATCCATTGACCAGGGCCTGAAATATAACTATTAGGCCTCCATTCTATCAGAGGGGGCTCACTGATCACCCTTAAAATGCAAATATCCCCAGAGACCTAATACTAGAAGTTGTAATCATCTATTATTCAGTGTAAATAAATGATCCTAAGGGCAAAGGTTTAAGAGGGAATAAAATTTGATCTTGAGGAATAGAAAGAGATGGGCTATGGATTTGAAGGTAAGGAATGGTCATCCCAGTGATAGGAGAATCTCATTGCTCCCTTTCCCAACAGAGCAGATAGGCTAGTTGCTGGGCAGCCCCCTTCCTGGGTAGGTCTTTGACTAGGTAACAAACTCTATGCTCCCCTCAAAATTTTCTTTTTGCCAGTGATAAAGAAAGAATATGGGGATGGATAGCTTATTCTGAACTCTTTGGAAATTGGATGGTTTTTTCCTAATACTTTCCTCCTGTAGTGTTTTATTCACTCAGTCCAAATTAGTTGAACCTGACAAAATCCCCATGAACTATGGGAACTTATTCATTAAGTTGGAGACTCCCTGCAGGCTAATGGGAAGAACAGCATGGTTAAAGGAAAGTTATGGGATTTGGAATCAGAACACTTGGGTCAGAATCTTATCTCTCCTGCTTAAAACCTGTGTGACTTGAGGAAAGTCATTTCGCATCTCTGGGCCTCAGTTTCCTTAATTGTAAAAGTAAGGGATGGGATTAGATATCTCAGTTCTCCTCCAACTCTTAAATCTCTGATCATGAAATTGGCTCTACTTCCCACTCCCAGTGATGAACAACAGAAAGGCTAGGCATGTTCCAGGTATAAAAAGCATGTTATGAGAGACTGAAATCCCAAGAAATGCATATTAAATTCAAATTTAGAAGGAATTCATTTAGCAAATTATATATCCCACTGATTTTCCATTTCAAATTAGGGCATGTAAATGGATTGCTCTTAGTGCTAGTTAATAGAAGTGATATCACACAAAGGTGATAGACACACATTCATGCCATTCAGCAGGCATTTTCCTTCTCAGTGCACCCCCTGTCTGCCCTTTGTTATTTCTCACCTCTGTAGAAGCCCCCCCCCACCTACTGTACTCTCAGTTCCACTGCTTTTGGGGGGATACAATGAGGTTCAGTTCATTTGGATGGAGCTCATGAAGGCAAGCATTAAAGAAATCACAAAACTTCCAAAGGAGGTCAGATCAATGACATTTGTTCCTATATTTTCCCTCTGGCAATAGCAGAAAGAGCCTTTTTAAGGAACAGCAGAGTTGCCTTTCATGATATTGGCCTTAAAAGTTTAGTGATAGGAGGTAAAAGATGCTAATGAGTTCTACTATGCATTGACTACAGGAATTTATGGAAACTTTTCTTGGACCCATTTATATGTTGTTTTGTTTCTTCAAGAAGAACCTATTAGTTTCAACTATATGCCAGGCACTGTGGTAAGGAAGATACAAAGACAAAAACAAAGACCCTGCCTTCAAAGAGTTTGTGGTCTATTGGGAGAAGTAGGGAGACAAACTACCACACATCAAAATAAACACAATGTCCTTGTTAGAACAAGGTAATCCCTGGCCAAAAGAAGTTGTTTCCTAAACCCCCTGATAAAATTATAGGGAATGGGGCATTTTTAGCTCCTGATCAAACTGAAGAATTTGCTTCATCAAACCCATTGGATCAAAGGGCACTGGCAATTATAGGAAAATTGTTGCTGGGACAAAGGCAACTCCTAGTGATTGACTTTAGCCATGGCTCATGGCCAATAAAAGCAAGATGGTCCCCACTTCTGGGGTCTTAGTTCTAGAGATTCAAACTTTACTTTGCACTTTCTTCCAAAGTAAATCAAGGGAAGAAATCATTTCTCTCCCATACTATCACCACAAGGAGCATCAGCGGCAGCTTGAACAGCATCTCTTAGTGGCGAGAGACATATGTATTCACATAGCCTGAGAGGAGGGTTCAAGGACACTGTTCCTAAATTCCAACCTCTCATGTGAAGAAAGTAGATTTTGAATTCTTTAGGTAGCATGATCTAGATATTTAATCATTTAGCAGAAAATGGATATTTTCCTGGGTAGTACCAACTGGAAGAGTATCCTTGTTGGAATCCCCAAGATCAAGAGTCTCAGAATTTGAAAGTTTGGGCACCAGAAATTCTAGAGGCCAAGATTCCCTACAATAGAATTTTCCTTAGAAAAAGAAGATTTTCTACATGGTTCATGTGGACTGCCCAAGGGTTTGCCTGGGATATGTTTAATAACCAGCTCTCTGAAAATATAAAAAGTAGCCATGATACACTTTTAAGTTTAATCAGCATTTTTGACATAGTATTCATCACTTTCTTAATTCTAGACAATCAACAAAGCAATAAATCAAGTCCTGCTTTGTGGAATGTTGATTTACAAGGTAGAAACACCCACATTAAAATTTTAATAATTGGCTCTCAGAAGCCAGTAGGAGTTGGCTCCAGCACAAACCTGGGCCCCTATCCCACTTGGAACATAAAACCAATTAGTGACTCAATGCAAATACAAAAAAAACCAGGAGTCTGTTCAGGAGGATTCAAAGCATACTTGCACTGGTAGACTTACAGGGTAGTATGCAAAGTCTTGGGGTGACTCTATGTATAGGATTCTAAAGGGTAGGGAACCACCAAAACAACATAGTATTGCCCCAACAGCAAGCCCATGGTCAGTTCCCTGCTTAAAGCGGAGCTGACGGCCAGAGTGTTTTCTGCTTCTGTGTATCATTGTGGGCTTTGATGACTACTTATCTATCAACTTGGGCATTTTCTGTGGAGTAAATAAATGCTTTCCCATACCCAATTGCCTTGTTGTATGTTGAATGCCTATACAAGATTTGGAGATTCTGCCACCCATGTTTGGAGACACCTTGGATAGAAGCCATGCATAAAGTTTTATCTTGTATACTATACTGGATTAATCCAAGTAAGGATGAGCTAAATAAAGAGGCCCTGGTTCATTGGGTGAAGCCCTCAGAATGGAACTCAGAACAGGTAAGTTCATAGTCCTATGGAATGAGATTTACACATTACATTTTTAAGTAAATGCAAAATTATTTGAGGAAGTGGGGGAAAGCAGAGATTCTGAACTGGGAGGAATCAGAAGAGGCCTTGGGGAGGAGGTGAAATGTGAGATGAACCTTAAAAGAATCTCGATGGGAAGTGAGGAGAGAGGACAACCCAAGAATGGGGCGGGGGGGGGAGCAGCCTGTGCAAAGTCATGAAGACAGGAAATGGACTGTTGTGCCTGAAGAATAAGATGGACATTTAGGCTGGAAAATAGATCATGTGATGAAAAGCCTAGGTAGACTGGAACTTGTCAGTGAAAGGCTCTAGATGTTAGGGAGGAGTTGGGATCTTATACTGGAATCAAGAGAGAGTTGTGGGAGCCTTGGGAGCCTCCTGAGCAGGGGCAGGACATAGTCAGACCTGTGCTTTGGAAATATCAGTTTGGCAGCTGGGAGAAGGATGAATTGGAGAGAAACTGCAGATGGTAAATATTTTGTAAATGTAACCTGTGAAAATGTTACACCCCCCAAAGATTCTGGACACACAGGGCCTTGGAGTCTTCAGCCCCTATAAGTCAATGTCTCTTCCTTTAGTTCATTGTCATCACCTGAATTAAGGCAGGGAAGTTTCCAACAGAAAATTTAATCTAGCTCATGTCTAGGGTGACTACAATTAGGAGACTATTGTACAAGAAACAGGTGATGAAGACCTGAATGAGGGGAGAGGGTAGTTGTGAGAAATATAGTCAAGGTAGAATAGACAAGACTTGGCAACTGATGGGATGTGAGAGGTGAGGAGAGTGCTAAGGGACTAGAGCCTAGGAGAGAGACTAAGGAAGGGCTGAGTAACAGGGTAACCTGTAGCCTTCTAAGTTGTTGGGTTTACAGAACAAATCTTCTTATTAAAAGGATTTGTTCTGTGAAGTTTGGACTCAAAGGGCCGTAGACCTAGAGGGCCATATGTGGTCTCAAGGCCACAAGTTCCCCACCTGTAGATGGGGGTGTCATCTACATAGTGATGAGTAACTGAATCCAGGGAAGCTGATAAAACCACTAAGAAAAAGGGAGCACAAAGATAAAATACTGAAGACAGAAGCTTGGAGGATATCACCAGGAAGGAATTCTTGCTTTCTCCTTTTCACAGGCCATCTCCTAGAAAACAAACCAACCTTCAACACCTCGAACCTTCCTTTCTTCCCTTCCCCTCAACTGTTTCTCAACTTTAGATATATACAACTTCTGACCTTGCCATTCAGCCAGAACTGCCCCCGATTTGATCAATGACCTTGACAATGTCCAGTCTATCAGCTATTTCTCAGTCCTCACCCATCTTCCCTTGGAGACAGCATTTTCACATAAAAGAAGTCAGAGCCAGCTTGTACAGACTCCTGAGCAACTTGTGAAATTTTTAGTGTGATCATTTGCACCTCAGAAATCAAACAGTATATATCAGTGCTTAACTTATCATTTTCTTCCTAGACTTAAGAAAATGATGGAGAAAATATTAATAATGTGGATTAAATTTAAATGTGTGTTGGGTGTACATTTCACGCCTCATCAAGGGATTTATAGTCATTAAGCATTCTACCAGTACACTTGTCAAATTAGCAGTCTTTGTGTTTGTTTTAAATCTACCAGGCTTCAGGGGCAGCTAGGTGGCACAGAGAGTAAGAGCACCAGCCCCGGAGGACCCAGGATCAGTTCCGGCCTCAGTTACTTAGCACCCACATATAAACAACTAGCCATGTAACTTTGAGCAAGTTACTTAACCCCAATTGCTTTAAAAAAAAAATCTACCAGGCTTCAGAGGTTCCATTTGCTAACTGAGTTCACATTTCACCCTATTTGTGTCTTTCTTTGTATAATCTTCAGTCCTATAAAGCAGCTGGTGGTGGAAGGAAGTGAGCATTGGTTTAGAGTCAGAAGACGTAGAGTCCAAATAATGATCTTACCATTTCTTTAGTCACATCTTCTCTGGCAAATGTCTTGTCCCATCTAAGTTTCCACATTTATAAAACGGGGGTAATAAGATTTATGGGATCTTTCTCATGAAGTAGTTGAGATGATCCAATGAGATATTCTCCATAAAGCACGAAGTTGAATCATAAGCTTCAAAGTTTTATCATAAAATCATAAAGCTCTGATGCCATAAATGTCATCCTTTATTATTACCCTCCAACATACCCCCTTAGCCTTTTTCTTTCCAGATCAAAAGTCCTAAAACATTTAGTGTCTCCCCTAAAACTCCTTGTACTTTTGTCTTCAAAATCTGTTACTTCTATTGTATTATTCTTGTGCCCACAGAAACATAGATTTAGGGCTGGCAGGAACTTGGAAAGTATCACATGTATCCAGCTCATTTCACAGAGGAGGCCCCAGATCCAGAGGTGAAGCAACATGGCCATGATGGAGTCAATGGCAGAGCCTGGATTCTTACTCCAACCCTCTGACTCCAAACATAGGGTTCTCTCTCCACTGCATAGCACTGCCTGCTAATTACTGTAACTGCATATGTGTGGAACCCCTGACTTTCTAGAATGTAGAAAGGCAGAATGCCCTCTGGTCTAATTCCCAATACCCTTCCTTTCTCATGGTGTCCAGCACGAGGCTGGCCTTTTATTTTTTTAAACTATACCAGCCCATTGAGGCAATTTCTCCAGGGATCAGTTTGGGGCATTGCTCCCATTATGAGGAAGTTTTCCATTGCCACGAACCTCAATCCACCCTTGAAAGGCTAAATTCATTGCTCCTTTATCTGCCTTCTAGGACCAAGAAGAACAAGCCTCATCTCTCTTCCACATGATAGCTCTTCAGAGACTTGAAGGCTCCTTAAATGTGGGAACTGTTTCACTTTTCTCTCTGTGCTCCCAGCACCTAAGTAATCACTCCACAAACATGTGCTAAGTGCCTGCTGTATATAGTACACTCTCCTAGGTTCTGAAGATATAATGATAAACATGATCCCTGCCATCGTGGAGGAACATTCTATCTCAGTAGAGAGTGTAATACAAAGCAAGTAACACAAAATAAATACAAGGTAATTGGGGGGCAAGGGGCACCTAAGTGGTACAGTAGATAGAGCACTGGGCCTGGAATCAGGAAGACCTGAGTTCAAATCTGCTCTCAGACACTTACTAGCTATGTGACCCTGAGTGAGTCATTTAACTCTGTTTGCCATAGTTTCTTCATCTATAAAATGAGCTGGAGAAGGAAATGGCAAACCACTCCAGGATCTCTGCCAAGAAAACCCCAAATGGGGTCACAAAAAGTCAGACATGACCAATGAAAAATTGGAGAGGGGAGGCAATAATAGCTGGGGAGATCTGGGAAGATCTCATACAGGAGAAGGTGTTTGATTTAAGCTTTGAGGAAAACAAGGAATTCTAAGGGGGAAGTAAAGAGGGAGGGCATTCCACACATGGGGGATAGTGAACAAAGAGAGAGAGGCCAGGTATGCTGGCAAACACTGCCATCCCTGCAACCATGGAGGCTGAGGCAAGTGGATCTCTTGAAATAGGGAGTTCTAAACTTCAGTGGACTGTGCCAGTTGGGTTGCTGGCCTTTTTAAAGTGCTATGCCAGCACTTTATCTAGAATCAATGTGGGGAGCCCTAAGGAATGAGGGGCTGACAGGTTACCAAAGTAGCTATGAGCCAAGCAGGTCAAAGTTCCAGTCCTGATTGGTGGTGGGTCTGTGAGTAGTACCTGCTTTTCCAGTCTAGGTGAGGTAGATGGAGGAGGAGGAAGAGGGAGGAGGAGGGAGGAGGAGGGAGGAGGAAGAGGGAGGAAGAGGGAGGAGGAGGAGGGAGGAGGAGGGAAGAGGAGGAGGGAAGAGGAGGAGGAAAGAGGAGGAGGGAAGAGGAGGAGGGAAAGAAGGTGAGACAGACAGGATATGGATCAGCAGGAAGGTCAGTTAGTCTAGACCAGTGAGTGGAAAAAGTTTAAGAAGCCCTGGTCTGCTCTAGACCAAAGAATGTGCAAAGGGGAATAATGTAAAATAATAAAGCTGAAAAGGTAAGTTGGAATCAGGTGGTGAAGACTTTCACTGCCAAAATGCAAACTTAATAAATGCTCATTGAATGAACAAATGGATGTCCACACTGAGTTTCCTCTTCTCCAGGTTATGTATCCCCCATTGCTTCAATAGTCCAGAGCTCAAGGATAAGTCTATGACCTGAGAAACAGCAAAGCTAAGTATAAAAAGCTCTTCCCCAGGTTATCTGAAGGGAGTTGACTTTTTCCAACCATAGCCTTGTTCGATCTATCTCCCAAGTCCTAGGCACATTGTCAACAGAATTAATAGATGGAGAAACCTCACAAATCTTAAAATATTGATGTATAGGAACACAGAAGCCCCAAGTCCATGCTCATGCCATCTCTAATCATGGTTCAGATTCCACCCGGACAGTTCTGGTAGTTTCCATCCTTCCTGCCCCTGCCCCTTCTACCCTACTGGTCTTTGCCCCCTACGCTGCCTCTGCCCACATACCCCAGCTCTGAAACCATAATCAAATCAATACTGCCAGTTGCTACTGGAAATCATATGTCAATCCACTCTCCTGTGTCTCCACTCAACAATCCTGTGATTTCCTAAAGCCAAACAGCCCTCCTCTTGCGTGTTATCTCCTCTGATTAGAACAGAAATTTCACGGGGGCAGACTCTCTTACCTTGGCATTTATATCCCCAGACCTGAGCACAGGGCTTGACACACAGGAATTGTTAAATAACTCCTTTTTTTTATTAATTTAGGAGATACAACCAGTTCTGCTTCTTCTTAGTCTTGGATTCGCAGGGGTTTTCCTACCTCTCATGCAAACAAATACATGCATACACAATCTAAGGCTCTGTCAGACTACTCTAATGAGGAATCTAAAGCTACCCAGAACTTCTCTGGAACACAGCACAAGGCCAAGCGGATGTTCTTTCCCCTTGGTTACTGCTCATTTCATCTGGCACTCTTTAAACAGCTGGAGCACATTGTGGCCTGCTGTGGACCATGTGGAATGTGTTTTGCTTACCAGCTTCTGTGATTGAAGGCAGATGTTACATGCCCTTCAATTTACCTCTAGAGAAGCACTGAGTTTCCTTTCCACCCACAGGATGTCCAGGACGACATGATGTACCACAGAGCTGGCCATTCCTGTTTCTTCTAGGAATTCTCACAACCACCATTGGGAGGGGAGGCCACCAAGACAAGACAATGCCAATATCATGCAGGATTATATTCCTAAGAATCAGGAAATGAGGAGATCTCCCCACCTTCCACCCTTAAAATAAGTTCTAGAGGCAAAGTATATCACCTGAGTAAAAGCATAGTAGTGGGCATCTCCACATGCCCTTAGGACAGGCCATGCCCACCAGGAAAGAGAGAAATGGAAGAAAAACAAAGATTCGTCAACACAAGGCTGAGAGAAAAGATTAGACCATCTACTTCAATCATCCTCCCATACCCATTTTAGGATGAGAAAGCAGAGAGATTCAGTGATTTGTCCAAGGTCACCCATTTAATTACTTGCTGTTTCTCACACATTACCTTTCATCTCCCATGTTCCATCTCCCATCACCATACCTTTGCACTGGCTGCCTCCTGTGCCTAGAAAGTTCACCCTTCTTTTTTTGTTTGTTTTTTGGAGGGGGGAAGGCAGGGCAATTGGGGTTAAGTGACTTGCCCAAGGTCACATGGCTAGTGTGGGTTAAGTGTCTGATGCCAGATTTGAACTCAGGTACTCCTGACTCCAGGGCCATTGCTCTATTCATTGTGGCACCTAGCCACCCAGAAAGTATGCCCTTCTAATCTCCACTTCTTGCTATCTCTGGTTTTTATCAAGATTCCTCTCCAGTGCCAACTTATACAAGCTGGTTTCCCTTGTAAAATGACCTTATGTAGATGTCCATGCTGTCTCTCCATTAGAATTTAAGATCTTTGAGGGCAAGGACTGTTTCACTGTTGTCTTTATGTTGCAAGCACAGAATACAATGACTGATATATAGCAGGTATTTAATAATGTGAGTCTGTTGATTGACAATCTTCTCATTCCAAAATGGTATATTAAACTGAAAGCATAAGAACAGGACAATTTCCTCTAAATAGCTCAATTATTAGTGAGATTTCTGTCCCCCACTGCCACAAAAAAGCCTTTCTTTGCCTAATTTATAAATTTTATTTTATGTTTTACAAATTATCTGATGCTGTTCACCTATAAATGCTATGGAAGTACCTTGGAGTTGTGTTTTTGTTGGTTTGTTGTTGTTTTTTCAGTAGTCATGAGGCATGCCATACTTTCTGGAGAGTTTGTAGCTTTTTTACTTTTTTATCAGAAACCTTAACATTTACCCTCAAGAGGCTTATAATATATTGGAGACAAAACCAATATGAATTAACTCAGAGCATAAATAAATGATGACTCAAAAACAAACAACCAGCATCCAAATTAATGTTGAACAAGGCTATCTGTTCAGCTGTAATATAGCACATCATGAAAACTTAACAAGGACATGAGAACTGTCTGCAGGTATTTGAAGGGCTGTCACCTGGAAAAGAAATTGGATTTATTCATTCTGCTTGGCTCCAGAGGGCAGAGCAAGGAGAAATGAGTGGAAGATACAAAGGAACAAATTTATGCTTAATGTCAGAAAAAAAAATCTGCTAAGAGTTAAAACTCTTCCAAAATGGGGTGGGCTGTCTCAGGAGGAAAGGAATTGCCCCCTCATTATGGGGTGTCTCTAAACAGCAGCTGAATGACCACTTACTGGAGATATTGTAAAGGAGATGGCTAAAAAGGCTCTGAGGCAGGATTAGAATGCAAGTCTCCCCGATTCCAAATCCAGAATCACCAAATAAATCTACCACCTCCCTGCCAAAAGCTGATAGCTTAGTTAAATTGGATTTTGTTGCTATCAATGTTCAGTCATGTCTGACTCTTCATGACCCCATTTTAGGGCTTTCTTGGAAAAGATACTGGAATGACTTGGCATTTCCTTCTCTAGTTCATTTTACAGATGAGGAAACTGAGGAAAACAGGGTTAAGTGACTTGCCCAGGGTTGCACAGTAATTGTCTGAGGCCATATTTGAACTCAGGTCTTCTTGACTCCAAGCCTAGCACTCTATCCACTGTGGAGTCAGAAAGAGTCGGAAATGACTGAACAGTATCATCCCTTAATCATTGGATTTCTTTATAATTATTTTAAAAAGCCAAGCACCTCTCAATTATCTCCTTCTTTAAAAAAAAAATCTACAAATAGCAATTGCTTGGATCTTCCTCTAGCCTGTCCAGGAAAGAACATCGACACTACATTTCTCTCTTCGGGGAAGACCTGGTGGAAGGAAACAGCATCTTCACAGTCTTCATAATAAGATTTACTTGTTTCTGTTGTTCTAATCTGTAAGCCCTGGCAGTGAATGATGACCAGTGCTGGGACCCATCTTGGTTCCAATTCATCACTGAAGCATGACTGAAGAGCTCAGGTTTGTGAATAGCATTGGAGTCTATTTATGCTTCTTCATCCTCTATTTGAGGACTTTAGATCAGTTCTTTAAATTCTGCTTTATGTTATTGCAGACCTGGGAGAGTATCCTTGGAATGCTGCTTTAGTAGAAATTATCAAAAGAATGAGCCTGCGGCATCCCAATCAGACAAAGGCTTAAGGTGAATGGTGGGTACCTTGCTGACTTTTAGATGGAATCCACTCACTGGAGGCAAGGCAGTATGGGGTAAAGGGACGGTCATGAGGGCTAGAAGACTAGGCTTTAAACTTAGACCCTACCATGCCTATTTGTACATAACCTTTGATAAGTCACAGCTCATGTCACCTCCCTGGGCCTCACATCATGGTCTTTGCACACACTAACCTCCAAACCTGGAATGGATTCCCTCTATGGAATCTCTTTCTTCAAGACACAGCTCAAGCAACACCTTCTCCATGACCCTTTTCCTGATTCCCTCAAATACAAGTGCCCTCCCTCTCAGATGACCTTGTATTTAACTACTTTGTATTTCTTTTTATTTATATCACTTTCTTTTTATTCTACATATACATATATCTATATCTAAATATATGTGTACATGCATGCATATATTATTAAAAATATATAAATGTATATGCATTTACAAACATATCCTTGATCCCAAAAACGAGTCAAGAAACTGCATCTCTCCCTTCTTAGTAGATGTGGGGGCCTATGTCTATAGACCATTGCCATCAGACTCAGTTGACTAATTGGCTTAATTCTGTTGGCCTGCTTTTCTTTCCCACTTTATTTTTTACTATAAGTCATAACTTACTAAGGAGGGAAGATAAAAAGGGACATATTCTGAATGAAAAGATTTGTTTTGTCAACAAAACAAATTTTAATCCACTAAGAATACTGAAATAAAGGTAAATGACTAACCCACATTCTAACCTGTTGAGTATTATTTGGGATACAGGACTCAAAAAAAGTTTTTAGCTCAATCCACTACTTTTTTTCTTCTGTGACTGCCTGGGGTTGATGAGAGAACTGTCCTAGGCCAATAAAACATGGCAATACTTGCAGTTTCACAATGGAGCCAGGAAGCTAACAATTAGGAATGATATTTCCTGTGTCATCTCCAGTCTTTCTGATCACTGGATCCAGACAGCTCTGGAGAAGAAAGTGAAGCTGGTGACCTTGCACAGCCCTCCCTCACTCAAATCAAAGTCAACTGCAAGTCATGTCTTCATTCCCCTGATACCATGGTCCTCTTCAAAAACAAAGGACAAACACTACATGATATTTCAGATACTCTTGAAGTCTTGAAATGACAATCAATCCATATTCAGTATCCTTATCTACTCATTGTACAGGTCCTGTATCTTCCAAGTTGTTTTGGGGAGAACCACCATATGATATAAACTGGCTACCATGCCCACAGTAAGCCTATGATAACTAAGAAAATTGGGATAGATGTTGGAGGACCAGAAGTCATTAACTTTTCAAAGATGATCTATGCAGATGAATGCAGAACATGCTTCCCTTTCATCTAGGGAAGGATGAATACTCAATGGAAACAAATGGACTTCTTCGTGGCCCATGGTATGGAAATAATAGCTATAAGAAATATATATATATACAAATGCCCCCATCACTGAGGAGATATTATTTTATCTGATGGCTCTGTCATACTCAATTTCAAGTGCACTGAATTTCAGGAAAATTATATTAAACCAGTTTGACTTAAAGAGTCCAGGAATTTAAATTTAAGCTAAAACTTCATTTTAACTAACCGCAATGTGTGTAGAATTTTTAGTTGAGGTGATATTCTTCGCGGTTTCAATGTTCCTCTGTCACAGGATTGGGATATTAACCTCTACTCAGAATATCTTCATTTTTGGGATCATTTGAGTTTGTTTGGAATTTTTTAAATTAAAACTCACACAATTCTATGCTGCAATATCTCCTCCCTCTGTTTTTCTTCCAGCCATCTCTGTTCTCCAATATTTTTGTTATCACACCCCCCCACTTTTAGTTTCTTTGTTCTTAAGCTGCTTTTGGTATCATGTTTATTTTCTTCCAAGTTTTACTAAGGCCTGTCCCTTCAGATCATTGACTTGGACCTCAGAAGCTATCTAATCTCCTCATTTTACAAAACAGTAAACTGAAGCCCAGAGGTGTTGTGATGTCCTTTTTGAAATGCTGATTTCTTCCAGTACTCCAGATCTGTCCTACTATATCTTTTTTCTGTCCCCTCCCCCTTTCCAGCCATGTCCAATTATATTTTCTATGTTTGTCTCTTTCTGTTAGGCCCATCAAATCTCATATCTAATGCTTCCCTATTGACCTACTCCCTAATGTGTTTATACAACCTGTGCTCTTTCAATAAAACTAATAATATACTAAGAAAGATTGGATTCTAAAATCCCACAGCAAGCATCCTGGGCCAGGATCTGATCAAGACATTTAGCACACTAATACATTCAGCACATACCGCAGTACCTAACACATAGAAGATATTTAATTAATGCTTATGGACTGACTAACTAAAACCCTGCCTCCCTCCACAACACTCATTGGGTATAGCAGGTTATGCCTTCTCCAGGACCATACTGCAGTTCATCAGCATCTCTTGCTGTCTTATGAGCTTGAATGACCTGGCAACAGTGAAGGAAAATGACAGCTGTGGTTATTTCTATTCAAACCAAATTTAAAAAAAAATGTATCTCAGGATAGGTAGGTAGCACAGTGAATAGAACACCAGCCCTGGAGTCAGAAGGACCTGAGTTCAAATCTGACCTCAGACATTTAACACTTACTAGCAGTGTGACCTTGAGCAAGTCACTTAACCCCAATTGCCCTGCTTTCCCCCCTCCAAAAAGCAAATGAATGAATGAATGAATGTATCTCCCTTAACACTTCTCCTATGTGCTACTACCATATTTCATCTTCTCCATTTGTGGTCACAAAACACCTAGGTGATTTTTAAAATAATAATAATGAGGACAGCTAGGTGGTAAAGTGAATAGAGTACCAGCCCTGGAGTTAAGAGGACCTGAATTCAAATCTGGCCTCAGGCATTTGACACACTTACTGGCCATGTGACCTTGGGCAAGTCACTTAACCCCAATTGCCTTCCATAATAATAATAATAGTAGTAGTAGTAATAATAATAATAATAATAGAAAAAGTGTTCATCCTAGGGTCTAAGTCATATTCCAGATCACTGCAATTCAAAAACTCAAATGGCTCCCTTCCTCCACTTTCAGTTATCTAAATATTCTTAAGTACCAATCATAAGTACTTTGACATGTTCTTAATCTAAGCCTTTGAAGAGTCATCACCTTCCATTCCACTGATGATGGTGAGAAGCATATGTGTCCATCAGTACCCCCTGTATTATTTTAGAATAATCCTCGGGCAAACCTGATATCACATGTTCGTCATGCTTAGATCTATAATGTATAAATCACTGAAAAGTAAAAATTGAATGGGAGTAAAGGCATCAAGGTATCCTGGGTTATACATCTGACAAGAATGAAACCAAGGACTGATTAGACTACCAAGCTTTAGGCCAACCTTGGAGGGGTTCAAAGTCCCTGTTCTTAGTCTAAGTGGCCAAGACTTTGGGGTCTGATTTAAAAGAGTAAGTATGCCATATGGGATAGAGTGTGAAACTTGGGTTCAAATCCTATTACCTACTTGCTGTGTGACCCTGGGCTTGTCACTTAACTTTTGTAAGCTTCAGTTTCATGATACATAAATTGGAGATAATACTTCCCTTCAAAGTATTAATATGAGGGTCAACAGAGATAATGTCTATAAAGCACATTTAACCTATAAAGTGTTAAAAGCTTGGAGAAGTTGGTGGCACAATACATAGAGCACTGAGCCTGAAATAAGGAAAACGTAAGTTCAAATCTGGCTTCAGACAGCAAGTCAATTAACCATTGTCTGCTTCAATTTTCCTAACTATAAAATGGTAGTAGCAATAGCACCTACCTTGAAAGCTTGCATGAAAATCAAATGAGATACCATTTGTAAATGGTATCAGCACAGTGCCTGGCACATAGTAGGTACCATATAAATACTTATTCCATTCTCCCATTTTCGTTGTTGATTGAGAAACTATATAACAAAAAAATTATAAATTTAACAACCATTTTAACGAATTTTAGTAATTCTACATTGATAACTAATGTATTTACTACATTAGTAATAATATCTATATATGTCTGGGAAAGAATGATAACATTAACATATCATTTATTCAGTCTACATGAAAGGTATTTTTATGTGGCATCCCTCCATGGCACCCCCACCAATTTGTACTCATAGACTGAGTTCCCAGGAGAGAAACTGCCACCATTTTCAAGGTTCTATGTTTCAGACTATGAGTCTTCATTCCTAAAACTTGAGGTCATGAGCTCAAGTGTGTTTATCTTTAAAGTCATTTGACAGGCACAAGTAGCTCAAAGCAAAGGCATTCAGAGAGGTGGCATTATAAGAATAATTAAACAGTAATCAAACACCCCCCCATAAATCCAGGGACCCCCTCTTCCCACCACTACACACAGCATCTGTAGATGAGTAACAGAGAATGGCACACAGGAAATATACATGTCTAGGCAACTCACAAGTCCAGTACTTAAAGCCCTCATGTCCTTCCCCTTCTCATGATATCTTCCCTAAATCTGTGCTGAGCATGTGACTCAGTTGAGATCCAGGGTTTGAATGCTCCCTGCAGCTCCACTCTCAGTGTCTAGATCTGGCTCTCTTCTCCACTCAAAGCTCCCCGACCTCAACTCTTGACTAACCTATTCTCTGTTTTCTTCTACTGGGTGAATAATCCTTCTGCAAGATGCCAAGACTCCATGGTAGATGGAGAAGGAGAGAAATCTCCTCTCCCTAACAGACATATGGAATGATTGCCCTTGAGAACCAAATTCTTCCATAATTGGTTCTCTTCTTTGCTACAAGAGGTCACTCCTAAAAATCATTTCTCATCTTGCTTTAGCTTTCTATTCCTAACGGAATATGTCTCACTTCCTAAAAGTTTATCAGAAACATGACCTATCTTTTGCTATCCAATGATAATAATTCCATTGTCCATAATTCCATCAGTTTTTATGGAAAACTTCTTAATCAACCCACAAGTATAAGCACTGACTACACACCAGTCATCTTTGCTAGGCACTAGATATACAAGTAAAAAGGCTGAGACAATCCCTGGTTGCAAAAAGCTTAAATTCTAATAGATGAGGCAACATGTGTGTGTGTGTGTGTGTTTGAGTGTGTATGTGTGTGTGTGTATGTGTATGAATTGTATGTATGAGTGTGAGTGTGTGCGTGAATTGTGTGTGTGAGGGTGTGTAGCATATATAGAGGCATAAATATGAAGTGAATGAATACAAACATATGCAAAGTAATTAAATCTAAGGTAATTTGGGAGGAAGCGCACTAGCAATTGGTAGTAACTGACAAAAACTTCACCCAGACTATGGTAACTAAGCTGCATCTTAAAGAGGCCAGGAGGGGCAGCTAATAGTGCACCAACCCTGGAATCAGGAAGACGTGAGTTCAAATCTGGCCTCAGACACTTAACACTTACTAGCCATGTGATCTTGGGCAAGTCAATTAGCCCCAATTGCCCTCCCTTACCCCCTCAAAAAAAAAAAAAAAGACAACAAACGAAAAGAAAAAGTTTTTTAAAAAGGAGGCCAGGAGAGGAGGAAGTGCATCCCATGCATGTAAGATAGCCAAAGAGGTTGAAAAGACAGGTTGGGCTCAGACTTTAAAGGGCTTTAAAAGCTAAAGAGAGGAGTTTCTATTTGATTCTAGAACCAGTAGTGAGTCACTGAAGTTGATTGAGAAAGGGAGACATGTAGTCAGATCTCCACTTAAGGAAAATGACTTTGGCAGTGGTATGTAGGATGGACTTGAGTAAGCAAAGACTTGAGGGATGGAGGATCAATCAGGAGGCGATCACAACAATCTAGGTAACTTGTGATGAGGGCCTGACTTAAAGGAGTAGCTGTGTGAATGAAGAGGAGGGTTCAGATTTTCTCTCACAGAAGACACAAAGTGAAAAGTGGGAAGATCTGGCAGCTCATTGTATTTTGTATCTTGTAAAGGTATAAGGGAGCAGAAAAAAAAAGCTTATGACACTTTGTTTAAGATCTTAATGCTTCATTGTTTTTATTGTTTGCTCCTTCTGTGATTTCATCAACCTGAATTGTTGATGGGATCGTTTGATGAAGATCAATTGATTAAGGGTGTCCTCAAGTCCCCCTTCTCCATATAAAAACAATTTTTGTGAATGGATTGTCAGGCCCTTGCAAAAACTGTGGGACCCAAGAAGTCTGTGGTCCAGAGCATTTGATCCATTGGCCTAAAATATGGAATGTCCAGATTTGATTAGAAACTATACATTTCATATTTCTCCTGAATAGACCTAGTTTTCTTCAGAACATGACAATTTGAGAAGCATGGATGAAAGACTAACTTTCGGAAGATTATTGAGGCCCAACAGAATTCTTAAGCAGTTAAAAATAAATCTCACTCAAACTCAAACAAGTTCACAGCTCCCTAAAATTAGACATCGGTTACACGTAGCTATGGCTCATTTGTTTTTAATATGTACATTAAATGGACATTTGGTTTGCTGAAGGAGACTGAAAAAAAGGACCAGTACTAAGGAACATTGATAAAATGAGCTTTAGAAGAAAGACCCTCAGATAGAAGTTGTTTAGAGAAGACAGAATGTGGAAGCTGATAGGAGTGGGGTTGACTAATTGACAACTTTTGTGACTGTCTTACTGGGAGCCATACTGATTGGAAGAGAAGCCTTGCTTTAATGAAAGCTGAGTGGTTGAAGTAAAGCCCTATTATACTCTCATACTGTCTCATACTTAACAGAAGAGGCTGCGACCTTCTTGCCTCTGCTAACCTTTACTATCCTCTATCATTTGGGAAGAAGAAACAAACGGGAAAAGCCAGACTTTACACACACTTTGTTGTGAACTTTGCAAATTGGATAAGAGCTGTAACTTTACTGAGAACTAACTAGAGAAACTTGAATCCTCTAATATTTGAAGAGATAGCCATGAAAATCCTAAATGGCCCTATTACTATTAAGAGCGTGATTGCACTTCCTATTTGGTAAATGCTATGGTTATTTGGGGGCTTGCCTTATTATTTAGTAAATGTTCTCTATGAGTTAAAGATGTTATCATAATTGGTTTTATATATGTGAGAAGCACATTGATGGGGGCTCAGGACCTACAACAGAGAGTAGTAGGAATATACTCCCAAACAGATATTGCTGCTAAGATGATAAGAAAGTTTGAATCACAAATGGGATATCGTCCTGATATGCTGGTGTGTGTCTAGGAGGTATGAGTTAGTTCCAACGCAGAAGAGAGATCCATTGGTAATTGGTGCTATGCTCACTCTGTATCTATATTAATTAGACAGTATTTTTTTTTATCCAGACCAATATTTTCATCAGTGTAGAGAACTCTGGATATAGAAATACCTCCACTAACACAAATCTGCAACTCAACTGTAACACAGAGTCTGCAAAATTAAATGACTTGCTGATGGTCACCAATTCATGGGTGACACAGACATTAACCCCCAGGTCTTCCTAACTCTGAGGCTGGCCTACTCTGTGCTTCTCCACATGGGCATATGGAAAGAAACAAAAAAACTATCAGCATGGAAATGCTGTTTCACTACCATATTTTAAAATTGCTCATTTGTTTCTTATAAAAAAACAAACTTGTATTCAAACTCCTGTCCATTATCCTTCTGTTCCTTGGCCTGTAGCTAAACACAAACTTAATTTTGCCCTGCTTACAAACTGATCTTTTACAAATAACATGTCTGATTAGATTAGTGTTGTGACCTTAAACATTTATTCCCACTCTATTCCCAACTATAAATCCAAGGGCATAAATAGAAAGAGGAAAGAGGAAGGGAGAAAGTCAAGCTCCAGGGACAGAGGGGCAGGAAGCAATGACACAATTAGGAACAAAGGAATAGCAAAAAACCTGGACTCAATAGGTAGAATAATGACTCAGGGCCCCCAAAGGAAGCTATGTCTTGAATGGGAAAAATGAAGTAATGTCCCAGGGTTATATAATACACTAATGTCTTTTTAAGTAAATTCCTTGGTCACATTGAATCCCAGTTTCTAGGCTCAGGACAAGTTAAAAGAATGAATCATTTATCTCTAGGCTGTTAAACAAGACCTTATGGCAAGTGACAATTAATTTCAGAGCAGGGTGCAATTCACTCGGAGAGCTCTCCAGCCTGAGGTGAGGCCGACATCACGACTCAGACCCCAGCATCATAGGTGGCCCCACACGTGAGCTCACCTTCCTGGGCAAGGTTCAATTTTATCTCTCCTGTTAGAGGATTAACTCTTTGATACCAGTGTGCATTTTAAGTGTACTAAACTAAATCAGTCAGGAGAAACCTAGGGGCAAATCCCAAGTCTGATACTTGATTACATGAGTGACAAGTCATTTACTGCCTCTGAGACTCATTTTGTATTTCTGTAAAAATAGAATTATAGGGGCGGCTAGGTGGCACAGTGAATAGAGCACCAGCCCAGGAGCCAGGAAGACCTGAGTTCAAATTCAGCCTCAGACATTTAACACTTACTAGTCATGTGACCTTGGGCAAGTCACTTAACCCTAATTGCCCTGCCTTCCCTCCTCCAAAAAGGAAAAAGGAAAAAAGAAAGGAAAAAATAGAATTATATAGGTGGAGTACTTACCTCATGGAATTGTGAGAATCAAATGAGATCATTTATGTAAAGTATTTTTCTAACTTTCAAGTGCTATCTAAATATCAATAATTGTAATAATGAGGGAGGTAGAATGGGATGATAGAAGGAGATTTGGATTTGGATTCTGAAAACTTGGGTTGAAATGCTGGCTTAGTGGCTTATTGCTTATGGGACTTTGAACGTGTCTCATAACCTCTCTGGGTCTCAGTTTCCTTATATATAAAATGGGATCTTCAGTTTAGATGACCTCTAAGGGCCCTTCCAACTCCCAATATATGGTCTTGTGATCACCATCATCACTTCTAAAGAATATATTTGTACCTGCATGATGTGAAAAATCACTTCTAAATTTAGTAAATGGGAACCATTTGGATTGCTCATGTTTGCCAATGAGTTAAATCTTCCCAAAGAACTTCTGATATCTTTGGCTACAGCTCTTGACCACACATAGACAGAGACTGACAAAGTAATGATAGCTGGCATTTATGTAATACTCATGGTTATTTTCCCTCTTTCACAAGGGCTAGGCTTAAACTCCTGTCTAGCTCAGATTCCTAAATATTCCCTTCATCCTTGAGAATTCATTTAAACCACTTGGCCATAGCAATGACTGATCCAGGACATCTCAAAGAAGACATCATTCCCTCTGGCACATGACTACCTACCTGGCATTGTGAAGAGAGCAGATTTGTTTTAGCATCAGAATTCTGTTGTCCAAAAGCTAATAGAGAAGCAGGCAATAAATGTGTCAGGCAGCTTCTTTTATCCCCCTTGTCTCCAGTCCCAGCCACTTTGTCACCATAATATACTTATTCTATGTTACATTTCTGTGGGGCTCTGCCCTCAATAGCCATAACCCCTCAAAGTACTCGTGTTCCCAGGGTACTTATGTTGGACTCTTGAGAACTAGAAAAACTTCGAGAGCCAACAGAAAAAAACCTCTAATGACAGAATTTCAGGAAGTAGGAACATGTCATGGTTGAGATATTTTGGGGTAGGAAGCCTTACCTAGTTTACTCAAATCATATGTGAAATGTGCCCCTCCTCCACCTGTAGAAACTACCAGCATTTTAGAGCTGGAAAGGATATGCCGCCTAATCATAATATCATAGAATCATATATTTAGACCTAGAAGGAACCTCAGAGAATATCCATCCCAATGCCTGTGTTTTACAAATGAGGAAATTGAGTCAAAAGGAGATGACATGATGTATCCAATTTCACAGAGTTAGTCGGTTACAGAGCTGACTCCAGAATTCAGGTCTCCTGATTCCCGATCAAGAACTTTGTTTACCATCTACTTCTAAGATAGGATTTACTTGTTTGTATGATAAACAATGCAGGCATTTGTTGGTCTGTAAGCCCTGTGTAAGTTAACAGCATAATGTGGCTACCCAAAAGGTTAATGCAGTGTCAGGATACATCTAAAAATGCATAGTATCCCCAATGCAGGAAGTGATTGTCCCATATCTCAATTATTGTGAATTGTCCTGGGCACCAGATTTTAAGAAAAATGCATAACAAGCATTTATTAATTGCCAACTCTATGCCAGGCACTGTGCTAAGTACTTATTTGAAAAACATTAACAAATTGGGTAGTGTCCAAAAGAAAGCTATTGAGATGGCTTGGGGTCAGTCTCAAGAACAGGTATACAAAGACTGGTTGATGAAAACGGGAATGGTTGGTCTCTAGAAGATGATTAAGTGGGGACAGGATAGCTATGCTCCATAATTTGAAATTTGGCATGTCGAAGAAAGGTTGAACATATACTCTTGAGGACTGAACTGGTAGCAATGTATAGAAGTTACAAAAAGCCAAATACAGACTTGATGTTAGAAAAATCCTCTGAACCTTCTATCTGAAAGTGGAATGGATTGCTTTGAGGGTTATAAGATTTCCTCTCAGTAAAGATCTTCAAATAACTGGGTGTGTTGAAAAGAGGGTTTTTTTGTTCACATATGGGTTGGACCAGGAAGGTTCTTTAAAAAGTCCCTTCCAACTTGGAGATTCTGTGACTATATAATCTCTCAGAGACCACCTTGTTCTGAATCCCATGACCCCCATGCTGTCTTATTTCTGTTCTCACAAATAGAGCTGAATGTATCTTCCAGAAGGAATCCAATTGCTACAACACAAAAGAACTGCCAACCTTTGCCTCTAATCCTGTCTCATAGGACCAATGGGTATAGTTAATTGAAACAATGATCCCATGCAGTACCAGACACCGTCAGATGTCCCTGGCTTATGTTCTCAAAAACTAAACCAGTTCAACAAACTGATAGAGTGAAGAACTGACCTTGGCAATGGGGATGCAAGTCATACAAACAAACCTGGAAATGTTACTCTATTACAATAGTTTTTGCATCTGCAGGAGGTAGGAGGAACTTGGTAAATGGCATGCTATACACACACACACACACACGAACACACACACATATACACGTGCTATCCAACATACCACCTGGCCCAAAGTAGGCATTTAATAAGTTTTTATTGATCGCTACACAAAGTTACAGACAATCCTGGTGAGGGGGGCAAGGGAAAAGAGAAGAGCATGGGAAAAAGAAAAGAGTTCCATTCTGCAAAAGAATATCAGTTAGTTCATCAGTTCAATGACCCCAAACCAAAACATAAGTAGAATTCTCTCCAAATAATTAACCCAAATACCATTTCATACAATAACCCATGGCCTCCTGTTATGACTGGCCTCAAAAGTGATTTTTAAAGCTCTTGTCGGGATTCATTTCTGGAAGAATCGGAGAAGCCTCTGGGCACATCTGATATGATTTTCCACTAATAAAAGTTGATTGATTTCATAAAAGAAATGTGTTCTCCTAAAGATGGGTATAATGCACAGAAGGAAACAATATGGAAAGTTCAGCAAATGAGGCATCGAATCTTTATTTGTACAGCAAGAATCTATGGCATTCTCTCAGCATAAAATTATAGACCTTAGGGAAAAAGTAAAATTTATTTTCTTTCAAAATATGTACACTAGCTTGTAAGTACACTGCATTTTCATCAGTATTTAGGGGCAACTGAAAGTCCTCAGTCTCCTAGCTAATGTAAACACAAATCGAACTTGAGAATTTAAGCACAGGGACGCAAGTGACTTTCCCTCATTGGAAGAGATTCACTCTGTCACTGGGGCCCAGAACAGTACATCCATTCTAACAGAATAGTAACTAGGGATATTTTCACATGGGGCAAAAACAGCTGAGTGTACATGGGGGGAAAGGAGGCAGCAAAAAATCAGCTACAGGGGCAACTGTCTTGGCAAAGGGCATAATCCAATCCTCCCCTTTCCCCTATGGTATCTAGGATGTGGCAAGGTGTCTTAGTCACAGGATTCTGGGAAATGTGTGGTCAATAGGTGGTTTTAAAGGAAGATGACTGTCACAAAGAAGGAAGCATACTGTCCTAGGCCCTCATCAAAAAAAAAAAAAAAAAAGACAAAATAAGAACCACCCATTCCCACATCAGTGTCCCAAAGCAAAGCCCTGAGGTAGCACAACCTGGTAGAAGGAGCACTGGATTTGGAGTCAGAAGGACCTAAACTCACATCCTTCCTCAGATATTTTCTAGCTGTGTGACTATGGGTAAGTGACTTAGCTTCTTTCTGCCTCAGCTTCCTCATCTGCAAAATGGGCCCAATGGCCTCCAGCATCTATTCTAGTTATAAATCTCTGATTCTATGAACCCGTGCTTCTTAACTCTGTATCTCAGAGCCCAAGACATGGAAAATAATTTTTCCCAACTCTCTTTTCCCCTGACACTCGCTCTTATATTATATAATAAGGGGAGGAGGTGAAGCGAAGGACAATGGAAGAGAGATTTTGAATGCTAGAAGGATCTGACGCCACTCTGAATATGAAAGTGCCAGTATGGTGTTTTCACATATGTATCCTAGGAGCTGGGATAGAATCAGTCTAGCTGGGTTTCCCTACCTCACACTATTCCTGGTTTTCTTCTTCTTTGTCACAAACCCTAGGAGTCACCAATTCTTTTCAGGTTTCCCATTATTTCCACCCTAGCAAGCTATTCTTCCCCATAAGTTAAAATCATATCCAGAATGCATTTGCTTTAATTGGTTCTTCTACCTTTTAAAAGAAGCAATTATCATTAAGTAAGTCAAAAAGTTCTAAAGAACTCCGCTTTTGTCAGAGAGACCTTCCGTTGATTCTGGACAACTGAAGTCCCTCATCATTATTATAACATGGCCTCTGTGGCCCAAACTGGGTTGTTTGTGGTCTGTTTCCCTAACTCCTCCTTCTGTCTGAGTGGTCTGTAGCATACGCTGACAAAATCACTTCTGTTTCTGCCCCCGTTGATCTTCAATCCATGTTTTTTCTACCATGTTTCTACTTTCTAATAACCAAAAAGTAGTAGGAATGAAAACAAGCTTGGAAGACCATAGGAACATTGCTTAGGTAAAGAATACCATGAAAAAAAGGTCACAAGACAGTTTCTGAAGGGTCTTTAATCCACTGAAGAGCCTTCTCACCTTACCTAGATAAATACAAAAGATTTGGTCAGTCCATAGGTGCCTAGACAACTCCCATTTTCCCTCAATGATACAAATCAACAAGAAACATTTATTAAGCAGCACTATGGGCAAAGGGAATGACAAACCACTCTAGTATCTTAAAAAAAAAAAAAACAAAGTCACAAAGAGTAGGACTTGACTGAAATGAGTGAACAACAAGAACACAGGCAAAACCCTGTGTTAAACACCAAATAAAACACCTATCTCCCTCCCAGGAAGTGGGCTATTTGTTGCTTTAAGACATGTAGATGGGATGATTCCCTACCTCTTCCTAACCCATGTTAATGCACAAAATAGGACTATTCTGGACTCAGCTCCTACTAGTTCAGAACAGTTGATTGTTAAATTTTTAAGGTATGCCTCTACACTCTTATAAGCTGGCAAATGCTATATACCAGAGATTGATGTGTTGTTTTATTGATTTTCTACAGTTAAGAAAGTGATGGAGGGGCAGCTAGGTGGCGCAGTGAGTAGAGCGTTGGCCCTGGACTCAGAAGAACCTGAGTTCAGATCCGACCTCAGACACTTAACACACACACACAAACAAAAACCTAGCCGTGTGACCTTGGGCAAGTTACTTAACCCCAATTGCCCTCCAAAAAGAAAAAAAAAGTGATGGAGATGTTAAGAATTCAGATTAGTGTGTTATGTATATATTTTTCCCCAAAAGCCAATTATTAAACATTTACCAGCACACTCCTACTTAAAAAGAAGCCTGTCTGTAGTTCTACTTTATAGCCAATCCAATCCCTGGTGTGGTGTGTATAAGTTCACTTTTTATTGTTTGTCCTTGGAGGAGATAGGGAACAGCTAATCACAATCTCCATTATAATATCTCTCCCTTAATCTTCAAAGACAGAAGCTAACAGATGGGCAGCCATCCAGGGAGGGTGTGCTCAGGCAGCAAGTCTGCAACAACTATTAGGTAAACTTGACCCTTGTCGCCCAATCATTTCCTTCATCTGCGGACTCCATTATCAGATGGCTGCTGGGGGATCTAAATCTCCTTCCAGTTTACTCAAGAGCAGTATATCACGGAGTTGGCTGACTCAGCAAAGTTACCCAAGAAGGGAAAACACTTCATCCTTGTCACAACATATGTCTTTTTTCTTCTAATCCTAGGCCAGTTGAAATTTATTGTTGTAATTTATATTAACATAAAAACATGTAATTGGAGGAGCCACATTTGTCTTTTGTCTGACATCAGAGATTACAGATATCAGTGGAAAAAGCCCTGAGTTTGGAGTCAGCCATCCAATTGATTTTTCAGCAGAGATAGAAGTGACCTCTTCAGTGACCTTCTAGTCCAACATATACCCCTAAAACAATTTCCACAATAACATATTCAATTAGTGGTCATTCACCTTTGGCTTGAATATATTACATAGAATTCCAGCTATAACACTAAAAACCAGGGATATGCAGGTAACTATTTAACAACCAGCTCTCTTGGGGTGAGGAAAATATACACAGTACACTTTTAAGTTCAGTCTGAATTAATATTTCTTTCCTGCTTTATTAACTCAATAAATTTTATGTATTTATTAATTTATTGATCATTGATTTAGTAATCAACAGAACAAATAAATCAGATGCTGTTTTGTAGAATTTGCTGATTTCTGAGGTATAATTGCTTATAATGAAAATTGAACATCTGGTTCTCATGAGCCATTTTAAACTGATTCCAGAACATTCATGTTTAAAACTGAGTTGAGCAAATTGCTTCTCTTCTCTGACTCTGAAATGAAATAGTTGGATTGGATCAGTCCTTCACAAAGCATATGCCTCATTGAATTTAGGTATGCAGAGAATTATATGAAATTTATATTGCATATGTATGCATGAATTTCCTGAGTTTCCCATACTAAACCATGATTTCTCATGGCAAAACTAATAATAACAATAATAATATTGTACCATGTACAAAAATGTCTGATAACCACTGGACTAGATGATCTCAAACTAAATCACATGACTTTATCAGTTGCGTCCAATAATCCCAATAGGCTCTGTCTTTGAACTTAAGTGGCAAGGATTTAGGATTTAGCAGGTCCTTCAGTGAAACATGGGCCTTCCCTGTTATTTCATTAAAAATCCAAATTGCGCAGGCCTTTCAGGCAAACATTAGGGTAGTTTCACGTCTTGACTTGAGCTTCTGCCTGAGGAAAGGTGATGGGAGCTAGGCCTATAATTTTACTCTTGTCAGACTGTTGTTTTTGCAAGTAGAACTTTGTACATGTGCCCAGAGGTATCTGAAATGGGCACATTGTGATAAAGCTCTACATAAAACATGTGGCACATACCCTAAATCATAACAATGGCAGCTATAACAGCAGGTGAGATTTTATAGTGTTAATTTGTCTTCCATCAACACACAGCAGTGCCGCAAGCATCCCTGGGAGTGACGCACCTAGATCAAAGGTAAATATGTGCCTAGATAATTAAACTGAGTTCTGGGGCAAGATTAATATTGATAACTGAATGTCGCCCATGCTGCTTGATGAAAGAGGGAAAGTAACTTTAAAAAGTATGAGGGGGGAAATGTTCATAATATATTTATGATTTTTTGCATGCACATATAATAACGATTCAAATAAGTCCTCAAGACAGGAAAAGGATCTTGTCAAGAAGACACAGAGTCTCAAATGCATCAGATTTGGTTGTTGTTTTTTTCCTTTTCTGTGACTTAGTGACATCATCACCTCAGGGTTCTGATATATCGCCATGAAAGATAATCTGAAGGAGGATGCTCACAGAGCCTCAAATCACTTTGCCCAAAATAAGGTAACCAGATACAGAGAGGGAGAAAGAAGGCAAGGAATGAAGAGGGGAGACCAGATTGAAAAGGTGGCAGCTGAGACAAGAAATAAAGCTGAATGATTCAGCAGCAAAATGAGATTTTAGGTTCACAAATGGAGAGGAATAACTATCATGCAAGGTAATAAGGAAAGATAAAAGAAAAAAAATCATTGTATTGTAGAGCTGGTGACAGAAGGGACTTCTGAGATTATCTAATCCAAACCCTTCATTTCACAGATGAGAGAAGCAAGAGCCCAAAGATGTTCACAGAAACATAGACATAGACTTGTAAAGGAATGTTAGAGGACATCTAGTCTAAATTTGCATTTTATGGATGGGGAAACTGAGGCACAAAGAAACTAAGTGTGTTGCCCAAGGTCATATAGGTCATAAGTCACAAGGTTGAGATTTGAATTCAAACCCTGCAAATGCAAGACCAGTTCTCTGCCTGTTCTACCATATTGCCACCCAAAAGAGTTTTAAAGAAAAACAAGTTGAAAGATAAGAGGAAAAATCACTGAACATTAACTATTCAGGTCAAAATTAGAGTTAAATTCATTCATTCATTAACACTTCTAGAACTGACATTGGGTGTTGTTTGTCCACCTAGCTAAGATCAGAAAAAAATATGAGACAGAAATGGAGGCAACATGTGTTCATGGCCACATGGTAGCTGGGTAGGGAGAGAGGGTAACTACCCACAAACTTCTACTGGTGCTAGAAGATGCTGCTTCTGCAAGCGCTACCAGTCCCTCAGCCAGAGCCTGAGAGCAGGTCTTTCCTCCTTGACTACAAGGGAAAAAAGAAAGATTTCATCTTTTTATGAATGCCCAGTTCTAGCTAAAATATTTTTTTCATTACACAGTAAACAGACAGGAAACAAGGAATTGGTGGTTTATTTCCAACCATCAGCTAAAGAGAAGAAATTACTTGTTTGCTAATAGGGTAAATATCCTGTTGGTTTCCTTCTCATGATCAATGAGTCAGCTAGATGGTGAAATGGATAGAGCATTGGATTTAAAGTCAGGAAGAGCTGAATGCAAATTCAGCCTGAGACAATCATTAGCTTTGTGATCTGGATAATACATCTCACCTTTGTTTTCCTCAATTTATTCTTTTGTAAAATGGGGATAATAATAATGTCCATTTCTCAGGGTTGTTGTGAGGGTCAAGGAAGATATCTGTAAAGCACTTTGCAAACCTTAAATGCTATAGAAATATTAGTTATTGTAATAGTGTAAAGAATATGTATGTTTTTATATAGAAATCCAAGGGTCTGGGGTGGCTAGGTTGCACAGTGAATAGAGCACTGGCCCTGGAGTCAGTAGGACCCGAGTTCAAATCCAGCCTCAGATACTTAACACAAAAATTAGCCTTGTGACCTTGGGCAAGTCACTTAACCCCAGTTTTCCTCCAAAAAGCCAAAAAAAAATAAAAGAAATCCAAGGGTCATAATCAAATGCTACTGTTTCTAATGAAATGTAGCATTATCCCCATGCTGAGAAATATCACAGTTCCTCCTACTTGTGTCAATTGAAATCCTGTCTTTGACCCAGTAGTTAAGTCCTACAGAAGGGCCTTAGTCCCACAGAGATTATAAATAGTCCAAAGTCACACAACTAGTAAATCATAAATGTAGGATTTGAACTCAGATCTTCCAAACTTCAAGTCCAGCACCCTCTCCATGATGCCATTCTGCTTCCAGATTGGATACTGTATTCTAAATGTGACCCATTTTTTATTCATAAAGAGGAGAGGAATTTAGCACACTAATATGCTTTGGTGAATACTTAAATAATTTATTTCCATTAGGGAGAAAACTGCTTGAAGGCAGGAGTTATTTCACCTTGGTCTGCTCAGCACATAGTTGCTGTTCATCCTTCATTCTTGAAGAGGCCAATGACATCAGGAAGGTGATATCTTGACTTGCAAGTGAATTGGATTTAAGCCAGGTGGAGCTGTGCAAAGTCATCAGCCTCACTCTCCCCTTCATAGTCATCAGAATCCAGGAACAAGACTTAGGTCAAGATGACTGGTGATGGCCTGATATAGTGGGAAACCTTGGCCTTTTTAAGTTAAGGTCTTTCCTATGTCTCAGTTTATCTGAGGCAACACCCATTCAGTGATTAAGGCTAGGTAAGAAAAGAGGCAGAGTGACCTAGTTTGACTTCCCAAAAGAATCAGTCTGGGAGGAGAAGACCTTCAGAGTTTCTGGCCAGAGCAGAAGCAATTGCTGTTTACACTCACTTCGAGCCATCATAAGCCAAACAATGACAAGTGAGGCTTGGGCTGGAACCTATTATTGGCCAGTCATTGAGAACCAGAGTGATTTTGGGTTTAAAGGCATAGTGAAGTAGCACTATTTGTATCCTAATGGACTTTAATCAACTCTAGCTTATAAGAGCTATATTTTAAGAAATCATAAATGAAAACTACATGAGACTAAAGAATTAATTGTTCCAGTTTGGGGGGGGAGGAAAATGATAACAGAATGAATGAGTAGGAAAGGAAAAAAAATCTAGCCCCCAAACCTCAAAATATCTTGGTAGGTAGTAGCAGTTGGTGTCTAATAAATACTGTTGGATTGATGTGTATAGGAAAGTAGATGGTCAAACTACCAATTACAATTTCTCAGTGATCTTCACTCCCTTCTGGCTGGCCACACAACTAAACCAGGACACACACACACACACACACACACACACACACACACACACACACTAGACAACTGGGAGATACAGCCATGTTACTTCTGCCAATACATAAATCCACCTTGACAATAATTAAGGGGCAGAATGGACTTTCTTCTCATGGGAGATCCAAGAATCCATAGCTCAGTCAGACAAGCAAATTAACAAGTTAGAGAAGGAAAAGTGTTTTCTACATCTCCCCTTTCAGAAGTTAAACTGAACTATATTATTGACAGTATTGATGGACTAATTAAGAAATCTTTGTTAATGGAGGTTAATAATGAAACTGACACATTTTCGATTCAAACTGACACTCTTCTCCATCCCTGAGTTCTCCCTACTCTGTAGTTGTAAATTTCTTCCTGTGTAATTACTGCTAAAATCCTTTCAATAAGCTTATAGTAATAGGGCCATAGAAATGCTTTGGCAATTCGAAAAAGTAGTGTGCCATATTGAAGAAGCTTGGGGTAGGGGAAAGGGGATGCACATTTCTTGTTGGCCGCCATCCATGGAGGCAATGCTCCCTAGACGCCCCAATCAGACAACAGCTCTGCCTAGAGGAATCTCCCAGTTGGAGGCCCCACCATACTGGAAGGGCTTTAGATACTTCCTTCCTCTGGCAGTGTTACTTATTTCTAGGATATTTTCATTTTAGGTTGCTGCCTATATAAACGAGATGAGTTTCTAAGCTAACCCTATTACTACCTTCCTATTCTAATCAAAGCACTTATTTCTCACACCCAGTAGATCATTAAGAGCTCACATTTAAATAGTGTCTTCAATTTTGCAGTGTGAAAATACCTTGCATATGTTATCTTATTTGATCCTCACATCAATTCTATCCATCCAATTCTGTTTTACAAATGTTCAAAGTCTAAACCACAGAAAGCTTAAACACCTTTCCCCAGAGTCACAGAGATAAATAGGAGGCCCCTGGCAGGATTCAAACCCAAATCTTCCTGGGATCATAATGTAGTCTAGAGAACACATATCAAATGTGACATCTGCCAATCCCTCTTAATTCTGTCTAGGATGAGTCACCACAACACACACTCACTCTCTCTCTCTCTCTCTCTCTCTCTCTCTCTCTCTCTCTCTCTCTGTGGGTAGGTGGGTTTTCTGAGGTGGGGGTGGGGAGAGCTATGGCTGCCACCTACCCACCTACCACCTATCTACAACTCACTCTCCAGGTCACAGGAGTAACTCCAATAGAAGAGGGAATGATATGTTTACTACTCACAACCATAACCTCTAAGATTTCATCCACCTGCTTCCCATTTATGCAAATCAGTCACAAATACATCATTATTCTTATTGTTCAGGTGTTTCCCATATGGGGTTTTCTTGGCAAAGATACTACAATGGTTTGCCATGTCTTTCTCCAATTCATTTTTACCAATGAGGAAACTGAGGAAAATAAGGTTAGATCATACAGCTAGTAAGTGTGTTAGCCTGGATTTGAATTCAGGTCTTCCTGACTTGACAATCCACTGAGCCACCTAGCTGCCCAAAAGATACCATAAACTATTAAAATGCAACATTTGTTAATAAGAATGCAAAAGCAAGGGGGGGGGGAATATAGTGGAGGGATAAATATATAGCAGTTCCTAAATGGAAGGCAAAAGCCAGGATAATCAAAACATAACATAAAAAAATAACATAACATAAAAAACCCATAACTCTGGGTCACACTGTCCCCCCAGTTCATACAGCTTCTGTGAGAGTGGGCACAAATTTACAAAAAAACATAGCAGTTAGGCACATAGGTAAGGGAAGCTATATGTCTGGGGAAACATAACTCTGAATTCCCAGCCTGGATGTATTTGGTCTCATTAAGGGAACAGTTTCCTCTTCTGAGGCTCTCCTCTCTCCTCTGGACAAAGCCGCCATCTCTGTTCCTCTCAAGCTTCAAGGGTGTTAGAATCTTTTAGCTAAAAGCAACCTTAAGTCTAGGCTTCCCAGTTCTGCTCCCTTAGTTAGAAATTGGGGCACATTGGGGATCTTTCTTTGAGGAGCAAAAAGGATTCAAGGAGTACCCTCTAATCCTGGAATGTGCAAATCTTTTCAGGTTTTGTTTCTCTAAAGGCTTTGAAGGATTTTTTTCTTCCATTGAGACATAGAAGACAATTAAAGTCAATGCAGGTCTTTATGGGTTTCTCCTCTATCAAGCTATAGGTGGCTAAAGAGAGAGGAGTCTTCCCCCTCCAATCAGCTCTTCAGCAGCAGCAGAAGACCTCCTTGTCTCCAATCAGCTCAGTTCCTATCAGTTTCTCAACTCTGGTAACACCTGAGCTCCACAGGTTTTTTCATCCTTTGTTCTGGCTTCCAAATTCTTGGTTTCCGGAAGCAGTTTTTCTCATCTACTTCTTTTATCTGTCTCCTGCCCTCAGCTTCTTCAGCAGCAAACTCTGGGTCTGACTTCTAACCTTGCTTCTAAGCCTCAAATCAGGGCTTCCTCATGAATAGTGACCTTTCTTTAACTTGGGTTGAGAAACCCAAAATCCACATTTCTGTTAGATATGACACCAATATTACAAGCACAATAGTCTCATATTCCCCAAATAGTTCCTTGATACAATTTCCTGGTAATAAACTCCAAAGACTTGAAAGCAGTCATATTCTGAATAGCTCCTGGGGAGAATTCATCACAACCATCTCTACCATCACTCAATACCTTTCTTCTCGAGAGATGTTCTCTCTCCAAACTTTTATCTGAGGGACGTTTTCCCTTTCAGGCTTTCTTAACACAGTCTGTGTTTTTCCTTGACCTGCTTTTTTCTGTGCTTCTTGCAAAATGTCCTTTTCTGACCCTTTCATTAAATAAAATGTTCATATAAGAAAGGAACTATACTGTATAATAAGATCTTAGATTTCAGAACTGAATGTGACCTTGAGGTCAACACGTCTGCCCTGTTTCATTTGATAGATGAGGAAGTCAAAGCAGAAAGATGAATGACTGCCCAGGCTCTAAATTTACATTATGTCCACTATAGCACTTGACTTCTAAGAAACATTCTGAATATCTGTTAGTACAACAGGTTCCTGGCACCTTCCTTCTTGGTCTCTTCTTTCATTCAATACATCAAGTGCATTCCTATCAGACTATTTCAAGGATGCATTATTCCACAATTGTATGTTCTATCTAGAGACATAGATCACAAGACCTTTACATTTTAATAGATGGTCTTCAAGAGTTTCGGTTTTCAAAAAAGACATCACCTGTGACTGGTCTAGTGATCGGCATCCCTGACCATAGTTAGGCTAGTCTCCAAATAACAGCTATATAATTCAGTTACTGGAGTTATTTGTTGAAGCCTTGACAGCTTAGGAGAACCTGCCAAAGATTTCACTCTGCTTGCCATAATCTTTCAAACCCAGGGGTCACCTTCATGCCTTGAAAAGGAAGGATTTAGTGAAAAAGCAGAGATTTAGTGGCATGACAGATGAATCTTCTTAAAATTCACTTTTAGCATGTCCTTCTCCTTTCTCAAGACTTGACAATTCTGTTACTCTAAGCTAGTCTGTTGGCTTTCAAATCCTTCAAAACTCAGCTTAGATCCAACCTTCTACAAGAAGCTTTTCCTGATTCCCTCAGCTGCTAATGCCCTGCCTATCAAAATTGCTGTCTATTCATTCTGTATATATCTAGATTTGTACTGTTGCCTCTGTCAGAATACACCTTCCTTGAGGGCAGAAACTTTCACTTTTTTCTATGAATTCTCAGTGCCTGATACATAATAGGTACTTAATAAATGTCAATTGATTATCTCTATGCCTAGAACCTGAGTTATTCAACCTGAGAGTTGTATGTAGACTTAGTAAAACCTTTAAAACTAGTCAAAGCAAATTTTGCCCCTGTGATCCTGAAATTAATTAAGCCTCAGTTGCCTCATCTGTAAAAATAAGGATAGTAATACCCATGCACTCAAGTCATTGGCAGAATTGTTGTGAGGATAAGATAGTATTGATAATTCTAGTAGACATTTACTTAAACCACTAAATTTTGCAAAATACATCCATTATGCCATTTGAGACTCAATATATTTGTTAGATGGGAATTGCATTGGTATTATTATGCCCATTTTACAGATCATGCCAGTGTCTTCCTTCTGTGGATTATCTCCAATTTATCCTATATATAGATATATTGATACATAGATATATATGGATATACAATGTAGAGACAGATATGGAGAGAGATAAAGACATACATAGATATAGATAGAGGTATAGCTATAGACATAGAGATACAGAAAGATAGCAAAGACAAAGACATAGACATTGACATAGACAGTGACACAGAGATAGCTAGGTGGCACCATAGTGCACAGATCACTGGGCCTGGAGTCAGGAAGACTCATCTTTCTGAGTTCAAATCTGGCCTCAGACACATAATAGCTGTGTGACTGTAATGGAAATGCAGATTTAAAGATCTTCCCTGCCCCTAGGTTAAGTGCACCTGGAGCTTGTGGTGGGAGGCTTGTTTTTCAGGAAAGCCCACACCTTGATACTTTGTGATTGGGCAGTGGGTCAAGGAGGTTGTTACATTCTCTGAGCCAGGAGAAGGCTATATAAACTCTGATGAGAGGCTTTGCTTTGGGGCTCACTTTGAGAAGTGCTGTGTGATTTGACCAGATGAGACTCTGGGAAGCCATTGTTGAGAGCCCCCCGGCTTTGAAAACCCAGATGTTGATGCTTTCCTCTCTGGTAACTGTGATTTGGTATTGATAATGATTGGACAGTTTGGAAGCCTGTCTGTTTGATCTGTCTGTATACTCTGAAGTTTGGGGTGCTGACCTTTTCCCCCTGAACTAAGTAATATATGTTTGATTGATTAAAGTGAGCTTATTAACTGATTTTGAGTTGCTTTCCTTTACAAAAGCAGATCTAAGAACCTGTGTTAGCAGCCACACCGGGGATATTGGGGTGCTTGCCACTACAGTGACCCTGGGCAAGTCACTTTACCCTGTTTACCTCAGTTCTTTATCTATAAAAAATTATCTGGAGAAGGAAATGGCAAAGGTCTCCAGTACATTTGCCATGAAAACCCCAAAGGCTGTCACAAAAAGTTAGATAACTGAAAAATGATTGAACACAGACAGATACAGATATAAAGACCAAGATAGAGATAGAGACATGGACATAGATAAAGGCAGATATAGATATAGGCAGATTTATATATATAGATATAGATACATATATAGACATAGACCTAGATATAGAAAGATAAAAACATCAATATAGACAAAGATATAGCTATAGGTTTAAATACAGACATTGATTTAGATATGCAGATACAGATCTAGCCATACACAGAGATATAGACAAACACAGATAAAGGATTAGATATAGACATGGATATTGGTACATCTTATTTGCACATCATTCTTTGCATGTTTAGACTGTGAATTCCTCGAAAGGAAGAACTCTTTTTTGCCTTCCTTTGTATCCCACGTACTCAGCACAGCATCTGGCACATAAAAGACACTTAAATGGTTGTTGACTTGACTTGAAGCTCCAAATATTTAAGTAAATTGCATAGGGACACAGAGCTAGTGTTAGGCAGGATATGAACCCAAGTCTCTGCCAATGCCAAAGTCAACCTCCCATCCATGACTTCAAGCCTATGTTAGACTTGAATATGTGGAGCTTTGGTTTTTTCCTACTGTATGAGATCACAGCTGCAAAGCCCTGAGAGCAACATGAATGCCAACTCCTGTTGTTATTTTCTGATTGTTAGTCTTGTAATTTTGCCTCTCTAAGCCTCAATTTTCTCATCTGAGAAATGAAAATTGTGGCACCCAGACTGTGGTAAGGATTGAAAAAGATAATATGCATAAAATGTTATGCAAAGCTCAAAGCACTATATGTTGTCTGGGGTTCATAATAATGGTTTACATCAATAATTGTCAACTTGTATTAATTTGTATTTGTATTGGCTAGATAATCATATGAAGTATATTAATGCTTATATCAATACTATTTTGAAGATATTTAATTATAATTAAGTACAATCTGCTTGAGGCCAGGAATTGTAGCATATTTCCCTTGTATTCCCTCTGGTTCCCATCCCTGCTCAAGAAAAAAGTAGGAGCATAGTGTTGATGGACAGGTTTTAAAGATATATCCATAACTCATGTTTCTCCTGTGCCAGAAAGTCTGTGAGAAAACATCTAATGGCTATTGTAAGCTTAAATTGGCCTGCTTGGGGGAAATGGTTCCCAAGATTTACAGATGCTCTCCATTAATCATGTTTCTATGGGAGAGAAAAAGTAGTGAATTCCAATGAGAAGCTGGCCATTCAATGAGAGAGGTTTTGGCCCTATCTGGGAAAGACAAGGTTGCTTATAGTATTCTTCTGAATATGAAAAAAAAACCATGTATCAACTAAGCTTATATTTGATGACAATGTCATTCACATTTTAAATCAGATGACGATCCATGGCATGGGGATGGTCTTAATATTTGCATTTTCACATCATCTTGCTTTGTTTTCAAGAGAGTAGTCTAATAGTGAGGGGCCAAGTGATTGTTCAGGAGGGATATAATGAGGGCAGGGATACACAGAGGCTTATTCCAGGCAAGACCCAGGACTTCCCCAAACTGGGTTGGAACAAGAAACATCCAGCCAGTGGATGTTCCAGATGAGGATACAGGAGGGAGACTTATTTATAGTTATATTGCTGAGATTACCCAGATAGAGCAGAAAACAGCAAAGCCCCCGATCAGGTGAGTCAAGAACAAGCAAGCTAAGCTAAGAAAGGATAATGGAGGCATCTGGTGCCCGGAGGAAAAAGACAATGGGATGCACTTGGGGGCTGTTGGTCGAATCATATTTACATATATTTGGTTTTTTTTAAAAATGCATTGTTATTATACAAGGTGTCCCATTTGCTCAGTGCACAGTTAAGCTTTCGAAGCTATCAAAGCTGAGCATCCTATATAGCGTGGTAAAGTTGGGAAGCATTTTACACACATTCTCCCTTTTTTGAGCCTCAGAATAACCCTATATATTTAGGCCTGAAAGTTTTATCATGCCCATTTCAGTGAGAAGATAGCTGAGGCTCAGTGAGACTAAGAGATCTGCTCATGATTGCAGAGACAGTAAGCATCACTATTTGCACTCTTTCTTGACTTCTGGGTTAGCAGGCATTGCACTACACCACACTGCCCTCTGTGCTAGTGACCTATTGGGACCTATGGTAGATCATAGGGGTGAAGCCAGGCCAGGGTGGGTGGAGGGTGGAGAGGATGATGAACTACACAGAGAAGTACTCAAGAGGCCAGGTCAGGATCAGGAGGAGGAAGACAGGGACAATATTCGAGTTTTCTTCTAAAGGGGCACATTGTGCAGACATAGGCTTATTAGCAAGTGGCACCTTTTAGCTGGGTAAGAGGGTAGTGGCACCTAGAAGAACCCATCTGGAAGGAAGGAAGGAAGGAAGGAAGGAAGGAAGGGAGGGAGGAAGGGAGGAAGGGAAGGAGGAAGGAGAAGATGATGATTGCTTTGGAATTCTCAAACATTGTGCATAAAATTCATAAGGGCTACAGTTCAAACAATTATGTATTTGGATGATATATTGGATTTTGTAAAAGGATGTTCCTTTGACAGAGGACACCATTTCAAATGATGAAGGAGAATTAAACCCAAAAGTAACTCTATTGTACCCTAACATTCCAGTTTTAGGGAAAAATTGAGTTCATCAGTAGGGAGACCATAATGGCCAGACTAAATCATAGAAGAGGTCAGAGCTACCTTTAGAGTTTCCTAATAATCAACAACCTAGGAATTTAGAAACTCGGTGTCAGAACTATTGAGTCAGTGATTAAAGCGATATGCAATGAACCTGGAAAAACAGGAGAGGTGATTATTCATATAGCTAAACTCAGTTCAATTCTAACAGATATAAATGATGTGTAATTACATTTAACTCTGTGTTTTATACCATTCACTGTAGCTATTGAAATATGTGTGGAGTTTTACTGTTTATAAAATGGTATTTGTGTGTGTATGTGTATATATATGTACATGTTATATATGTGCAATCACTATCTATTCTATGTTATGCTCAGTTTGCACATATGGAATTACTACACGTAAGTTTTACATTTGGTTGTTTATATGCTATATTGTGTACCTACATTGATCATGGATAAGAATGTTTATTTTTGTCAATACACACACACACACACACACACACACACACACAGGTTTTCATGGATAAGAATGTTTATTTTTCCTAGCAGATGTTTATATATCTGGGCTTTCTAACTAACAATCCCCTTTCCATCCTTGTGGGATAGGGCTCCATGGAATATGATGCCCCCCCATGCCATTCCCCTAGTCCCTCCCCTTTCCAGCTTCCTTTTGTGTGTTGTCTTCTTCCATAAGATTGTAAGCAACTTGAGGACAGAAAGTGTATTGCTTTTTCTTATTTGTATCCACCAATGCTTAGCACAGTGTCTGGCACTTAATAGGTGCTTAATAAGTATCTATTGAATCAAAATGTTATATATATACACACATATATATACACACTTATTATCTTGAGTAAAAATATTTTATTAATCTAATGGAAGGGTTCTTAACCTAAGTTCCATAACCATTTAAAAGAACACTCAGTAAATGTTTGACTTTTTGTTGTTCCGTTGGTGTTATATATCATTTATTTGTTTAAATATTCTAGGTCAAGAATGAAAGGCCAGTATGTAATTAAGCATTTTCACCTGAGTTGGAGGAAGGTCAACACCATTTTGCCAAAGTCACATGATTCACCCTCAGGCAATGGCAAGTTCACCATGAAGGCTAAGTTTGCCTGAGGTAGATACAAAAGAACCAATTTCTCATAGACTGAGTCCATTAATGACTCATACACCCTAGCTTAGAGGTTCTTAACCAGGAGTCTGTGAATTTTTGTTTTGTTATTTTGAAACAGCATAACAATACAATTGATTCCTTTGTAATCCTATGTATTTGATTTTATACATTTAAAAACATGATTCTAAAATAGGAATCACTGACTTCATCAGACTGCCAAGGGAGTCCAAGACACACACACACACAGTGAAGAATCCTTGATCTAATGTAAGATACATCAACTTTGTAAAATATTTGACTTCTTGTTGTCACATGCTTTCTATATGCTCTGACATCTTGATTTCAGTCATGCAAATATTCACTGGGGAGAGAATGTGATGAATGGGTCCCTTTGTTTTGTTAAATGGGCATTTTGGTTGCTAAAAGGAACAGAAAAATAATCTTTGTGGGGAACATAAAATCAGCTTTAGGAGAAACAAACTTTGATAAAAGCCTCATAAAAAGCTCTTGAGGGGAGGTATAGACTGTCCAAGAGAAGCAGAGAAAGAGCTGGCTCAGAACCAAGACTGAAGGCGGAACTGGCTGCAAGACACTGCTGTCCATCAGCTCATTTACATAGGACTGTTCTCATGGTTTTGAAGGCTACAGCTGAGAAATCACAAATCACAGAGCTGCTTATGGAATATGGGAAAACATGTGTGTGTGTGTGTGTGTGTGTGTGTGTGTGTGTGACTTGTGCCTAACCATACAGAACTAAGAATTCATTTGTTTATTCATTTGATTGTTGGGTTTGTTTTCATTTGTTCACTTGTTTTTTAAATAAGTCTGAATCAGAGATATGTAACTACTCACAGGGAGGCTTTGAATGGAAGAATTAAAAGCCAGATGAAGTTGAAAGATGAGAAGCCAAAGATCATAGGAATATGAAGACAGAGCTGAGATGTCTTGACACAATGAGCTGATGGTGTATACTGTCCCCCACTGTTTGAATTCAACAGAGTAGAAACAACAGAGTAGAAACTTAAGATGACGGCAGCTGCTTTGGAATGCCCTCAAGGAAGGATGCCATGATTAGAAAAAGCAGAATCTTCTTGCTGAAGAGCTGCCTGGCTTTGTCTGTATTACTCTCTCACACCATCTACCACCTGCGAGAAGTGAAGCCCTTCATGCCCTTTACTGCTTCTCCCTTTTTTGCTTGAAAGGGAGAAAACTCCTCAAAGACCACAACTGAGGAATCTTGTTGTTCTCAGGCACACTAAGTATAAAGCTAGCATTGATACTATAGTTTAATGTTTGAAATGTGCTTTATATATGCCATTCCATTTTGATCCTCAAAACAACCCTTCAAGGAAGGTGCTATTATTATGCCCATTTTACAAATGACAAAAGTGAGGATGGAAGAGGTTAAGTGACTTGCCTAGAATCACACAGCTGCTAAAGGGAACTGTTTGTCATTGAAATCATTTCTCCCTGCTTTGACACACAGATAAGTAGGCAAACCTAGAAAGCTACAGTCCCCAGGCTTAGGGCTGTTGTTTCACTCAAATAGTATAATGTTGCTGTTTGCACAGAGAGTTGAGAGTGCCAGAAATGGAGCAAAAAATTCCCCAAAGAGACCAAGAATATCAAAGTCTAGGGTTCGGAGGTGTAGGTTGTCCCAGATACATGGGCTTCCTTAATCATGAATCTTTCTTCTAAGTTTCTATAAGGGTGTTTCTACTCTCCCTAATAGTTACTCCTTGTATTGGTGAGGAACTGTGACCTAGATAGATCAGTGAATTGTGAGATTTCAATTATTTTTCCTTTTGCTTTCTATCGAGTTAATGTTATGTTGCAATGATTCTTGTTTTTTGCTTTTTCTTTTAGTAAATATTTTATAATTGGCTAATTGATGGTATCATCGTGATTGCTTTATGTAAATAGAAAACACACTGGTGGGGGCTCAGAAGCAAATGGCAAATAGAAGAAGTGTATACTTATACACCAGAATTACTCCTCAAATGCTTAAGTATTGAGTTGTATCAGTATAGAATGCTTAGGTCCATTCAACCTGAGAAAATGCCCTTGATCTGCCAACATGAGTATAAATTGGGGGTGAATGAGTCGTCCCAGAGAGAAAGAGAGAAAGGAGGTTCAAGTGTCATGCTAGATGCTGTGCCTATATCCTGACTAAATACATACATCTCCCCCATTGTAATAGAAACTTCTTAAAGTCAGGGACTGTCTTGCTCTTTGCATTCCTGTCACCTAGGACAGTTTAGCACATAGTAGGTACATAGTAAATTCACATTGCTGATTTCAATAAAAAACCAAAAGTACAATGGGCTACCTTTGGAGGCAGTGGGCTCCCCCTTGCTTGAGGTCAACAAATGGAGGCTGTATAACCACTTGTCAATGATAATGTAGATGGGATTCTTGTTTAGGTACATGTTAAATTGGAAGGTTTTTGAGTTCTCTTTCAACTGAGCTGCATTGATTCCCTAAAAAATTAATATAGTAGAAGAAAACAAAGGAAGATAGTCCTAGAAATGTAAGTATTGCTTAGATGGTAAAGGATCCCCAATTGCAAGCTCAAGAATTTGGACTTGGGCCTATAAAGAACAGGAGAGATGTAATGGTGGTTTTTTTAAGTAGGAAAATGATATAATAAAAGCATTTTATCAAGATTAATCTGGCAGGGATGTTCAGAGAATATTTTCCAAAGTAAAGTGACCTCACATTAGAATCTAGAAATCTTTAATATGCCAAGAGCACATGAACCTTCAGTTCATGGGCAAATTAAAAACTCAAGGCCAAAGAAATGGATATCATGCCCCAAAGTCACCCTATCTGAAGCTCGTGTTTAACTTTTTGTTAATGACTAATTTATGAGATCAAATGAAAAAAATTATTTCAGTTGCATATTTTCCCCATTGCTATGCTTTCTTTTTCTCCCTTTTAGATGAGAAAAAAAAAACATGGAAAGATATTTCCTCTACATAATTTCCTCTCTTAATTTCTGAACTCACTGTATAATTTCCTGCCTTAATTTTTTTTCTGTTTTGAAAAAAAAAAACAAACATCTCTCTGTGCCAGGGTTTAAAAACATCCCCTAGTTTTCTAATTATATTTAGAATCATCTAGAGAAGTGTTAGAAATTAACTGACTTTGCCACTAATTCCTGGGTAATTTTTGATGAGTTATTGAGCTGTACTAAACGGGGACAGCTCCATGAAAGTTCAAGAAAGGTAATGGCTACAGTTAGGGTCAATGCTTAGGTTGTTGTACATACTTCTCCCCTCCTCTGATTAGAATAAAATGTCATAGGAAATTCAATTAATCAGGCAAGCAACCAACCAACAAACATTTGTTAAGCACCTGTGTGCTGGACACAGTACTAGGTACTAGGAACCCAGAAATAAAAATAAAATCATCTTTGTCCTCAGTAGAAAAATAATTATGTAAGCAAATATGGCAAATGATGATGATATAGGGATCTTATGTCTTAGACAACAAAAAATTCATAAACTATAAGAGCTAGAAAAGATTTTTAAAGAGTCAAACTGTCTCACAGAAGAAGCTAGAGCTTCTAGTGGTCAGAGGTTAACCTCAAACACAGGGAATCGGCTTGCAAAGACCTGGTTTGGTCATATTTTATTCTCTATTTGGAATGACCAAAATGCTAAATACCAAAATATTATTTGTTTTCTGACTTAAAAAATCTATTTTGAGAGTTAAATGGAATGAAAATTATCTGTCCCCTCAATTCATAGGGAAAACCTCCAATGCCAGGTTCCCATCTCTCTTTGACAATGTCAGCTGTGGTTCCCAAACTCTATGATATCAGAAAGGGATAGGTTGGAGGTGGGGGAGGGAAGCTTCAGAGGTTCTTTCACTAGCTGCCACAAAAGCACTAGGCTTTCAAAGGAGATTAGCTGACAGACTCCAAGTCACTATACTGCAAGAAATTCAATTTGTCTGCTAATAAAGCCTTGACAAAGGGTCAGGATATATGAACCTGCAATTCCAAATAAATTCCTAAATAAATGGTCTGACTACTAATCCACCTCTGCATTTACCTTCTGGTGCTAAGGGACAGCACTTAAAACCATTGAGTAATGATGACTTTCAAACCTCAGTCATCAGTGAAATAATTATTTTTAGAAGAAATAATTGACACACAGCCATGTTTACCATAATTAGATAGTAGTTAGATTTGCTCATAGACAGTAAAATGTTGAATTGTATTGGGGGGCCAAGGTGATTGTATTTTAAGTGTCTCATGGAATAATACATTATTATCAATTTGTTGTGTTCTAGTGTCCTCCAATGGATAGTTTTGATAATACTAGTAAAGTAGTACAGCATGGAATATGGGAACTATCAAAGGGCTGGCTCAAATTTTAATACTATGGGGAGGAAAAGACTTAGGGCTCCAAACTTGGATGGGTATTGAGCTGGTCACCTCCCAAAGCAACTTATGTTGGTACCCCACCCTTTGCAGTGGGAAAGGACTACAATATTATTTCAGATTAATCTATTTGTTTTTGTTTACATGTGTTTTAATAGTTTCTTTAAAGGATGGAATGAACTGGAAAGTGTCTGGTCCCTTAGGAAATATTCCAAATCTGAAGGTCTAGACAGAGGCCAGTTGAGGAATTAAGATACAAGTCTACAGCAAAGAGGACTGGCATATAAATTGCAATTAATGACAACTTAGCAAACAAGATGTGCCTGGAAGTAAAGAAAAAAAATGAGGGTCAAGCTAATACAAGAATTTGCCATAGAATAACAGAAAAGATAAGAAAATCTCACTAATTCATGCTAATGCTCAGTTGAATTAGGAAAAATTCAAATTTTAGAATATTTTTGGGAGATGTAATTTGCTTGCATCTCTGTACATTCATGTGTAGACAATATATAATTACATCAGAATGTCTAGGGTTTGGGACTTGGTGTGAGAACTTCCTCAAACATGAACTCTTCTGGGAAATAATGTCTTTCCCACCAATTTAGCCCCGAAATTAGGATACATTTTATTTGTCTTTTTTTGGTTTGTTTTTTTTTTAATGATGTCTTTTGTTTTGACATTAACCAAGTTTGGAATTATCTGTTTCTAACATTCGTAGTAACTCTTGTTGTCCAATTATTTTTCAGTCATTTCCAACTCTTTGGGGTTTTCTTGGCAAAGATACTAGAGTGATTTGCCATTTCCTTCTCTGGCTTATTTTACAGATGAAGAACTGAAGCAAACAGGGTTAAGTGACTCACTCAGGGTCACACAGCTAGTATGTAAGTTTCTGAATCCAGATTTGAACTTGGCAAGATGAGTCTTTCTGATTTCAGGCACAGCACTCTATCCACCGTGCCAAGTAGCCATTGTCTGATCCATAGTAGACATTAAATAAATGCTTGTTGAATTGGATTGGAGTAGAATCTATAAAATACTATGTAACTATAAGCTATGAATCTGTGCTCAGTACTTTGCAAAGTACCCTGAAAACCATGAATACTCAATAAAGAATAGAATGACTTGTCATTAGAAAACCACTTATATGTAAAGAGATGCTTCCAAAAAGCATTCCAGGATATTTGTTCTCATAAGCATTTCAAACATTCCCCTTAAAATCTTGTTACATTATTAATTGAATTTGATAAGGAGGGGGGAAAAAAGATTTGCTGAGCCAAGATAGTAAGCCTCAGCCCAACCTACTAATCAAAAGAGCACAGATTTTAAACCAACCATTCAAAGTTTTACAGCCTGTGCTATTGATGGTGTTCACCTGGAGAGGCAGTGTAGTATAATCTTATGTCTAGAGTGCCAAACTTGAAAACAGGAGGCCAGGGCTTAGATCCTTCCCCAAATACCTATAGTTATTCAATCATAGGAAATTAATTTGTCATCTATAAAATGAGGATGAGATAATACACAACCTACCTCCTAGAGTGGTTATGAGAAAAGTACTTTGCAAATGTTAGACACTATAGGAATACGACTTACTTGACCTTGGACTAACATTATAATAGCAAAAAAAAAAAAAAAAGGCAAACAAAAAACCTGGCAATAAAGTACTTAACAAATCATGATACATAGATCATAGATTGAGGACTAGAAAGGACCATAATAGTCTTCTAGCTCAGTCTTCTCATTTTATAGATGAGGAAACTAAAGTCCAGAGAGGTTAAGTAATTGGTCCAAAGTCTCAAAGTAAAGGACAGAAACAGAAATCAAACTCTGCTCCTCTGACCCCAAATTCAGTGGTCTTTCCACTATGCCACACTAAATGTAACCGAATATTGTTGCATTTTAAGAAAAAAAAAGACCAGGAGGAATTCAGAGAAACTGACTTTTGTATGCATTGATGCAGAGTAAAGTAAGAAGGACCAGGAAAATTATATACATGATGACCACAATGAGAAAAACAGTAACGTGAAATTGATGATAGTGTATGCACCCCCACTCTGCCACAGAGAAAAGATGAGGAAATGCATCTCCCTCTTTTAGGTGGAAAAATGGAGGACAATGGCAGAGATCACTGTATGTACTTGTACATATGGTCAATATATGAACTGATTTGGCTTAACTTTTTAAAAATTTTCTTATAAAGAACAGCTCACTGGAGAGGGGCCATATATCTTTAGAAATGACTATAATATAAGAAACAAAAGTGTTGATAAAAGTTTAAAAAATACACCTGAGTAAAAAGAAGCTTAGGAAAATAAAACAACTGACTAGTCTCCCATATTAACTTGAGTGAATACTTGAAGATTCTAAGTCATGGATCAGATCCATATCCATACTGGTAACAGGCATTTCTTCCCTGAGAGGTCTCTATGCCAATGAAATCTGAGATCCAATATTTTTTTAATTAAGTGAAGACCGAGAGCCAGTGGAAGCCAAAGGTCAACAAAAACACCATAAAAGGACCCAATTCAGAAGTGATTATATCTTTGATTTCATGCTTTAGAGTTTAAGTTTATAGGTTAGACATCTCATTTCTATTGAGAATGGTAGAGTGGGAGGAGGAAATTTAAAGGAAAATTTTTCACCTAACTGGCCTGTTAGCCTTTCCATTAATAATCAATCAATCAATAAAATTTATTAAGCACCTACTATATGCCATACACCATGCTAAGCATGGACATACAAAAATATGTGAGAGAGAGAGTCCCTGACCTCAAGGAGCTGGCAATCTAATGGGGGAGCTTACAATTTGATGTACTTAAGTCAGGCATGAACTTTAACCAACATATGAAGTTAAATCTATATTTAAGCACTATAACATGTTCATTGAGATCAAAGAATGTCAATTTCAAAATCAATTTCGTTTTGAAACCCTGGGAACCTACTGCTCATCTTCCTTTACAAGCAGAAGAGAAGACATGAAACAGAAACAAAAAGAATGGCAAAGGAACTCCTCCACAAACCTGAATTTGTGAAATTAGGGAAGAATGAAGAAAACCTAGTGCCTCTTGAAGGCAGTTTAGACTTGGTCTTAAAAAGGAATCTAACTCAAAGTCAGTGGGAAGTGAGAAAACATTATCACAGCAATAAATAGAAGAGTGTCAGACACAGCTGCAGAGTCAGTGACTTCACTGAAGAAATTTGCTTGTAAAACAACCTGTGCGTAAATTCACACATCATGAAAAAGCAGTCATTTCACAAGGACACAAAGACACTCTCAAGCCTCTCCCCAGGCATCTCCGGTGGCAAGTGATACAGGCAGGGCAGCTGGGTATACCGTACATAAATCTACTCACTGTTTTATCTACCCCCTCTAGAAATAAGCATTTTGACAAGTCTTTTTAAAAACACAGCTCTACAGAGGCCAAAGGGGATATTATCATCTCTTCTTTCCACTGATGCTTTCAGTTTTATTCTGTTTTAATTCATTCCAGTATAGAAAAGTGGAGAGAGTACCCAGCTTAGAGTGAGAAAGCTCTGGATTCAAATTCTACTTCATACACTTCCTAGCTCTGTGACCCTGGGCCAGTCACTTAACCTATCATTTTCTTGACAGAAAGGACTATTTAATGTCTGTGTTTTTATCCTCAGGACCTAGAACAGGGTTTGGCACACTATAGGCACTCAATAAATGCTTGTTGGTGGATAATCAAGAAATTTACCAGAACTTACCTACAAGGACACAGATGAGGTATGGTCATCATCATCATCTATACTGGTGAATAAAATCCACACGCTAGGGGTTCCCAATGCTGAAGGTATCACCTCATTATTTAACTTACTGAAGTATGGGAAGCTATCTGTCAATGAATCTGCACCAAATTTGAACTTTAGACAATGAATTTGGAAAATTCCCAGTCATTGACTTCTAGTAAGATTGAGCTCAAGAGTTTTGAAATCTTTGGTTAAAAGAAAAAATACATTAAAAATTTTAAAAAAAGAAAAAACACAAAGATATGTTACTCATTTTGCTTAGCCCATCAAACAGCTAGCTTTAAACTATTATAATAGTCTTCCAACCAGTTTTCTAACCTGTTGCAATCTACTTTACACACCATCACACCATAATATCTGTACAAAAATCTTTCCCCATCTCTAAGATGCCTTTTGAATAAATTCTAAAGTCTTTAATCTGGCATTCAAGGCCTTCCAATTAGCTCAGATTTGCTTTTTTTTCAATTGTATCCTTTACTAAGCCACCAAACAAACAGCTACTCACCAGACTTGATGCTTGCCAAGTAAATTCTTATACCTCTAGTAATGCTGTCCTTTAATCCTAAAACACTTTCCCCATCTCTGCTACTGAAATCCTTCTCCTCCTTCACATATTGCTTGCTTTGTCAGGTATTTCCTGGTCACCCCAACCAAAAGTGAGCCCACCCTCCTCCCAGTTCCTCTTGTACCTTCATTTGCCATCCATGTTTTATATTATAGTCACTTGTGCATATGGCATCTTCCACTCTAGGCAACAAAGCCTTTAGAGGCTCATGGCATTCCAAATCAATAGCTGGGCCATCCAATATCATTGAACCCAACCCTTCATTCTACAAATGAGGAAACTGGGCTCTAGGGAAGTAGAATAACTTGCCTCTAGTCACATAGCTAGCAAGTCTATTAGGCAGAATTTGAACCCAAGCCTTCCTGACTCCAAGTCAAGATCTCACTCCCTTACATCGTTTTTTTTTTTTGAGGGAGGAAGGCAGAATTGGGGTTAGGTGTCTTGCCCAAGGTCACACAGTTAGTTTTGTGTTAAGTGCCTGAGGCGGTCTCCCTTACATCTTGCTGCCTCCTCAGTTTCTCTCATTAAGGGATGGGATCATATCTTAAACATCTTTGTATCTCCTACAGCAGCACTTTTCAAAGGGCACTCCAGGGATTCCTATTTATCCCCAAGACCAATTCAGAAGGTCTTCAAGGTAAAAATTATTTTCATAATGATATTAAAAGGTTTTCATTTCTAATGTGAGAAATATTGATAGAAATAACCCACACAAACAAAAGCTTTTTGGAATGCCCAATAATTTCTAAGTATAAAAGGGTTCCAAGACCAAAATTTTGAGAAGTTCTACCCTATAGCACACAGCATAGCTCCTTTGCACACGAGAAACAGAAACTATTCTTTAAATGGTATACTGAACTCCCCAGGAAAGGAAATTTATTCTATGAGCACAAATTGGTACCTCCTCTGCAATTTCCTGTCTCAAATAGCTGCCTAGTATCTGAAGAAGTTAAGTGACTTGCCTAAGGTCATTCAGCAACTATGGGTCAGAATCAAGTATTAAATACAGGTCTTCCTGGCTTAGAGGTCAGCACACTATCCACTCTACTGAGATATCTCTCTTTGCAAAGAAAAGGGATTCTAATAAACAATATTTGTTTATTAAGGGAAGGAATTAAGGGTGAGTGTGGTCTCAGTCTTTTGTGGCACATTGTGTGCATGTGTGTGCATGTGTGTGTGTGTGTGCATATGTGTATGTGAGACCTAAGTGCAATGCAAAGTTTATAGACTTCAGTTTGCAGAAACAAGGAACAGATATTTGTTGAAATTTTTCCTCTTGTCCTTTCCTACATCCAGTCAAACTAACAATTATTCAGAGTGAAACAGTCTAAGCCACAAGTCTGAAGCTCTGAGGTCCCAAACCACATGAAAATCTAAATTGACTCAATTTTTATCTAAAACCATGAGCTAGAGAGAGCCCATTCATTAAGACTTTGGCAAAACCATGTGGCAGCAGCCATCAGACGGCAGATGAGAGCTGAAGGGGCTTCAGAGGTCACCTGAGTCAATCCCTTCATTTTACTTCACCCAGGTAAGGGAGAGCAGAAACAGAGTTTGAATCCAGATCTTCTGACTCCATAGCTCTCCTTCTCCCCAACACACCATGCTACTTCCTCTCATGTCAGGTAAGTTTTGGGGGTTGACTTAGATGTTGCTATTTAGTCACTTCAGTAATGCCTGACTCTTCATGACCCCATTTAGAGTTTTCTTGGCAAAGATACTAAGAGGGGTTTGCCATTTCCTTCTCTAGCTCACTTAACTGATGAGGAAACTGAGGCAGAGTGAAGTGGCTTGCCCAGGGTCACATAGTTAATAAGTGTCTGAGGCCACATTTGACCTCAGGAAGATAAATATTCCTGACTCCAGGTCTGGCACTCTCTCCACTGTGCCACTTTGCTGCCCAGTAGATACTCCTTGCTAAAGATTTGATACCAACTCATTCTGTTGGCTCTAATATCTTCTCATTGAAGAACCATTTAATATTATCTTTTAAGAAGGAGAGGGATAGGGAGGGAAGCTTTAAAAACAATAATGACTAACACATTTTTCAGAGGGGTTTTTATTTTGCTTTTATAGAGCACTGTATGAATTTATTTTAAAATAAATGTATTCATTTATTTTTACACGCATTTAGAATCTGTCTTCCTCACAACCCCAATGAAGAAAAAAAAAGAAAAATGAAAAATCAAAACTCTCATCATAAACCTGCATAGTCTAGCAAAATCAATTTCCACATTGGCCAGGCCTGATAATTTATATCTATTTCTCTCTCTCTCTCTCTCTCTCTCTCTCTCTCTCTCTCTCTCTCTCTCTCTCTCTCGTATGTGTGTGTGTATATATATATATATTTCCATTTCCCTGTGTCTTTCTATATCCCTCTCTGTCTGTTTCTGTCTCTGTTTCTCTGTCTCTGTTTTTCTGAGTCTCTCTCTCTGTCTCTCTGTCTCTGTCTCTCTCTGTCTCTCTGTCTCTGTCTCTGTCTCTCTTTCTGTGTCTATATCTTTCCCTTTGTCTCTCTATATCCTTATCTGTCTGTTTCTCTCTCTCTCTCTCTCTCTCTCTCTCTCTCTCTCTCTCTCTCTCTCCCCTCTCTCTCTTTTAGCATTTTAAATTCTTCGCCTCTTTCTAGCAAGAGGTAAGTGACATGTTTCATCTCTATTTTTCTGACCTTGTGATTTGTCATTAACTGGACAGAGCTCTAAAATCTTTCAAAGTACCAACACGCTTCTTGTAGCAAATGCTATAAATTGTCTCATATACTTTTAGATGTTCTCAGAGGGCAGGGCACTATGTACATCCTACAGCTCCTCCAAAGTCCACAGCATCAGATATCCTTCCCATTCAAGGATCAAGTTGTTAAAAAAAATACTCTTATGTGATTATGAGTAGACTTATTAGTTCTACACATCCATGATTCCCTTCTGAAATGTCCTCAGGGTCGAGTCTGCAACATAGCAGAAGTTGGGTGTCCCAGTGGTGAGAGATTAATACCCAGAGTTCAGGAAGACCCTAAATTCAAATCCAGTCTCAGACCCTTGCTAGCTGTGTGGCCCTAGGCAAGTCACATCACCTCTATCTGTCTCGGGCTCCTCATCTATATAATGATGACAACAATTCCCTACTTCACAGTGTTGTTGGGAATGAGATATTTGTAAAGTGTTTTGCAAACTTTATAGTACTATATAAATGCTAACTGTCATCATCATCATCATCATCATCATTTTTACTAAATACATAAATGACCTTCTGCTTTTTCCTTTTTCCTTTCCTTGAAAAATGATTCAGGGCAGGGAATGTGATTTCAATGGAACATGGAAATCCTGAGTGAGGAAACACCATCTACCAATACAGAGAGGTACCTTCTCTGCAACTTGGAATGGTAGAGAGTTGTCTGAGTACTGGGAGTTAAATGACCTCCCCAGGGTCTCAGAGCCGGCATATGTCAGAGGCAGAGCTCAAAGCCAGGCCTTCTTCCATTCCAATCTGACTCTGTCCACTAGACCACTAATGATCAATACATGTGCTTCTTTTCCTCGTGTGATTCATAGTGTTAATGAAGGGAGAAATGGAATGCTTGCCATGAAGAACGTGCCCCCAATGATGACTTGTGTATAAGAAAAGCTGTTTAGAATCGCCTCAAGGATATGTAAGACTGCAAAAGGAGATGGGCCGATTGGGGAGATAGAAGGAATGACAAGAGACAGGCAGCCCAAGTATTGCACAAAATATTAAAAGACCCGGGGGAGGCGACCAGAGTCACCAGTAGACCTTCTCTGGTGGTCTACCAGAAGGCCATGGATGACAAAGGGGGGGTTGTGTTAGGATGTGTGATGTTGACATTGTAAGTGGAGCAATGAGATCACAGATCCAACCCCAAAATAGACCCAAGGCCATTGTTTGCACAACACAGTTTAATGACAAGGAGAAACTTCAGAAACATTTAGGCAAATAGATCAACAAGGGTCAAATGGGTTTGTTGAGATGGTTTTTTTGTATCTTCCTCTCACCCCTTGTGATGGTCTAGACAACTCAAATTTACCAGATTCTTCAACAATTCTCCAGTTTTTCACCTGTTGCTACATGAATAACTCCTTTAAAAAAAAAAAAACCTCAATCTGCCTTTCAGAATGAAACGCTGCCCCTTGTCCAGTTAGCTACTGTTCTTTTTTTTCCTTTTTGGAGGGTAATTGGGGTTAAGTGACTTGCCCAAGGTCACAGGGCTAGTAAGTGTGTCAAGTATCTGAGACTGGAACAGTTAGCTGTCACCCAATCCATCCTCTAGACATCTTCCAAAACAATTTTTATAAAACATAAATCTGAACATGTTACTGGTCTGCTCAAATTCTATCAGTGGCTTCCAAGACAAAGCAGAAACTCCTCCCCTTGGCACTGGAGACTTTCCATTACCTCTTTCCCATCTAACTTTCTAGCCTTATTTGCACCCCCCTTCCCAACTCAGCCTCTCAGAATCCATTTCATCCATCCAGGCTCATCACTGGAGTGCCTCCTCTTGCTTTCAGCACTCTTTCCCTCCTCAGATTAGCTTATATTTCTATGTTTCCATGAGGAATGTAAGTTTTTGAAGCCAGCAACTATTTTGTTTCTTCTTTATGGAGGGACTGGCTTCCTTGTGGATAATGTGCACTTAATTCTTTTTTCGTCATTGAACTTCCCCCACACACACCACCTATCTAAATTCAGTTATGGGATAGCAAGGTTGCACAATGGTTAGAGTCAAGAAGACCTGAGTTCAAACCCAGTCTCAGATACTTACTACTTGTGTGACGCTAGGCAAGTCCCTTAACATCTGCTTCAGTTTCCTAAACTGTAAAATGGGGATAATATTAGCACCTATCTCCCACAGTTGTCATAAAAACTAAATGAGCTGGTATTATAAAGTGTTTGCTATATGCCTGACACATAGTAAGCACTATATAAATGATAGCAAATAGAATTATTGAGTTTCTCCTTTTAGTCCCATTTCTGTAACATGTGACACTGTTTCATTGATAATGGCATGTATAATCAGATCACCGATGAGATCACTGAATTCCTAAAAATTTCATTAATTCATATGGTTCCCTTTGACACAGATATCCCACTCCAAAGGCCTTCCTCCCATCAAAATACTGGATGCGAAATTCACTAAAGCAGAAGGAGAATGAACCCCAGTTGCCCAGGCAACAGCACTGATTGCTGTACTAAATAGCATTAGGCATCGATTGTCTACATTTCTGAAGGGAATGTTGTTGCAGTCCAGGCGCCTTTAAGGAATTACAAGTTCATTAGAGAAAATAGATCTGTTTGGCAAACAAATTGCATCCTGTCCCACTGCCACCCTCACCACCAAGTCAAAGACAGCAAGAGGAAGAGAAAGATTTCTGGGAAATATTCAGCCTTCTGCCAGCAATCTCACCAAGGGGTTGATGCATGCCTCAGTTTGCATAAGTCTAATGTAGATCCTAAGCCAAGTAAGAATATCCAAGTGTAGCCGATAGAACACTGGACACAGAATTAGGAAGACTTAGCCTTGAACTCTACCTTAGATAATTACTAGATATGTGACTGGGCAAGTCATTTTACCAGCAGAGTTGTAAGAATCAAGTAAGATAATAGAAGGAAAATACTTTGCAAATTTTATTGCTCCACATAAATTTGGATTCTATATAAATAGGTTCTCTTAAAAGGGAGCAACTAGGTAGCACCACAGTGGATAGAGGTCCAGGCCTTCAGTCAAGAAAAATCACCTTCATGAGTTCAAATCTGGCCTCAGAAACTTACTAGCTGTGTGACCCTGGGCAAGTCACTTAAACCCTATTTCCTTCAAGTTCCTCATCTGGAAAATGAACTGGAGAAGGAAACAGCAAACCACTTCACTCTCTTGGCCAAGAAAACCTCAGCTGAGGTCACTGAAAATGACTGAACCTCCTAAGAAGTGTACAAACAGTTTTTTACCAGAAAGCAATAAGGCTGGTTTTATTTATTTATTTGTTTGTTTAGCTTTTTAAGGTAGCATGGAATGTCCAGAGCTGCCCTACCTTCCTCCAAATAGCCATATGTGCTAGCTCAGTGCTTGGGTGTTGTGGATAACAAAGACCCTGACTGTTTCCGGCTAACTATGTGTGACTTAATGCTGAAGAACTCAGGTGCTTTGGGGATGCAGAAGCAATCCCTTTATTAGCCATTGAACAAGAAGTCAATGGACACAATGGGTCTTTAAAAGGGAGTGACCTACCCACCACTGTCTTCTTCCTTCTTCCTTTAACCCACCAGGGTGGCATCATATAACTCTGAGACTTTCCATTACGCATGGCCCTTCACATTGGCAGCTCGGCAACGGCTCCCATGTGGCAATCCTGGGAGCTCAGCTGGGTGAGTTTAAGCCTGGAATTCTGGCTGCCTCTTCCACACATGTGGCCTCTGGTCACATATGTGGGTCCAGAGCATATGGGACCCTTAGTGGAGAGGGAGGGAGCAAGTCCCCTGGGGGCCCCTGGGCACAGAAGCAATTCTAATTATTAGATTATTGGAACAAATGGTATCCAAATAAATGTCCTTCAAAAGAGCCCATTTGGGAAATGATGCATTGAGTGCAATTGCAAAGAAATGCATCTGACTCCACTAGCTATAAAGGAAAGAACAGCTGCTCTGCAACTGGAGATCCTAGGTTCAAATTCCACTCCCAATGTAACCTCCTTGAGACTCAGTTTCCTCATATAAAATGAGGGGACTAATCAAGATAACCACTAAGGTCTCTTCCAAAGATCTAGGATGGTAGGATCCAAAGTAAAGAACACCAGACCAAAAACTTGAGTACTTATTGGAGTTGGAATCAAAGAAGTTGGAAACAAGGAAAGTTGAGTGATTCTCCCAAGGTCACACAGATAGTTACAGCTCTGGGATTTGAAACTAGATTCTCTGAATTCAAACCCAACACTTTTTCTTCTAGAGTATAAGGTATTTCTTCCTGGAAGGACATGTTGTATTGTTGTTTCAGTCACGTCTGATTCTTTGTGACCCCATTTGGGATTTTCTTCATAAAGATATTGGAGTGGTTTACCATTTCCTTCTTCAGCTCATTTTGCATATGAGAAAACTGAGGCAAACAGGGCTTCCTAGTTCTGTGGTCTTAGGAGAAGCTCTTAAACTCTATGAGTTTCATTTTCCTCACCTAGGCAATGAGAGAGTTGGACCTGATGGCCCAAGGATCCCTTCAAGTTATGATATTCTGCATATTTTATGAAGGTATTATAGTGAAGCTGCCTGTCCTTGCTCAAAATATTTTTTACATTAACCCTTCTTTGAGTATGGCTTTGGGACATTATTGGGATCCAAATATGAATGATAATTAATGATGACTATATAGCATTTTTATTTATTTTTAGTTTTCAACATTTGCTTTTATAAGATTTTGAATTCTAAATTTTCTACCCTCTCTCCACTCCCCCTCTCCAAGATGGCATGCAATCTGATATAGGCTGTACTTGTATGATCAAATTAAACACATTTCCACATTATTTGTGTTGTGAAAAAAAAAATCGGAACAAAAGGGAAAAACCATGAGAAAAAAAGGAGAAAATAGTATGTTTCTATCTGCATTCAGACTCCATTGTTCTTTCTCTGGATGTGGGTAGCATTATTCATCATGAGACTTTTGGAATTGCATTGCTCAGATGGGCTAACAAAGTCAGTCATCACACAATGTTGCTGTTGCTATGTATAATGTTCTCCCGGTTCTGCTCACTTCACTCAGCATCTGTTCGTGGAAATCTTTCCAGTTTTTTTTTTTCTTCCTGCTCATCCTTTCTTATAGTACAATAGTATTCCATCACATTCATATAACACAACTTGTTCAGTCATTCCTCAGTAGATGGACATCCCCTCAATTTCCATTTGTCACCACAAAAAAAAAAAAGAACTGCTATAAATATTTGAGTACATACGAGTTCTTTTCCCGTTTTCTATATCCCTTTGGGATATAGACCTATTAGTGGTATTGCTGGATCAAAGGGTAGACTGCATTGTATTTTAAGGCTCCAAAGTTCTTTACACACACTATCTTATGTATTACTATAACTGTTTTATAGATAAAGCAGCTACAGCTCAGGAGGGGTTCACTCAGCTAATGTCAGAGATGAATCTGAACCTAGATCTTTTCTGACTCCAGATCTAGCATTCTGTACACTACACTACAGTTCATAGTCATAGTCATATTTTTTGACAGATCTACAATCTCACCAACATTATTGTTCCCTCCACTGGTGCCAATCAAACTTCATGCATGCTTTCTTATCCTGTGGGATGCTCATCGATATACTCCCATATGTCCTTCCTGAACATCCAGATGACACAATGGATACAGCACCAGGCTTGGAGTTAGGAAGACTTATTCATCTTTGTGAGTTCAAATCTAGCCTCAGATACTTATGAACAAGTCACTTAGCCCTGTTTGCCTAAGTTTCCTCATCTGCAAAATAAGCTGGAGAAGGAAATGGCAAACCACTCCAATATCTTTACCAAGAAAACCCCAAATGGAGTCACAAAGAATCAGACACTACTGAAACAACTGAACAACATGTCCTTCCAGGAGGAAATACCTTGTACTCTAGAATCTACAGAAGAAAAGGTATTGTATTTGAAGTCAGAGGATCTAGTTTCAAATCCCAGAGTTACAACTATCTCTGTGACTTTGGGAGAATCACTCAACTTTACTTGTTCACAATTCCCTAATCTGTAAAAGGAAGAACCTGGACTAGATGACCCCAGATGTCTCTTCCAGTTCTCCATCTGGCTTCCTATGATGAAACCTTCTTCACTGGGTATTTACACCAGGACCAGTGCTTCAGGCTGGCCAACTGATGGCTCTTGCTTGGACTTTGTGACCAGCCTGTCACCTCTTCTAAATTACAGAACTTCCATGACTTTATACTTATGTTTAGTTTTGGTTTTTAAAACCAAAAAGATATCTCTCAACTGGAAAACCACCTATCTTTCTCTATGACATATGACCCTGACAAAAAAGAGATCTACCCCCACTGAAACTCTTTTTTGAAATGTATTGATGACTTTAAAGTGAGTTTTTAACAGTGTTTGTGAACAGTGTCATTGGAATAACAGCATAGCCTCCCAGGGCTACTACCTTGAAGGAGATAGTTTTAAACCTTTGGATATATACAGTTATAATTGTATGGAACCAGATGTACTGGGCTAGCACTTATACATACCTTTCCAGTCACCTCTATGACCCTGGTCACCTCTATGACCCTTCGGAGACCATCTGGAATAGACAGAGGAATCTGACACCAGAGTGTAGTGTATAGCCTGTCGTTTATTCTTCTCCTCATTCACATCCTCCTCTTCATTAACCTCACCTCCCCGTTCAGCCCACCTCCTTCCTTCCCTGCCCCTTTATCCCCTTTTCCGACTCTTCTCCTTCACGTCGCTCAGCAACAGGGTCCTCACAGGAGGGGAGTGCTCTCCTGTTATCGGCGTGTGCTCAATACCCTGCAATCCTTGAACCTGTGTAACAGGACATGGTCCACAGGGCAGAACATACGCCTCAGGCGCCTCTTGGACCCAGCCTGAGTTGCGCTGTCATTTGCCTGAGTTCTCCGTGAGTTCTCAGAGTTCAGGTAAAGTCTTAAAGGGCCCTTACATATAATATGTTTGATTAAAAATCCAACATTTTATTCCATGCAGAGGTATAGAGAATAGAAAGTCACTCCAAGAGAAGTTAATGAGCATTTATTTATTAAGGATTTACTATGTACCAAGTGCTATGCTAAAGAGCAGGGAGTGCAAAGACAAGTTCCTTGAGGAAGAGCACATTTGAAAGGAAGATGACACCTGAAAGTCATCTGCAAAGGGGAAAGGGAAAGATGAAGGCACTTGGCATGGGAAAGAAGGTCCAGGAGGCTCACAGATGCACACTAGAGAGGAATCAAGATATGGCTGTCCTGGGTACATGGAAATGGAAAATCTGTCTGGTACCATTCAATCAGAGGGAGACAGCACAGGGATGAAAGGCATTTCTGTTATGTGAATTCCAGGACTACAGTGAGCTTCCAGGAATAAGAAGTTTCTGGCACATGGCAGAGAAATTCTGGAGAAAAGGAAAAAAGGATAAAACAGAGAAAGGAAAGAGAGAGGGAAGGAAAGAAAGAAGGAAGGGAGGGAGGAAGGAAGGAAGGAAGGAAGGAAGGAAGGAAGGAAGGAAGGAAGGAAGGAAGGAAGGAAAGAGGTAAAGGAGGGAGGAAGGAAAGAGGTAAAGGAGGGAGGAAGGAAGAAATGAAGAAGAAAAAGAAAGAGGGAAAAGGAAGGCAGGAGGGAAGGGAGGGAGGAAGGGAGGGAGGAAGGGAGGGAGGAAGGAAGGAGGGAGGGAGGGAGGGAGGGAGGGAGGGAGGGAGGGAAGGAAGGAAGGAAGGAAGGAAGGAAGGAAGGAAGGAAGGAAGGAAGGAAGGAAGGAAGGAAGGAAGACCTGGTCAAGCCTTGCCTCTAACATATACTAGTTGTGTGACACCCTTGGTAAATCACTTAATCTTGCTCACAGAAATTCACTGAAACTCAAAGTTTCAGAAAAGTTGCTGCTCTACATTGTTAGAGTGAATTTCATTATCTGGGAGTTCCCTATGCCACTGAAATCACAGGTATGGTCCCCATTCTTATTCTCCTAATATATTCTTGATTTAAAGAATCAGGTCCATCTGCAACATTGACTACTGGCAGTAGGATCCAGGTGATAATGAAGCACATCCCATAGTGTGACAGAAACCTGTTTAGAAACTGATTTTAAGTTTCTAGGACCATCTTCTCACACCTTGAAACAACAGCAATTTTGCAATCAATGAAAACTGCTGATTATTCCCCCAAAAAATATCCTCCAATCTAGCTGATTGCTTCTCTCTAAAACTACTGCTCTAAAAGTGATGTTGACATCTTTTCAGAAAATAGGGAAGCTTGAGTGCCTGAGCTTTTCATTTCAATATTGATTTTTTGATGACATGGAACAGAAATTGGTAGGTAAGTTAGATGACTTGGCAAAAATCAGCAACCAAGTCCAAAGTAATGAGTATGAAGTACAGAGTTGTTACGGAGTGGTTTTTAAGAAGGAAAAAAACAATAGCAGTTGATAGGAATATTGACATTCACATTGTGAAGTTTATTTTCATATTTTCAAGGCCCTTCACTTCCTAAAGTAAAGGTAGCACTTCATTTATTGGCCATTTTAATTTCTTGACAACCTTATGTATGATCAGAGGCATGATCTGGCAAGTCAACTGGTTATATTGTTGCAGAAACAAAGATGGCTCCCTAATATCGATGTGAATTTAGGTAAAAGTAAACCCCAAATGTAGATGGGTCATAGCTTTAAACTTCAGGACTTTCAGCAATGCGGGATTACATCAATGTGGATACCATTTTCAAAGGTGTGGAACACAACCCATTCACACTTTCTAATACATGTGGTTCTTGTCCTGCTTCAGTAAATGATCCAAAAAGGGAATCCACTCAATGCACTGGAAGCATTCCTCTGGGTTTGTCATTTCATGGGTACCAGTGCAGCAATACAGACTATCTATTGATTATCCCTCACACTCATTGACTGGCCTACCTCCTCTCTCATCATATATCCTTTTGATGATGCCTTTTCCTGCTGTTACTTGTATTTAATTAGCAATATATTGCAAGCTCATCATAATTACCAAGTATCTCTCCATTGCGGTTCAGGTGGCCCACAGTCATAGAATCATGATAAAATAACAATAGCAGCTTATGTTTGATGGTTTATACAACTGTTTTACATGTATCACCTTATTTAACTCTCATAACAAGACAGAAATGTAAGCAATGAATGTTTATGTAGTCTAGTTTTACAAATGAGGTGATTTAGGATTAGAGAGACAAATCTGATTTGTACAGGGTCACGATGTGAGGATAGGGCAGAACCTAAACCCCTGTCCAGACCTTGTGGTGCCAAAGTCTATGTTTTTTTCCACTACACTATAGCTGCTTCCCCTCTAGTAAAAACCAGAGTTTTAAATTCCCAACAGGAAATGGTCAAAAAATACATGTTAATAGGATAACTGCTGAAATAATCATTAAATCATCAGTGAATCATTAGAGAAAGAAAATGTCTCCCCTTCATTAAATTGAGGAGAGCCCAACAGAAAGCGTTCAAAAGGCAGAGCATCCTAAGTCTTGTATTTCCTCTAAATTTCCACTAAACTGTTTACTCCCAAAAAGTCAATTATAAATTAAAAATGAAACTTGTTAGCACAGCTAATAAAGAACGAAAGGTTATTTTTAAATTGGAATAACTGAAGATTTCATGGATTAAGATGTAGTTAAACTTATAGGCCCTAAAGAGCCATGGGTACTGAAGGAATCATCCAAAGGTATCATCCAATCAATAATTGTCATTACATGCACTTATGGAAGACGGCAAGGTGTTGAGTATTCAGAAAGAAAGTGAGGTTAATGTTCATGGTTGAGAAAGCACCCCTCGAAATTTTAGGTAGCTATCATTTCTCTATCTTATACTATCAAGGAAATAGCCTCCAAGAAAAAAATCGAGTCAGTCCCGGGGTCAACTCCCATCTCCAATGCTAAAAGCTGTTTTACTCTGAGTAAGTCATTTAACCTTCTTGGGACTCAGTTTTCTCAGTTATAAAATAAATGGTGGGGAGGGACTAGATAGACTTTGAATCACACTAAAAATATAATCACATATTATTAAAAAAGTCAACATTCTTCATTTCTTGGGTATTGAATTAAATTAAGCAGGGTTTTATAATGAGAAAATAAGAAAAGATAAATCAAATATATTTCTGCAGCATTTAAAGATCAAAACAAGAAATATAATGTAAAGCATCTTTGAGCTTTGATTTGGTATTAGATGAAGAAAGTCATCTAGAGGGAAGGGGACGAGGAAGGATTTATCATACTGACCACTAGGTGGTGTACAAATGACTGGAGCACTGAAAGTTGGGGGGAAAAATGCTAGGATGTATTTATGCTAAGTATGTATTTACCTTCCATATTTTTATATTATATACTTTATCATCATCAAAAAGTATCTAGTCAATGCTGAACCATGTATGTAGTTTCAAGTGGCATGATAAAAACAAGACTTAGGTTGACACAACCACCCTAATGTTAACCACATCTGGGACTTTGGACAAATGACTCTCTTTCTTTAATCTTTAAATTCCTCATCTAAATTGTTTGTGTTTTTTCCTGGAAGAAGTATTCGGTGGGTACATTACTATACACACATTTTTATCCCAATAACAAAAACACAAATACAGTACAAGTTGAGATCTATCAAGTTATGAGGACTGTTATGATATGGTAGAAAGAACACTGGCTCTAGTCTCACCTCTGATGCTTACTGGCTGTGTGACACTGGATAAGGTACTTAACTCCCCTGAGCCTCACTTCCCCACCTGTAAAATTAGGGATTTGAATTATATGGCCTTCTAGATTGAGATTTTTGATCCTTTGATTCTACTTACAGAAGCAATTTCTAATTTGCAAACCTGTAAATCCATCAAAATAACCCTATAGAACTGATCCAATTATTCTGGAGAGTAAGTTGGAATTGTGCCCAAAAGGCTATAAAATTTGATCCATCAATACCATTCCAAGGTCTGTATCCCAAAGAGATTTTTTTTTAAAGGAGTAGGGGATGGACATATATATACAAAAATATATATAGCAGTTCTTTTTGTGGTGGTAAAGAATTGGAAATTAAGGGGATATCCATCAGTTGAGGAGTTCTAAACAATCTATGGTATATGAGTGTAATGGAATATTATTGTGTTATAATAAATAACAAGCAGGATAGTTTCGGGAAAATCTGGGAAAATTTACATGAATTGATTCAAAATGAAGTGAGCAGAACCAGAACATTGTACACAGTAACAGCAGTATTGTACAATGATAAACCATGAATGACTTAGCTATTCTTAGCAGTACAATGATCTAAAACAATACTGAAAGACTCATGATGAAAAAATGCTATCCACCTACCTCCAGAGGAAGAACTGATGGAGTCGGAATGTAAATCAAAGCACACTTTTTTCCTTTTTTACTTGTTTTTTTAATCTGTTTTCTTTCACAACATGACTAATATGGAAATATGTTTTGCATGACTGCACATGTACAACATACCAAATTGCTTGCCTTCTCAATGTGGGAGGGAGAGAGAGAGAATTTGGAACTCAAAATTTAAAAAAAACAAATGCTGAAAAAAATTTACATGTAATTGAAAAAAATAAAATCTTTAAATAGAATTACTTTTTTATAATGAAAATAAACTCTCTAACCATAATCAAACTATAAGACAGTTAATCCTCGGAAAAGTATGGCAATAGGAAAAATACTTAGCATCTGTCCTAGACCCAAAGTGGCCTGCTTTTACTTAAAATCATATGACCTTCCCAACTCCTGACAGAGAGAGGAAAAGACAAGGATAGGAAAAGATTGATCGTCACTCTTCTGCCCAGTAAAAGAATAGCTTTCTGTCTACCTCTGCCCATAAAGAGGTTGAGGAGTTACTGGGCTTGTCTGTTGTTCTGTCCTCTATAAGGACAGGAAGCGAGGGTAGAAAAAGAGGCCCTATGTCTTGCTCAATCTAAGATGCCAGAAAAGGAGCAAATTAGAGCACAGCCAAGACGCTGCTCCTCTTCGCAACCTGAAGAAAAAATAACACAAGGACAAAACACAAACAAGAACACTACTTTTCTCATGGCTGACCAACAGAGAAGAGAGCAGTAATGAATGCTCCAGAAGACCAGGGTTTTGAAGTCCCACCTATTACCATACAAAAAGCACATGAGCTCCTATTCACATCCCTTCTTGTGAGGACCTAGACCATTCCTTCGTTCCTCCCTCAGGACAGAAGATATATCACTGATATTTAATATTCTGAGCTCTATCAAATCTGAAAGTCATTAGATATGGTGTCCTTTTCCAAGGAATAAACCATTTTTTTAAACAAAGGGTCCTACGCTACTCACAATGGAAAGTTATCCCCTCAATCTGAGACCTTTTGGAATGCACTCCTGTTGTGGCTGGGACTAAATGAGGGAAGAACATGCTACTCTATGCTCCTTGCTTCTCCAAATAGTTAGATGGCATCAGCTATTAATTATGATATTGCAAAGGATGACTGAGCTGAGGATGCCTCTTAATATATGTGCAAATTTAGCTCTTCTAGAAATGAAAAGTCAATAAAATAGAGTGCACCATGATAGTAACACAGTCAAAGTCAAGTGGGTATGTTTCATGAATGGAAGTTGTTAGGATCCTGAGAATTCTTTTCCACGATCAAATATGGAGCTATTCTTTTTTTTTTTTTTTTTTGCTTTTTTTTGGAGGGGGGAGGGCAAGGCAATTTGCCCAAGGTCACATGGCTAGTAAGTATTAAATGTCTGAGGCTGGATTTGAACTCAGGTCCTCCTGACTCCAGGGCGGGCGCTCTATTTATTGCACCACCTAGCCACCCCTGAGATGTTCTCTATCAGTAATCCAGAGTCCTTTAGTCCTTTAGTGAAGTCACTTAGGTGCCTCTCTCTAATGCTATCCAAAAGGACAACACAACTTTAATGTCGATAACTAAAGAGGACAATGTTATCAACAGAAATCCTGTTCATTGGAAAGTCTCTTAGAGGTGACGTCAGCACACTTTCAAGTATAACTAAAAGATATGAACACAGACAACTCAATATTTCTGCTGCCATCTGAGGGGTCTAACCAAACCACCCCTTACGTTCTCTCCTACTTTCCATTATACTTCTAAAATATATAAGAGCATTCTAAAGCAATATCTATCTTTTCATTCAACAAGGATTGATTAGGTACCTGCTATGTACCAGGAACTATATTATAAGGAAGAAGGGAGAGAAGAAAGCATTTATTAAGCCAGATAATTTACAAATACTATCTCATCCTCACAACAACTCTATGAGGTAGGTTCTATTAAGATCCCCATTTTACAGATGAGGAAACAGAGGCAAACAGAGGTTAAATGGCTTCCCTAGAGTCAAACAACTGGTAAGTGTTTGAAGTCAAATTTGAACTCAGGTTCTCCTGATTTCAGGCCCAGCATTCTATCCACTGAACCACCTAGCAATACAAAGACCAAAAAATGAGACAGCTCCTCCTCTCAAGGCATTTGCATTCAATTGAGGATAAATACCCCATTCAAAGAGAAGTTAAAACTATATGTGTGTGTGTGTATATACAGAAAGTAGTTACAGAGTAATTTCAGGATGGAATACTAACCATTTGAGAGAAGTGGGGAAATCAAGAAAGGCCTTGCTTATTACTTGTCACTTGAGCTGAGGCTTAAAAGAATCTGAAGATTCTAAAAGAGGGGGAAAGAGTGCCTGCCATGCATGAAGGACAGTTAGTACAAAGCCATGGAGGTAGAAGTTAGAACGTCCTATGCTTGGAACAGCAAGTAAACCATTATAACTGGAACATAGTGCTGAATGAAACAAAGTAGTGAAAGTAATGTACAATTAGGTAGCATGGTGACCTTGAGTCAGGAAGGCTCATCTCACTGAGTTCAAATCCAGCCAGTTCTGCCACTGGAAAACCAATATGCGTGATCTCAAGGCCTGTTTTTGATCTCTGGCCCTGTTTTTCCTCCTTCTATAAAAATTCAGGTTGGACAAGATGCTCTCTAAGGTTCCCTCCAATGTAAATATGTAAGGACCACATCTAATATTTTCGTATGGCTTAAATCGAACACCAAGGAGCCCTGATTCAAGAAGTCACAGATAAGTTTGCGCCCTAAAAAAAGAAAACATCCTATTGCCCTCTAGTTTGAAATCTAGTTGTTGGTGAAATGACAAGTGCTTCAAAGAGCTCTGTTCCAGTCTTTGAGCATTTAATGACCTTGCTATGGGTTTAAGAGGAGCTCCAGGGAGAGTTAACAGCTCTAAATCTCACCATAATTCACTGAGGAAAATGTTACCAAGAGCTGCAGGGCTATTGAAAGGCAGCTTCCTTAAAGGTCATCAGGTGAAAGAGACCATTTTGAAGCCCATCTACAGACATCCCCTTCCCTGTGAACTCTACATGTTGGCTTGACATCCTAAAACTTGTCCCATTTGATCCTTCATGCCATTGGTGCTGCCCATGTATGGGGGTGACAGGTCCCTCTTAGCCAGGAATTGAACTCACAGTTTGAAATGGCTGCCCGCCTCTCAGATTTGGGGGCAGTGGAGTGAGCAATCCTGAGAAGACAGAGTGATGCTCCATAGAAGTGTTCATCTGTCACATTTGGCAAGATGGCTGAAGCTCAGTGATGGTATTTGTTATGTCTTTTTCCCTCTTTAGTTAAAAAAAGGGAGGGGGATAATCACATTGGATAAACAAGAACCACCCCCTCCCCTGATTTGCAGCAGGTCCCTCTCTTCCTTCTCCCACTTGCAATCCTCAGCAGATGGAGCCTTTGACACAAACTTGGATGGCGCTTTTGCATTCCAAGCTGTCAAAACAACCGGGGTGCCTGCTGCTTCCCTAACACCATTCAGTGAAAGCCAGGAGACCATGGCATAAGGCAGGAATGTACGTGCTATCTATTTTTAACTCAACTCTATTTTTGGTCAGTATTCAAACCCACAGAGAGTAGGATGAATGAGGGAATTCAAACATGAGACCCAATCAGCCGGGTCCTATCAGGGCTCTGTTGATATCATAAATGGAACCTCCTACAAGTGGCAGATAAAACAATGCAGCTCCCTAACCCCCAACCCTGCCATGACATGGCTTCTTTCAGCAGTAAATGGATTCTTAATTGTCTATTAGCAAAGACTAATAAATATTAGGGAAATAAACACATTTGTAAATTGCTTTGCATCATTTCTTTTTGTGTCTTTCCCACCCACTTGTAGAATAGATGGGTTGTGAAATAAAAATTGAATGAAATGATAAAGTGGAAAGAGCTGGAATCAGAAGATCTGGATTTGAATCCAGTGTCTGCTGTTCTTTTGAGTATAGCTCTTGACCAGCCCATTCCTCTTTCCTTCTCTGCAGAATGAGGAGACTAGGCAAGTCAGATGAGCTCTAAGAGCAACCAGTTAACAAGGATTTATGAAGCTCTTCCTATGTGCCAGGCATTATACAAAGTGCTAGGGGAACAGTCCTTGCCTTGAAAGAGCTTACATTTTAATGGGGCACTAAACTAGGTTACTCCTGTTTCTCCATCCCATAGTTACTGTTATCCAAGATCCTGTGTAATATGACAAAGCCATCAGATCCCCATGATTCTCCCAAAGGCCTCGTTCTATCTATATAGTTTCTGTGGATTGTGGAGAGGCATGGGAAAGAATCCAAGATTTCACAGGAAATATAAAAGGACAAAGGGGTCTGTTTTGACATTCAACACCTCATTTTTTAACATTTTAAAAGATTGATTGGCCTCTTAATAATTTTCTATCCTCTTTTTGAGATCTGATGTTACTTCTCGAACAAATAACAGTAAATGAATTTGACAGGTACAGGATTAAGTTGCTGCCTACATAAAAAAGCATGGACAATTTTTATAAGGGAGCCAAGTTGGACAGCACTCTTATCTGAATTGGACAGGGCCAAATAATGAACATTCAAAACCAACACCTTTTTCAGAAGAATTATAGATTTTTTTTCTATTGCCCAGAAGTCACAAGCTGCTTCTTTGGCAGGAGCAGTTTGGCATAACCACACCAAGTCTCAATCTCTCTCTCTCTCTCTCTCTCTCTCTCTCTCTCTCTCTCTCTCTCTCTCTCACACACACACACACACACACACACACACACATACAGAAAAGTGACTTAGAAGCTTTGAAAAGAACATTATCATTCTTCTAAGTACAAAAGGCAGAGAGTGGGATAGATCATGAAAGACATCACTGCTTGCCACTGCCTTAACAGCATTAGGAGTACCACCGAGCTGGAAGCTTATTTTAAGACTGTTTCAATATAAACACAAGGGATCAGTCACATTGTTCCAGGGAAAATGAGTGGATCCCAGAAGACAAAGGCAGTGAGCCACAATAAAAAGAGTGCTGACTTTGGAATCAGAGGACCTGGGTTCACATCCTCCTTACCACCAGCATGACCTCAGACAAATCACTTGTCTGGGCCTTGGTTTCCTTACTTGTAAAAGTAGAGCAGATGTGGTTAAACTAGAAAATCTCTAAAGTTCCTCCAGGTTCTAAATCTATAATCCTAATTCAAAGTTAATTAGAAGACTAAGAATGAACGTATCATATTATTGCCTTGAAAGCAAGATTAGAAGTATCATCTAGATAATAAGTCCAAAACCATTCCTTTTAAGGTGATAGTCATAGATCTCTAGGGCAAAGAAAACAATGGGCAAAGACAGTATTAAATTAGAAGAAACCTTACTGACCATGTCCCCCTGTCCTCTCATTTTAGAGAGGAAGACACAGGTTGAGAAAAGCTAAGGGCTGAGACTAGGGCTAAGCTGCCACATGGGGAGCAGCTGCTGAACCAGGACCTCAATCCAGGTCTTCTGACTCCAAGATCACTACCCCCTCCACCTCCCACCCCATCCCCACTGTGCTGCCTCAAGTCACCATAGCACAAAACAGAAATGCTTCCTTCAAAAGTACACAGCTGACTCCTGGCTGTGAGATTGTTTCTGGTAAGCCACTGAAATCTTTTTAATTACTGAATTCTAAATTATCTATCATTGTATTTACAAGAGACCCACAACTGGAATAAAAAGGGAACTTTAATCAAGTATCATATTGAGTTACTTCTGGAGCTCCCAGAGTTTCACTCACAGGCTTTCAGTCCTAGGACTACTGGTAGAGTCTGAATGAGAGAGATTGTTTGTCTCTCATGCTTAAATTCACCAGGTAATAATTCTTGAATTCAAACCTTATAGATTTAGAACTGTAAGGGACTTGAGAAGCCATCAGGGTATAGACCCCTCCCCATTTTACAGATGAGGAAACTGAGACCCATAGAGCCTTTTCTATAGTGTTTACTATGTGCCAGGCACTATACTGAGTTTTTTTTAATTATCACATTTAATTTTCACAACAATCCTGGGAGGTAGGTGATAAGGTAGCTAAGAGAATCAAGGACTAAGTCTAAGTGACTTGTCCTAGGTTACACAGGAAGAACATTAAAGAGCCAAGATTCATAGGGGCAGCTAGGTGGCACAGTGAATAGAGCACCAGCCCTGGAGACAGGAAGACCTGAGTTCAAATTCGGCCTCAGACATTTAACACACACACACACACACACACACACACAAACTAGTCGTGTGACCTTGGGCAAGTCACTTAACCCCAATTGCCCTTCAAAAGGCAACCAAAAAAAAAAGAGCCGAGATTCAAACTCAGGTCTTCTGACTGAATCCAGGAATCTTTTTATTAAAACTATCCAATCTGACAAAATAGGTAGATCAAAGGAGAAAGTGGGCTGTCTTTTTCTCCTTCCCCCTCTTTCTTTTTCTCCCTTTCTCCTTCTATCTTCTTTTCCCCTTTTTTCATTCTCCTCCCCTTTTTCCTCCTCCTCCTTCTCCCCCTCCTCCTCTTCCTGTTCCTCCTCTCTTTCTCACTCACCCACACACACACACATAGCACAGACTCATCCCATTTTGTCCCAACTACATCTTACTGATGGCTTCTTTTGTACTATGTGCCAGGCACTATACTGGCTTTTTGCTTCTTCTGTATAATTCTTTGTTGATAGTGTTTTATTCCCCACCTCAGAGAACAGGATGGAATTAGGCTTTTTAAAGATGCTTCCTATGTTCTCATAGTTAATGCATGCACTGGTTACTCTTTCTTGGGATCCTACAAATCCCATCACCACTTATCTAATAGGATACCTGAAAGATGTTCTCAGTAGGACAAGCCCTTGAAGCTGTATTTCCACTACCACCAATAGCAGTGGTCAGTGACATGCAGCCATCCCCATTCCTGCTTCATCTCCCTTGATCAGTTTGCTAAACAGCTGTCCGAATTCAGCAACAAGCATTCATTTTATCACATACTATGTGCCAAGTGTTTTTTATAGGCATCAAGGTTTCCAATAAAAAAGTAAGACAATTCCTACCCTCCAAGAGGTTAAGGAGGGAAGCAATAAGTGGCTGAGCAGAGATGTTTGTGAGAGGTTAATCAGACCATACCAGAATCAGTCACAACTATGGATCCATTTATATCATCTCCTAAAGTAGCCCCTTCTTTAGAGGCTATTGGGGTAAAGCACATAGAGCATTCAACTTGACATTGATAAGACCTGAGTTCAAATCTCACCTCCAACAATTACTAGCTAGGTTACCCTAGACAAATTACTTCACCTCTCTGAATCTCAGTTGTTTCAGATGTAAATTGGGGGTATTGTACCTACTGAGGTCCAATTAGAAAATGGATATGAAGTGTGAGAAATAATTCATTTGACCCCTACTCTCTTCCAATCAGTTTGATATTCCATTTAAATCACATAGAGATAGATAGGTTCTTATAGCAGGTCTCAAACTGTAATATAAATGTTCACTCCTTTTTCACCAAGCAATGAGGCTCACTTGTGCAAACACAAGGACACTGATGAAGATATCTCTATTCTGTTGACCTATATTTTGCCCAACCTATGACCCAACCTCCAATATGTCATTTTTGACCCTCAAGAGCAAGGTCTATCAACCAATGAGATTGTTTTTTACCATGCCTCTTTTGCATATTTAGGTATCAAATTCTATAAAAACAGGATCCTGAAAGAAGGTGGTACCTCAGATCATGAGGAAGATCTAAAGTTCACTTCATTTAATAAAGTGCCATTGGCTCAGGGCTCTTCCTCAGTCTATTTTAATGTAGTTTGGACAATTTTAATCTCCACAAAAGTGCCCTGCAAACCTTAAAGGATCACATCATCACTTACTGTCATTGTCACTTGGTAGGACTTAGGGAGTGGCATTGCAAACCAGGGCAGCTGAGTGGGGCAGTGGATAAAGTAATGGGTCTAGAGTCAGGAAGACTCATCTTTAAGAGTTCAAATCTGGCCTGATACTTGCCAACTTGGTGACCCTGGACAAGTCATTTAACCCTGTTTGCCTCAGTTACCTCATTTGTAAAATGGGTTGGAAAAGGAAATGGCAAATTGCTCCAGGACCCTTGCTTAAAAATCCCCAGATGGGGTCACAAATTGCTGGACTCAACTGAAACAACTCAACAACATCACAAGAGAGCTTTTATTTGGGACATGTTGGAAAAAGTAGGACTATCAACCTTCATATTTCTACCACAATAAGGATCAACACAGTAGGAGTGGCCTCTCTTCTAAAGAAACATTCAGAGAAACATTCAATTTGTAGATACTCACAGAAAAGCAGCCCATCCCTATAACTGTGCTGCATTTGCAAAGACCTTTCTTTTATGTTTGAGAGGAATAAGCCTAGAGATAATTGTACATTTTACACATGAAGAAACCTACTGAAGAAGAAATTAATCTATTTACCTATGATCAATCCATCAACAGCAGCCACTCCAGAATGAGAGCTCAGATTCCCGAGTCATCAAATTCTTCTGCATTTCCCAGAGTCCTCTAGTGCTACTCTGCTGCCCATGCTAGCAATATTTAAAATAATGATTAAGGCCCTGTAGCAACAAGCACCTTAGCATGCCGGGTGGCTGCTAGTGTAGGTTCTTATATCTGCTTTTTTAAAGGAAAGCAACTCAAAATGGGTTAACAATCTTACTTTAATCAATCAAACATCAGAGAACACAAACAGAAGTTACAAGCGACAGAGAGACAGACCAGCAGACAGGGATTCCCACTGTCTGACCATTACATCCATACCTAGTTAGTTACCAGAGAGGGAAGCACCAACATCTGGGTTTTCAAAGCCAGGGGACTCAATGGCTGCCCAGAGTCTCATCTTGTCAAATCACATAACACTTCTCAAAGTAAGCCCCAAAGCAAAGCCTCACATCAGGGTATATATAGCTTTCTCCTGGGTCAGAGAATGTAACAACCCTCTTGACTCACTGCCCAGTCACAAAGTAACAAGGTGTGGACATTCATGAAAAACAAGCCTCCCTCTACAGGCTCCAGGTGAGCACATTCAGCCTATTAGGGGGCAGAGAATATTTTCAAATCAAGGAAAGTTCTCAGAGTCACTCAGGCCCTCCCTCTGCAACAGTACCAATAATAACTATTGACAGTTATGTAGCACTTTTTAGGTTGACAATAGCAATTTGTGTTTGTGTATATTATCTCATTTGAACATCAAAAAGTTTTTGATTCCTAAAAAGGTGAGGGAACAGGTATTGAACATGTGATTTCATTGGAATAGAGAATTTCCAGGTGAGGAAACTCTCTCTATCAATGAGGGTGGTACCTCCTAAGAGAATCGGAGTACTTGAACCAGTGTTCTCACCTTTAAGACTTGTTCTCTTGGGGTGGCTAGGTGGCACAGTGAAAAGAGCACCAGCCCTGGAGTCAAGAGGACCTGAGTTCAATTTTGGCCTCAGACACTTAATGCTTACTAGCCATGTGACTTTGGGCAAGTCACTTAACCCCAATTGCCCTCCAAAAAGCAAAAAATTAAAATAAAAAAAAAAACTTGTTTTCTGTTCACAAAACATCAAGGTGGCAGGATCACATTCTGGACCTGGAGTCAGGAAGACTAGTTCAAATCCAGCCTCAGATGCTTACTAACTGTGTGACCCAGGGCATGTCACTTAACCTCTTTCTGCCTTGGTTTTCTCAACTATAAAATGGCACCTGTCTCCCAGGGTTAATGTGAGGATTAAATGAGACATTTGTAAAACAGTTTGCATGGCAGTTGGCACATAATAGAAACTTAATAGGCACTTGTCCCCTTCCCCTTCCCTTCTTTGTGGATGATGCCAGCTTAGGTAATCTAGACATGTGCCAAACTTCACAGACATCAAGGATTTGAAGAGACCAAAAGTCTGTGAGATTGGAGTCTATGAAATCTGCCCCCTTTTCTCCTTCTGCCTCTCACACCAAGGCTTCATCTTCCAATAATTGATAGCATCTGTTTCTTCACCTACACAAGCAAATTGATAAAGACATTAAAATTTATCAATCAGTCGATAAAGCATTTATTAATTACCTACTACATGCCAGGCACTGCGATAATTCAATTGTAAGACAATTGTCAATGAGAGACTTTGCAAAAATATGTAATGACTGCAAGCCCATGTGACTGAGCAGGGACAGAAAAACACTATAGCACAGAACAAAGAAGGTATCTTTGCCCTGGGGAGGCAGGGGTACAAACTATGTCTACCGTACTTGGGGGCTTAGAGGGGAATTTAAAACTGAAGGGTACAATGTGAATAAGTTGGCTCGAATAGCCCTTAGAGGGGACTCTCTTATTGAAGGCTGGCTTACTTCTCAGTTAAGGGAGTTCACTCTCCACCCTCTCTTCTCTTCCTTAATCCTATCCCAGCGCTCCAAAATGCTCTGTTATGGCTTGTGTCAAGCACTTTGCACTATCTTTCCAGCTGGACTTTTCCTGAATCAGTCTCCTGATTTGTTCCCACTTTTCTTTGTATTTCATACAGTTCTTCCTTTCTTTGAGCCTTAACTCTTTGTTTCCCATAGTGTGTGTGTGTGTGCGCGCGCGCGCGTGCGTGCGAGTGAAAAATCTGAGTTTCTGGGTAATTAATGATCAATTTATTAGTTAGGCTAGCAAATAATAAATTGAGGTCAGTAGTTCTCTCCATAACCAAAGACCTTGCATGGAGGTCACTGAATGTTTAAATACTCTTCGAAAAGGGGTTGTCCCTGAGGGTAAAAAAATCAATTCTGATTGGTTAACAATGAGAGAACAAATGTTCTAATGAGAGGCGGGCTCTTTCTAATGAGGGACTGGGGGACTCTGATCATATCAGCACTCTCTGATCATTCAGCCTCCAGAAATCTCTACAAAAGAGTTTATTCTCCGTCTAGTCCTATTTGAACAATGAGAGGGTTATGGTAAGAATTCCACCTAGATAAGATGGTCTGGGTGGGGTCAACTTTGGGGCAAGGTCAGAAATGTCCTTGAGAGACTGGGTTTTGAATGAGAAAGCAAAAATGAGGCTCTTTGGGTCACATATGCCAAACTGGTTATTAATAAGAAAATAAAACTCTCTCTTTATCTGTGTGTGTGTTTTGGTCATGTCCAACTCTTTGTGACTCCAACCCCATTTGGGCTTTCCTTGGCAAAGATGTTAGAGTAGTTTGCCATTTCCTTCTCTGACTCATTTTACAGATGATGGTGTGTGTGTGTCTGTGTGTCTGTGTGTATCTTCTCTAACTGCCTCTGTTGTCCATGCTCCTGCCAGAAGTTATTAAAGCTAAATTATTTAGGTAGAGCTCATTCTCCAACTGATCCAGACCCCATGCCGCTGAGCAATGGGGGTCAATTTGCCTTTGAACTAAGAATTTTCTCTAAGTCATCAATGTGTCCTTCCGTTCTGCATCTATACGTTCATGCCACCAAAGAAGGACCTACTCATGTCAGCAAGAGATGCTGGGTATGACCTGCCAAGATGAAGTTCAAGAAAATATTGGAACATTATTGTTAACTCATATCTGCAGAGTCCTCTTAGAGCTTATAGATGCTTCTCTCAGGAACAACACTGTAAGGTAAGTCAGACAACTATTAAGATACCCATTTTACAAATGAAGAAACAGAGGGAGCCTGGTATACAGTGACAAAAAAAATCACACACATACATACACACACACACACACACACACACACACACACACACACACACACACACACACATTGGAAGTCAGAAACCCTGAGTTCAAATCCTGACTCTGTCCCTTACTGTCTGTATAATCTTGGGCAAGTGACAACCTCTCCAGGCCTATTTTCTCATGTCTAAAATAAGGATAGATAATCCCTGAGATCCCTTTCTAGGTCTAGACTGGTGAAACTATGAAAAGGTTATGATTGACCCAAGGTCACTCAGGGAGATCCAAAGCCAAGGTCTAAGGCCACGTTTTGACACGCCACACCCTCTCAGCAGGCAAGAGAAGAATTTTTAAGTGGTTATTTATGAAGATGACACCAAATATGAGTGTCTGCTGGAAGAAAAGTGCTGCAGATCGATTCAGGGAATCTTGGCTCCAGTACAGTAGAGGTCTGGGTTCATTTCATGGACTAAAAAATTACCCAGTTGCTTTAAGAAATCATTTTGCCAGATGGCTCCCAGAGTAATATGGGTGGTTGAAGAGGCAATGTCTCCCACAGTACAGAGGCTGGGAGAAGGCGCGTCAGAGGGAAACACCCTTAAATCACTCGTCCTGGGGTGACAGGTTATGGGCCTGTTGAAATGATCATGGAGGGCAGGTCTTCTAATTCACTGGCAATTGTGAAATCCATTATGCTGTTAAAGGCACCATACACAGTGAGATAATCACAGTGCTATCCTGCCAATGGGCAGTTCTCCCTGGAATGAATTTGGAGAGAAGAAATATTTAGAAGTTACCAAACCACAGGCTACTATGTGACCAGGGATATTTTCAGAGGGTACAATGAAGGACTGCTATTATAAAGTGAATTATTTAATAAATGCTCCTACTCTGTTATGTAGAACTCCCCCAGAAGATCAGAAACTACCTTTCTTTTCAGGCCACCGAATGTTCGGGGCTTTATTCTGGAAAATATTAATGCATCTTCTGGATTTGGGAAGTAGGAATCCAACCCAAATCTGTCTGCTGTTTCTTGTGCTATGATTGGCAGTGCAGGGAAGGTGAGGAAGACTTGGACCAGAAGGTGGATTGTTCCAGTCTCAGGCCTGGATCCACTTACTTGCTGTCACCTTGGACAAACCTTGGCCCGGGTCTCTGGGTCTCCATTTTCTCAATTCTCAGTTAAAAAGAGGGAGGTCAGGCTAATTGAACTCTAAAGTCCAACCTAGCTCTGAAACGCTATGTTTCTATAGGATTTCCATAGGATTGCAACTACCAGACAACTCAAATGACTATTAGGGAAATGTTTTACATGATTGCACATGTAAAACCTGTATCAAATTGCTTACCATCTAAGGGAAGGAGGAGGGGAAGGAGAGAGGTTTAGAATTTGGAACTTAAAACTTAAGAATAATGAGTGTAAAAAAAAGTACATGTAATTGCAGAAAAAACAAATATTATTTTAAATATATACATACATATGTATGTATATATGTACATGTGTATAAATGTGTGTGTTTGTGTGTACATAGATACATAGACACATGCATGTTCCTAACTTGGAATCAGGAAGACCTGAATGCAAATCTTGCCTTAGATGCTTATTAGCTATGTGATCCAAGGCAAGGTACTAAGTTTTATACTTTTTCCTCAACTGTAAGATGGATATGATCCTAGTAGTGCTTTGTAAGCATCCAAACACTAGTAATGCCACTATCCTAGGCATGGGAAACATAGAGACAAAGATGAAATACTTCCTGCCCTCAAAGGGCTTACATCCTTTGGAGAGATATAATATGTACACAGAGAACTAAACAGTCAGTCTATGCAAAAGCAATGGAGAGGCCAAGGACAGGTGTGAGTAGCCCGTCACAGGTAAGCAATGGGGAACTCTGAAGAACAAGAATAAACTTGTCACCAAGGAAATGTATGAAAGGGAGAGAAGATGGACTGGCCACATGGCAGAAATGAAGGCTGGCGCCATTGATACAAATGCCCAGAGAAGGCAAGAATGAACTTTAGGATGTTGAGTGGATACCCGAGGGGAAGTCTTGGGAGAGGACAGGAAGAAGAGTAGCCCAGAAGGGACAGACATGGATGGAGTTGCAATCCTTATTGCTGGAGGGGATTTCTGAATCAAGGAGAATACAGATTTATCTGAATATGTGCAAAATAATACCAAGTGAATTCAAAAGGAAGAGAGCCCTCAGAAACGGAGGCTATGAGGAGAGACTTTTTGTAGGAGACAGTGCCTACGTTGTGCTAAGAAAGGAGATTTTAAGAGCCAAGGTGAATAAAAAGCATGAAGGAAACCAGTCCAAAAGCACAGAGATGAAGGTGGGGTAATATTTCCATGGCATACCCAGTAGACCAGTTTGACTGTGGAGGCCCCACTTAAATGTTTGTTGAATTAAATATATTGCCTACATCTCTAAGGGAACTCGGTGAAAACCAGCACTTTTGAGAGGGATCCTGCTTGAGTAGCATGGCAAGGTAAAGTGAGAACTGAAAGATAATTTAGAAATCTTCTTGCCCCACTCCTTCATTTTTCAGACAAGGAAACAAAAAGCCACAGAAAGTTGAGGGGTTGGCCTACAATCGTGCAGGTGGCAAATAGCATGGACTTGAACCCAGAACCTTTGTCTGCAAATTCATTGCTCTCTCTACTACAAGAAGCTGTCTCCTACCATTGCTGCATCTGCAGGTGGATGGGACATCTGACTGGACAGCAGCCCTGTGGACAACTATTACATGTTTCTATTTAGTCCCATGTACAGAGCCAGTAAGCTATGCACATCTGGTTCTTCTCCACATAAATAAGTCTGTTGATCTCTAGTTTTCTTGTTCTCCATTAAGCTAGGCTGGGGAGGAGTCTCAGGCCCTTACCTTCAGTTGGGGAAGGCCACTGCTCTTTTCCAGATCTCTCTCCAAAACACATGGAAAACATCAAGTACCACTTCCTGATGGAGTGATCCCAGACCAAAAAAGAAAAATATGTGTGTGATCATTCCCATTTTTATCCTTCTGTAATATTTTAAATATGTACCCATGGTGTTTGGAACCACTGTCCAACTGGCCACTACCAATCTTCTCCCTTTAAAGAACCAAACACATTTGTTTGGGGAGGCTTCAGTGAACTAAAGTAATGCCTGCCAATAAATATTTATGTTCCTAGTAAATAGACACACAGTAGGGTAGGAGAGAGGGAGGAAATAGGCCTGAATTGATCATTTCAAAGAGCTTAGGAATTTTTTCCAAAATGCAAATGTGTTAGGAAATAAATCATACATAGCAAGGTAATATATAATATGCTGACAAAAACCCCAGTGTAATGAATTTCAGCATTACCCACCCTCCCCCTCAGCGAGTGCCTTAGTCACAGTGAGATCTGATCATCTCAGCCCAAGGGAATGAATTTTCCAAAGAGTGAGAACACTTGGTGCCTCTTTATTATATCAATGTGCATGGGAGGAGGTAGCCATCACTCTTCCAACATATGGCCATAGTGCCCCCATGAGTTCGTATTGACCTTTGTGTATTAATATTATTATTGCTATTAATGATAGTATTAGTATCATTATATATCATTGTAATTGACAATAATAATATTAAGCAGAACATTAAAAATTAAAATTAAAAAGCAGGATAGTTTCTAATCCGAGTAATTTTTAACATCATCTATCAAAACAATAACAAAAATGAAATATGTAGTGCTTTATGGTTTGCAAAGTATTTGCTCCTCACAAACTTGGAATGTAGGTGCTAATGTCCTCATTTTGCAGGTAAACTCAGGCTCAGAGGGCTTAAATGACTTGCCTAGAGTCATTCTGTTAGCAAATTTCTAAGGTAGAATTTGAGCCCAAGTTTATTCAGAACCTAGTCCAGGGGCTCTAACCACTATGCCAAGCTGCCTTTCACTGCCAGGCTTACCCAGTCAGGTGCTATCTGTGGTCAGGATGGAGCTGTCCCTAGGAGGACTACATCCATTTAACTCAGGCACATGTGAGTTACTAGCAAGATACTAACCAATGGACCTTGTAAGCAAGGAATAAACCTTTCTACTAGATTAAAGGCTTCCCACTAAATCTAGGTTACTGTGACCCAAGCATCTCTTACATTTACCCCACCACCACCACCACAACCATCCAAGGACAACCTCCTGAGGTCCCCGATTACAGAGTTAAGTCAGATGAGAAGGAGACGTGTCCAAAACTCAAGGTGCTCAACAGGACAAAGAACAGCATGAGATACTTAGCATGTTCTGTTTCACAGGTCTTTGATTTCCGTGCAACTCAGTTAATTGTCTCTATATTGATTTTGTGAGTTTATTCTGCATTATTTCCTGAAACTCCTATTAGAAACATGATGTATCACCAAGAGGATGATTTTATTGAGGGTGCATATATAGCACCTTGAAGAACAGGAAAAGCAGCAGCCTAAAAAAAGTCTGGAAACTTTGGTGGATGGCTGTTTCCAAGCTAATCCCAAATTTATCAATAATAACACTGGCATTTAGAGGACAGTTTCAATGTGGACAGAATGCTCTCTCATTTGAGCCCATCCTTTTGAGATAGGTGTGCCCCTTTTAAAGATCAGGAAGCTGAGCCTCAGACAGGGAAAGTACCTTGCTTAGTACCTGTTAAGATTGGATTTGAATCTAGTTATTTCTTCTTCCAAGTCTGTTTCTCTATGCACTACCTTATCCTATCTCCCAGGAAATATTCAAATGCCTCTAGTAACCTCATGGATCTGGAAGCTCTGACCAACAAGGCCGATCCCAACTCATCCAAGAGACTATCTTGTCTGTGAGCTCTCATAAGTTTGCCACAGGGTTAGAAAGAGTGATGGAGAAATAGAGGGAGACAGAGAGAGGCAGAGACCATCTTGGTGACTTGGTCATATTCATCCCGAGTGACTGACAAGGTTAGTGAAACACAGTATCCTACATTCTACCAAGAATTACTTTAATTGGGGACCAGAAAGAAGTCTATAAAATGCTTACATTTTTGAAAAATGTATACTCTAAGGCCATTCACTTTAATAAATGTGCTAATTCTTAATTTGATACTTTAGCGCCTCCTTGTGGCCATTTGGTTGAAAGTTCTAAAATAACCAACAAAGAAATAGAGAATGTTTCCTAGGAATCTCTTCTGGCTTGTCTCTCTCCAGAGAGATTTAAGCCATAAAGTGTCCCACACAAGCATTTAGTGACTTTGGAAAACTAAATTTATAGTATTCACTTGAATAAAAGTGTGCGTACAGATTCCTTTAGTACATGATATGGTTTATATTATGTTTAGTCAAAGTTGTTAGTGCTCAGTAATATTTTTTCCTCTGGTATGAATTTGACTGAAATATTAGATACTTGTCTACTCTCAAAATAATTCCATCAGGCAACATTATGTCACTACAAGTGACAAATCACAGTGATGGAAGCTTGGAAAAAATTGTAAATCCCCTTCTTCAGATAGAGAAACTGGGGCAGCACACTCACGTTGAGAGATGTCATTGGATATTAGCCTAGTGTGAAGAGTAGTGGCCCAGAACTTGAGGGTCTGGGTCCACATCCTGGTTTTGCCACTAGCTAGTTGTGTGACTTTGGAAAGTCTTTCAACTTCTCTGTGCCTTAGTTTTCTTACTCAAATGCAGAAATATAGTTGGTGAACATGAAATAATAAATTTACAGCTGGATGGAAAGTTGTGACATCCAGCCCAGTTTCTTCAGTTTATAGATGAGAAGGCAATTACTCGCTCAAGGTCATGTGGGTTGTGTTAGAGGCAAGATTTGAAACTGGGTCTCTTGACTCCAAATTTATCACCCTTTCCGTTACACCAGGTTTTCTCTCTAGAGGCACTTAGAAATCAGTTAATTGAGAAACATTTAAGTACTTACTGTGTGCTAAAACTGTACTAGACACCTAGGATTAAAAAAAAAATTGAGAGTGCCTACCCTCCAGGGGCTTACATTCTATCAAGGGAAACAACACATATAGATATAAGTGAAATGGTCCTACCCGGGTGACAAGGGTGATAGCCCTAGGATTCTTGAGACATTGTGGACATATAGTGTTGTGACTTCTATTTGGCTCAAGAGATCTCTGATCTTATGGTGCTTACTGGGACATGAAGGATGGGACAAGCAGAGGAGGAAGTTGAGAGAAAAGAAAAAGAGCAGGCACAAACTTTTAAATGACTAGCAGGAGGTCCAAAAGACATAGGACTTGGGGGTGAAAGCTGGCTCCCTAACAAGGCCCTTATAAAATCTCTCAGCAGTCTCTCAGCCAACTGGGAGTAATATCTCTCAGTGCCTAGGCAGGGTCTTTCGGGAATTACCGAAGCCCACTTGGATGAGAGTGTTGTCTAAATAAATATAAAATCTATACACAAATATATATAAATTTGAGGGGACCAGAAGTTGGCGAGGGGGATAAGTAAAGGCATCAGATAGAACAGAAATGTCAAACATACAATCTATATGCCGTGTGAAGCCCAAAATACTCAAGAGTGTGGCAGGAGCCACATTAAATTGGGAAATATTTAATAAACTGTATTTAAATTTTTGGATTATTGAAATGATTTTGAAATATTTAATAAAATACAATAAAATAAGGTTAATCTGTGGTTTTCTAAGTCAATATGTAGCCTCCTAGTGATCCTTATCTATGGATTAGTAGAATGTTTCTTTTTATTTGCTTTTTGGAGGGCAATTGGGGCTAAGTAACTTGCCCAAGGTCACACAGCTAGGTTTTCATTTGTGTGTGTTAAGTGTCTGAGGCTGGATCCGAACTCAGGTCCTTCGGACTCCAGGGCCAGCGCTCTATTCACTGCGCCACCTAGCCGCCCCCAGAATGTTTCTTTTTTGATTAGAGACTGCTGCTGTAAGAACACTTGAGCTGAGCTTTGAAAGGTCACTCTAAGGTGACTCCAGATTCATAAGTTTGGGTTCCTAATAGGACAGCAGTATCATTACAGAGATAGAGAAGTTGGAGGAGGAAGTTTGGTTTTAGAAATGATGACTTTAAGGTACTGGACAGCTATTGCAGTAGAGATTTTCAAAAACTAGTTTGAAATAGAGGCTGGGTGTGCTAGGAAGAGGTCAGGAGTGAAGAGAAAAGATTTGGGAATCATATTCATAGAGCTAGTAATGGAAGTCATCCTTTGCATATCCAGAAGGGCTTAGCATAATGCCTGGAACATATTCAGTGACCCTCATTTAGGATTTTCTTGGCAAAATTACTAGACTAGTTTGCCTTTCCTTCTCCAGCTCACTCTACTGATGAGGAAACTGAGACAAATGGGGTGAAGTGACTTGACCAGGGTCACACAGCTAGTAAGTGTCTGAGCCCAGATTTCAACTCAGGAAGAAGAGTCCTCCTGACTCTGTGCACTATAGCGCCACCTAGCTTCTCTGTGCCTGGCACATAGTAGGTACATAGTGCTTAGTGGTTGAGTGACTGATTGAAGCCATTGGAGCAAACAATCTTACAAAAGGAAAGAGCTGAAACATGTCAGAGAACCAGGTTCCAGGACAAAGACTTTGTGTCTATCTACACTTAAGGGGTGGAAGGAATATGACAAGAAAGACAGAGGAATGGACAAATTAGTAGGAAGAGATCCATGAGAACACAATGCATGTTCAATTGAGGCAGGGATTGGGAAAGGCTATAACTAGAGCAGGTGAAGAGTAGGGCATGAGTGGGTGGAAGCTAGATTGCAACTGCAAAATTAGGAAGTGGGTGTAAATGACCTCTAAGGTCCCTTCTGGTTCAGCTATTAGGAGAAAGACAATTTTAATTCAATTTAATTCACCAAAATAATTATCCTGATTAGGAGAAAGACAATTTTAATTCAATTTAATTCACCAAAATAATTATCCTATTTCATTAACACCACTTTATGTATATGGTGGGCAATATGGTGAATTACAGAAAGGTTCAATCAAGTAGTTACAGTTGACAGTAGAAAATTTCTATTTATTATTGTCTTTAACGCTCAGAAACCCCCATAAACTTGATACCCACACGAAAGATTATTTTTAGGCAGATTTATAGAGGATTCGTATTCCTCAAAGTGAGTCAAATTACATAGGATCTGATACTCTCCCACACAGATGCTTGCTCTGAGAGGAAGGAGGGAAGGCCTGGCTCTGGGCTCACTCCAACTGTAATCACTTGACACTGGAGTTACAGGAGAATTTTGTAATCACAAAATTTCAGTTGGACATGCCTTCTCCTTGGCCATCCGCCATTCCTGGAACACATTCCCTCCTTACTTGATACTCCTCCTCTTCCTCTTCAAGACTCAGCTCAATCACCCCTTTCTACCTTCAGTCTTTCTGGATCCTCTTCCAACAACTGCCTTCCTTCACTAACTGCCCTGTATTAATTAAAAATTATTCTTTTAATATTTATTCTTTATGTAATTATTTTGCCTCTCTGATAGGATAAAAGTTTCTTAAGAGTACCAATTGTTACATTCATTGGATTTCTATCCCCAATGTCTAGCAGAGGTCCTGATACAGAGGAGACATTTAATTCATGCTTACTGATTGACCAGTTGACCTCAGAGTTCATTTAGTTTAGCTCCCACCCAAATAAGAATCTTCTCTACGATTCCAACAAGTGATCTCCCACTCTCTCCTCAAAGACTTTGACTTCCATTGACAGAGAATACACTACCTTCCAAGGCACCTCATTCTACTCCCAGTCAATTCTATATGATAGGAAAGACAGGAAATTGAAACAAGATTGCAATCAAAGCAGATAATTTTGCTGTTTATTTTATGCTACAAGAATATATCGTGTGGATAGTTGTGATTACACTAACAGTAAGAGCTATTCTTTCCACCTTTAAAAAAAATGAACTCCGGCATTGGCTACATCACAACAGATACAATGCCAAGATTTGACAAATGTTCAGACTGTAATGATTGAGGCTGATTAGTACACCTACCCTAGGAGCTGAACAGGTTGACCTACATTTTTCTGAGTCATGTTTAGCAGAGCTTTTCCTAGTTTGCTGTTAAAACAGCTGTTCAATTGGCAGATCCCAATCCCAACCCCAGATCCTGCACAGGATGGCATGGGAGGAGACCTTTGCTAGCTCTCAGCTGAGGCAGTCCTGCTGGGAGCCAACATACCTAGTGGATAAGTTGACCCTAATTGGGGGAAATAATAATAGCTCATATTTATGTAGTGCTTTAAGTATTCAAAAGCACTTTATATTATGTTCTCTCGTTTGAACCATACAACAAGGATGGGAAGTAGGTGCTATTATTATCTTCAATTTACATATGACTTACAAACTGAGATTGAGAGATTAATTGAGTTGCCCAGACTCTAATTGTTGTTCAGCCTTCATTTTGAAAGAGAACCAATGACATTACGGAATGACAGCTTAACTTGTACATGAATTGGATTTAAGTGAAACAGAGTTACCCAAAGTTGTCAGCTTCAATCTCTCTTCCTGAGTCAAAGTCCAGTAGCAAGGCAAAAGTCAGGATGATTGACAATGGTTTGGGATGCAGTGGATGACCCTGACAACCTTCTATTTCTGACCAACCTCTAAACTCTCCATGGTGCCTGCTTCAGTCACTTTTATGGCCTTTGGAATAAACTGTTCTCATCTACCCATTCTGCTGGAAGAAGTTTCCACATGCTTGGTGAAGACATCCCCCTAACTCACCAAAGGGTTTAAAGCCTGTTGGCTACCCTCTACCTGGTTTAGCGTGTCCACTAAGATGGTTTTAACTGGGTGTGGCCACTACACATGCTGTAGCTTCTTGGAGCCACAGATGAGAGTTGGGTGAAAGGTGGACACCAAAGGTCGAGGAGCCCTCACACCAGAGGTGCTAGTCCTCCCTAAACTCTCCATATACCCTCACCCAACTAACCCAAAGAACAAGTGTCTAAGTGAGATTTGAACTCAGTACTTTCTCACTTTATCCCCTGTACACCCTAGCAGCCTCCAGGCAAGATCTTTTGAATCTCCAAATTCCCATCTGCTCTCACTGATGGAATAGCTTTCCTGTCATCCTGAACTCCTGCAAAAGTTGCTTTTTTTTCCTATGCTCCATCATATCCTGATAAAACCTTTTGTGCTGGGACTCTATGCCTAATTTTCAGTTGTATTTTGGTTTAATTTTCATTTCTCTTCCATTGTTCTCCATAGCATTTCCATCCAGGACTTAATTTTTCCTAGTTTTCAGCCATCATCAGTGGCTTCAGCAAGAACATCTGGCAGATGTTAGCTTGGTATGGTTTCATATCAGTTTCTGTCCTGCACCTGTAGAGGAAGCAGTTTGACTGCTCTGCCCAGGGCTTGGGGGTCTGCTCAAGAATAGGCAGCAGGTGTGACCAGATCAAAGAATTCCTGTCTGGTCTACTGTTGTCTGTTGGGTCTCACTGCTGACAACTTTTTTGATCTCTGAACCAAAAATCTAATAAAGCCCTTGGCCCTGCTGCCCTACCTCCTAGGTCTTTTCCCACAGGACAGAGTAGGCCATCTACTACCATCTCTACCAGCATCATTCCGTCCTCCTGATGGAGCCACCAGAAATAGCGTGAGAGATGCAGATTGATATTTTGAATTAGATTTGCATTGACTGTCACCTCCCCAACAATGAAGGAGAGGAAAAGGGAGAGGAGAAGGAAGGAAAGAAGAGAGGAAGGGAGGGAGGAAGAAAGGGAGTGTGGAAGGAAGGAAAAGGGGGAAGGGGAAGAGGACAGGAGAGAGAGATGGGGAAAGGAAGGAAGAGAGAGAAGGAAAGGGAGAGAGAGAGAGGGAAAGGAAGAGAGAGAGAAGGAAAGGAAGAGAGAGAGAGCAGAGAGGGAGGGAGGGAGGAAAGGAACGAGGGGGGGAAGGAAGAGAGAGAGAGAGAGGGAAAGGAAGAGAAACACACAAAGACAGACATGAAGGAAGAGAGAGACACAAAGGAAGGAAGAAAGAGAGAGAGACAAAGGAAGGAAAGAAGAGGCAAAGGGAGGGAAAGAGGAGGAGGGGAAGGAGGGGCGGGCAGCTGGGTAGCTCAGTAGATAGAATGCTGAGCCTGGAGCTGCTAGCACAGGAGCTTAAATCCAGCCTCAGACACTTAATAGTTGGGTAACCCTGAGCAACCACTCAGCTACTCTCTGCCTTAGTTATTTCCACTATACAATGGAGCTAACAATAGCACCTACCTCCAAGGGTTGTTGTGAGGATCAAATAAGATGATATTTGTAAAGCCCTCAGAACAGCCCCTGGCACATAGTAGGCACCTAATAAGTCCTTTCCTCCTTTCCTCCCTCCCATCCTTCCTCACTTACTTCCTCCTTAGGTTTGTTTTCTCTGTTCTGTGTTTTTGGACTATGACCTATGATTTCATGGATATAGGGAATTGCTGGTGAGGAAATTCCATCTATGAATGGAGGCTAGCATTTTCCTTGTGACTTATAGCATCATTATTTAGAGCTTGGAGAGACCTCAGAAGTCATCAGTTCCAACCCTCCCATTTCCATATAAGGAAACTGAGACTTGGAGAACTTCCTTCAGGGCAAAGAGCTCATAAGTGGCTGAGATGGGATTTGAACTCAATGCTTTCTGAATCCAGTGCTCTATCCACTGCCCAACTTTGTAGAGCTTCCTGGGGCACCAAAGAACACATCAGCAAGAGAGCTGGGTGATGAAAGTCTGGCTTGCCCCAGACAGCACACATCCATGCTACCAATGGACTGCCTTAAGAATTCAATGAAGAGACATAATCGACACAGGATACACAGGGTGCTGGACTTGGAGCAGAAAGATTTTGGTTCAAATCCTCCCTCAAACACTTACAAGCCATGGATCATAGATAAGTGACCATGGACAAATCCATTAACCTCCTTGAGACTTAGGATTTCATTTGTAACATGGAGTGGTTATACCTACCAACAGTCTTGTTGTGCAGTTCTATGGAGATAATGCATGTAAACTTCATTATTTTATTATTCATTTGTAAACTTCAAAGTACTACAAAATTATTTCTAAGGCAACATGGTATGTGGTACAAAAAATCCTGGCCTTAAAGAGGCAGTGTGGCATAACTGAGAGAATATTAGAACTAGAATCAGGATCCCTGTGTCTGATACTAAGTATACAACCTTGGACAAGTCATACACACACACACACACACACACACACACACACACACACACACACACACCTTTTTTTCTTCTCTTAAATGGAAACAACAATACCTCAGTGAAGTGTTGAGGTTTACATGATGGAATGTAAACTTTACAAGTAAGCTTTATAAACATTAACATGATGTGCAAAGATGAATTACCAGTGTCTATTTCAAAAGACTATCTATGGATAGTGACCTTGGGAAAGTCCCTTCCCTTCTTTGGCCATCAGTTCACAGTAAAATGAGAAGTGTGCCCATGTGACAACTGAAATTCTTTCAGGTTGAAATTTACAATACCCATTTCTGGCACTGACATTTACTAGCCCTGACCTCAAGGCAATCTTTCATTGACTCTCTGAGTCTCAGTCTCCCTCATCTACAAAATGGGGATAATAACGACTTCCATTCCCTATCTCAACCAGAATCTTGGGAAAAACAAATGGGTAACGAATGCAAAGTCCACCATAGCTGTAAGGTATCATACCAACTTATTATAATCAGTTCTGAATTGGTCGTAACCACATCCACAGACCACAAACACCATCATCTCTGAAAAAGAACCCAAACTGTTACTCTCCAAATGTCTGTTCTCTTTGAACACTGAGAGAATCTGAACCATATGGGGAAGGATCATTGGAAAGCATTGGAGACATTTAGCCTAGAGAAGAGAAGTCTTGGAGGTTGGGGGCAAATGATAGTTGTGTTCCCATATTTAAAAGGCTCTTATATAGAAGATGAATTAGCCTCATTCTGCTTGGCTCCAAAGGGCAGAACTACACACAATGATTAGAAGTTGCAAAAAGAAGAGAGAAACTTCCTAACAATTAGAGCTCTCCCCAAATGGGATGAGTTGTTTCAGAAAGTAGTAGATTCTCCATCACTGGAAGCTTTCAAATAAGAGATGACTTGTCTGTGTTGTTGGAAGAGATGATTCTCATTCAGGTGAGAATTGGAGTAGTCAGCTAAGCTCTGTGATTCAGGGAAGACCAGGTTCCCAAGTCACATGGAAAACTTACCATCCCCATCGTCTATTTGCATGAACTGCTGCCTCATATAATTAAATCGTTATGTGAGCCCCAGATTGCTAGTGTCCCTGCCAACTGACCTGTTCCCATGACCTTCCTTCCCCAGCACTTACTGAAACATGAGCTGTAGTGAACACACTGCATTTTTAAATCTAGATACAATGTGGAATTGTATCATGAATTATGCTTCGAGATGACTAATATAAGTCCATGGAGGGGACAGGTCATATTGTGTGGGCTTTTTTCTCCTTCGATTTGTTTGTTCTATTAGAGCTTCTCACACAAGCATATGTGAGAAACTTGGTCCCTATGAGAAATCAGAAGAGTCACTCTCCTCCCCTTTTTACTATTACTGCAGTTAGAATTGATATTCTATGTGTATCACTGTTTATCCTAAATACATTTTTACAAGTCAGTCTTGACCTTTCCCTTGCCCTTTAGTGCTGCAAAACAAGGCTTTAATCTCAATGATGATCTGAGTACCTCCATAAATCAGTCTGCCAATAAGCAATTATTAAATGCCTACTATGTTCTGGGTGCTCTAATAGTCACCGAGGGAAAAAGATGAAAATCTAACAGTCCCTAACCTCGAGGAGTTTACATTCTAGCATGGACAAAGAAGACTTACAATTTTTTTTTTCTTTTATATCTCAATGTAGTACAATTTTGCCCTTTCCCCATCTGAAAAGCTGCTGTGTATAGAGTAAACCAGGTTCTGTTGAACCCTAGTTTGCACCTTGCCTCATCAATGTGGACATTACCTCCAATGGTATAGATGGTGACTCATCCATACCCTCCCACCTTTGTGACTGTTGTACATGTCCTCCATAGATCCTCCATGGGTCTGCTCAGTGTTCTGGGGCCCTTCCTCTACAGCATTTGACATTTTGCACCTGATGGAGCACACCAAAGGACATCACTTATCCTTCACTCACCAGATGGCTAGCTGCCTGATTTTCTGGTCATATATCACTCCAGCAGCATCCTAGGGAACTTCACATCCTGGAAATGAAATTTGTGGGAGGACTGGAGCTTCTGGGTGTGACTGCAATCCACTTTACTCTTAGTTTAAAAAAAAATAGATCAGTGGGTTTGGTGAATGTCAGAAAGTTATTTATTTGAAAGCCTATGAATATTGATTGCTCCAGAGTATCCTCACACAGGGGCTGAATGACCTTGGATGAGAGGGAATGACCATATGAATCAAAAAAACTTACCTTGTCTTTGGACCACACTGATTGCTCTCTTGAGGGAGAATTTTAACCTACAACTTAAAGGAATGGCCAAGAGAAGTGATCACAGATTTAAAGCTGGAAGGGCCTTTGGATGCCATCTGCTCCCAATCCCCTCTTTGTACAGAAGAGGAACCTGAAACCAAAAAGAAGGGAAATTACTTGCCCACAGTTAACAGGCAGGAAGTGGCAGTGTCAGGATTTGAACACAGGTCCTCTTAATGCCAAACTCCCTTAGGTTGGAATATCAGTCTTCCCTAGAAGACTATGTTGAGTCAGCTAGGCGGTATAGCACATAGCGAGATGGATTTAGAGTCTGAATCCTTCCTTGGACACTCACTACCAGGGTGAGTCCACACAAATCAATGACCCTTTCCTAGCCTCAGTTTCCTAATCTGTAAAATAAGGATATTAATAGCACCTAAATCCTAGAGTTGTGGTGAGAATTGAATGAGATAACATAATGTGCTTTACAAATCCTGAAGTGCTATATATAAATGCTGACCATTATGATTATTTGCACTGGACTAGTGGCACTATTCTATGGTGTTTCTATGGTAAAGAGTGAAAGGAAAAGGGCACATCGTCCCATTTGTTTGGGGTACCACACTGTATCGTTTCTGGATTCCTATTTCAGATTATTTTAAGAGAAATAAAATAGCAATAAATGTAGGAGAAGAGATAGTATGCGACAGAGAGAGAGAGACAGAGAGAGACAGAGAGAGAGACAGAGAGAGAGACAGAGGGAGAGACAGAGAGGGAGACACAGAGAGAGACAGAGAGAGAGAGACAGAGACAGAGAGAGAGACAGAGAGAGAGAGAGACAGAGACAGAGAGAGAGAGACAGAGAGAGACAGAGAGAGAGACAGAGAGAGAGACAGAGAGAGAGAGAGAGAGAGAGAGAGGGAGAGAGAGGAGAGAGAGGAGAGAGAGGAGAGAGAGAGGGAGGGAGAGAGAGGAGAGAGGGAGGGAGGGAGAGAGACAGAGAGGGAGACAGAGAGAGACAGAGAGGAGACAGAGAGACAGAGACAGAGAGACAGAGAAAGACAGGGACAGAGAGAGAGAGAGAGGGAGAGGGAGGGAGAGAGAGACAGAGAGAGAGAGAGAGAGAGAGAGAGGGGGGGGGGGGGGGGGGGGGGGGGGGGGGGGGGGGGGGGGGGGGGGGGGGGGGGGGGGGGGGGGGGGGGGGGGGGGGGGGGGGGGGGGGGGGGGGGGGGGGGGGGGGGAGCAGTTATTCAGTGGACAGAATGGAAGATGGCTAAGCCAAAGAACCAGAGCACATTGGGTCCATCCTTTAGGGAGAATGGTTGGGATCCTGCAGACAAGACCACAAGAATAGCTCAGAATGGCTCTAAGAAAGTCTTAGAATCTGACATACCTACCAATGGATCAAAGGTTTAAAAAACTTGCCTAACACCAAATCAGGTTTTCAGTAATATATTAGATATTAATATTTAATAGATATGCTAATATGTTAGAGTCAGCATGTGCTGGATTTGGATTTCAGAACACTTGGCCATAGGTCCTACATTGGACACTTACCTGCTGTATGATCCTAAGCAATCCACTTAACCTCTCTTTGGTCCAGTTCCTCCTTTGTCAAATGGGGTAGTTGGCCAAGATGACCTCTATGATCCCTGTCAGTCCCCTATGATCCCATGATAATGTCATTAACATACCAAACTACCTCTCTGTATCACCTTTGAGATCTTGTCACATGGAAGAAAACATTTCTTATTGAACCAAAAATTGCTTTTCTTTGAAAGAAAAAATGTTTTCTGTGATGTGATGCACTTCTGAGTTGTTCCTGCAAACTCAATTGGATGTACCCTCCTCCTTGACTTACCGTTATACCAACAGCCTCTTCGTATCTTCCCATCCAACCAAATAACCTTTTTATTCTTCTTTAAAAGATCTCTTCACAGAGTCTCGGTCTCTTTGGCCACAACTCAGAGTCCGCACTGTACGTCTTCATTCAGGTAATGATGAAAAATGGATTATACACAGACAAAGCAACTTAAGAGAAACTGGACAACGACTGTGCCAGCACAAACAAACCCTGCTACAAAGAACGCCCTGTGCTTAACCTGAATTATAGTATCCACATAAATCATCTACCTGAAAAAAAAAAAAGTTAGCTAGATACCTATTCAAGAGAGAACAGAATGTAACAATGTAGAGGGGTAAGAAAATTTGAGTGGATTTGAAGTCAGAGAACCTGGGTTCAAATAAGAGTTCTGGAAATTCCTGCCAGTATGATCTTGAATAAACATCTTCTTAAACCTTTTAAAACCTCATTTCCTCATCTGTCAAATGGAAGAATTGGAAATGATGACCTCTGACGTCCTAGATGGCATGGTGAATGGAACACTGGACCTAGAATCAGGAAGAACTGAGTTCAAATCCAGCTTCAGACACTTAGTAGCTATGTGATCCTGGGAAAGACATTTAACTTCTGTCTGCCTCATTTTCCTCAGCTATTACATGGGGATAATAGTAGCATCTACCTCACAGGGTTGTTGTGAAGATCAAATGAGATATTTGTGAAGTCCACATAGTAGGCACTTAATAAATGCAAGTTCCCTTCTCCCTATCATAGTTTCTAGCTATTTATTACCTCTACTCCAAACTTGCAGAAATCACATCCAGGGCCCCTGGAGGCCAGATACACAAGGTCTAGTCTGGAAAAGGGGTGAGCCTGTTTGTTGATCTAAGAGCTGTTGAAACTGCTCTGCTACAAAGTAAAATAAATCATAATAGAATGGTTTTTCAAATGTGTGCACATTCTCAGAAGTTTTCCTTTATAAGTAATTTGTCTCCATGGCCCTTCACATAAATTATACATTTTGGCCACAGTTCTATCACTTGCGCATAAGGCCAGGTCTGTGTGCAGCAAAGTAGGCCACAAGGCCGGCTTTGTGCTTGGGCCAAGCAAGGAAAGGGATCAGAGGCAAAAATAACTTCTGTCTCGTTCACTCCCCATACACCATCTTGTTTGATCTTCCCAACAAGTCTATGAGCTAGGTAGTGTAATCTCCTTTTTATGGACTAGGAAGCCAAGATTCAGCAGTTACATGATGTGCTCAAGGTCAGACAGCTACAGAAGGGGGATGACTTTGGAATGAGGATGAGGGAGGGGAGTTAGAAAGGAACATCACCACACTGGCAAAGAAGACCCTTCTAGTCCCCGAGGGCCTATGGGTGCCCCAATCACACAACACTAAAAGAACAGCTTCACACACTACACAAATTTATCTGGAGTCAAAGAACTATCACAAATGGGGGGACAGATTAAATGACTCAAGTACACAGGAGAAGAGGTCAGATGTTTCATCTCCTTTTATATTACCATTATTATGTTTCTTCAAGGAAATCTATTTTTGTCCAAAACCTTCATTAGAATCCTCCTATTCAGTTTCATTGTAGTATGAAATCTTGGGTTTGAGAAAACTGTGCCCGATAGGTTCTGGTAGATTCTACCAAGCTGGACTATAACCTCCGTGAGGGCAAGGACTCTTTATTGGGGGAGTGGGGGAGTGAGGAAGAATTATTCTATCCCCGATGTCAAACACAAAACTTTATACAATTTTTTTTTGTTTATTTCGTACAGCTCTGTGATTCCCATACCAACACAGATCAGGGCCTCAACATACTCTTAGAACCTTGGAATTAGTGAGCACTTGATAAATTCTCATTGAATTAAATTGATTAACTTCAGTCCAGGATTTGGATGTTTTTGATCCAAGTTTCCATCATCCTGCACAGCTAAGTTTCCATCACCCATCGTCAGGTGAATAATTGCGGCCACAAAAACTTGAAAAAGATCATCTTCTAAAACATGAAAGGTTGTAAAGGATTTAAAGTCTGAAGGGACCAGAGAAGTCATGTAGTTCAAGTCTTTTGTTTTAGATTGTAAGTTCCTTGAGGATAAGAACTGTCTTTTGACTCCTTTTGTACCCTCAGAATTTAACACAGTTCCCGGTATATAGTTGATGATTATTAATAAATGCTTAATGACAGTGTTGGTAAAGTACAGAGTTGGTGATTAATAAATGCTTAATGATTGAGTAGAGCTACCAAAAATGAGTCAGAGTTTACCCAGAGTCACGGAGGGAGTAAATGGTGAAGCCAGGATTCAAATGAAGAGTTTCTGATGCCAGCTCCAAGGCTCTTTCCATTAAACCACACGGTCTGTAAAAACGGGCTTAATAATACTAGCATCCCTCACATTTGTAATTGCTAGAATGTATATCTGTGGAGGGAGTGCTCACACCAAAAAAAACCACTTAGCCCTCAAGTACAGACCTTTGTAATTGCACAAATATAATAATACAGGAAATTGGTGATTTTTTTTCAGAGAAGCAATATAAGTCACAGAAAATGGTCAGGAAATTGGAGAAAAATCGACTATGCTCTGGATCCAATTAGAATGAGAAACTGATCCTTCTTAAAATAATAATAGGGTATTTAAAATAAAGTATTGTGGATCTTTAGGGGGGAAATTATCTTCTCAGTATTTTCCCAGTATCAATATCTTACTTTCCCATCTGATTATAAAAAACAACCACAACCACTTAATGATTTTTTCTTTCATTTTTTTCTACCCTAATACTTCCTATTTCCTTCCATTTCGAATGAAGGGCAAGGAACAATTTGGAAAGTTCAAATCTCCCCCCTAACCCCCAAAAAGGAACCTCGATTCAAAGTTTCACTGGAGCTACTTCCAGTTTCCCAGTGATCCCATTTCTCAATCAGAATTTGAATAAGCTTCACAATTTTGTATTCCCCCAAACTCAGATTTAATGAGTCAGTAGGTTTAGAAGGAGAAAGAGCAGCTGCAACTTTTCCCGCTGTGCTATTCAGTAATGACGATGTTATACCACATTAGCAATTGTGACATTAATAAAAAGAAGCCCATAGGATTAAGCAGCGACAGCTGACTTTAGTCAAATGTAGGTCATGCTTTGTTTGCTCAAAAGCCAGTAATAAATTTCCAGGTAAGTGCTCTCAGGTGTCACACATATATGTCAGCGGTATAATTTCAGCCACACTAAGTGATTCACATTCGTAAGTTTCTGTAAGCCATTTCTGAATTATTGTTAAGCATTTAATTCCACTGCCATGCCTTCTAGGCTACTTAAACTTATTAACTTGCATGGCCTGGCTGCCCAGCTTTCTTTTAGTACCAGTTAAAAAGGTCTTGATTTGTTTTACTTCCAGCACAGGTGCCACCAAAGTATTTAACAAAAAGATGCCAGGTAACTGTCTAATGGGTATTGTTGTTCCAAAGGGATGGAATCAGTTGTTGAGACAGCAAGGGAATTATAATGACAATGGAGGCTGTTAGGAATGAATTCTGATAATGACATGGCATTCAGGGAGCCAATCTTCTCTTGATGCTCTTGACCCATCAAGAAACAGTGGGTGTGTGGGGGGGGAATTCTGGGTTTGGATCCTGGTTCTGCTCCTTATTTACTGAGTGATCAATCTTAAACAAGTCACTTAATCCAGAAATAATAATATGACATTATTATAGTGCTTTCAAGTTTACAGAGTACTTCACAAATATTACCTCATTCATTGCCTCACCACAACCCTGAAAGCATTTGATCCTCACTACAATACTACCACTATTATAGCCATTGTACACAGAAGCAAACAGAAGCAAAAGAAGTTTAAGTTGCAAAGAGAGCTAAGCAGCTCAAACTGGATTTGAACCCAAGAAGACTCATCTTCCCGATTCCAAGCTTGGCGCTCTAGGAACTTCACTATCCAAGTTCAAATCTGGTCTCAGACTGTGCAACCCTATCATTAAACCTGTCTGCCTCACTGCATTCAGTCGTAAAATGAAGATCATAACTGCACCCACCTCATAAAATTGTTTGGAGAGTCAAATGAGATCATTTTATAATGCATTTAGCACAATCTCTATTTAAATCCCCCTTCTCTCCTTTCCTCTCCTCCTTCCTTCTCTACCTAGTAAGCCATCCTTTATAACAAAGGCTTAAAATGAAGAGGAGAAGAATGATTCGACAAAACAACAACCAGCTCTCCAACCATGCCTGATCATGTGTGTGATATCCCATGTCCATATCCCTGCCCCCTGCCCCAGGGAAAGGAGGGGAGGCAGGATTATTTTCAGACCTCTCTTTCTGACAGTATACCAGACAAGCATGATCAGTGGGCTATCAGATCATAGATTCAGAACTGAAAGGGACCTTCAAGGTTACTTAGTCCAATCCCTTCATTTTAGAAGAAAATAATAACAGGCTAGCTAGGTGGTGCAGTGAATAGACCTGGGTTCAAATCCAGCATCAGACACTTAACACATACTAGTTGTGTGATCTTGGACAAGTCACCTAACCCCAACTGCCCTGTCTTCCCCCCTGCAAAAAGAAAGAAAGAAAGAAAGAAAGAAAGAAAGAAAGAAAGAAAGAAAGAAAGAAAGAAAGAAAGAAAGAAAAAAGAAAGAAAGAAAGGATAGCTTACATGAATAGTTTCTTAAGGTTTATAAAGTACTTTGCATATTATATCTCACAAAACCCTGTGTAAGGTAGGCATTATTTTTAACCTCATTTTCCAGGAAAATAAACTGAGGCTGAGAGAGGTTTGCCTAAGATCACACAGGTAAGAAGTAGTTCAGGCAAGAACCAAATTCAGACCTTCCTGACTCCAAGTTCAGCCCTTTATTGCAGGGCCCCACCCCACCTGCCTAGGTTAGGAAATAAGGTTTAATGAATTGACTAGTCACCCAGAGATCAGTGACAGAGCTGAGGTTCAGACTCAGGCCATCATCTTCCAAAGCCAATGCTGTTACCACCATATCACTGAATAATTTTCCCCTCAAAAAAAAAAATCATCCTGCTTAATATATATATTTTTTTCTGCCCTGATGCCATTGGTCAGACACTATTTTTATAAAGTGAAAAGACTAGAAAAATATTCATAGATAAATCATTCTAAAACACAAAATAGCTAGGTTTACTACCATTAGTTGTAGTTATTATGTCAGTATGAGATAACACACTACAACAGCTCCTACCAAGCTGAAAAGATTTGCAGTACATGAGTCTGCCAACATATGACCAACTTAGCTAAGACTGATTGACATCTCAATAGCACTCATAGATTTACCAAGTACTTTATATGCATTATGGAATTTGAGTATAAAACAATCCTCTGAGATAAGTACTACAAATACCCATTTTACAAATTAGGATCTTCAAGCCTGAAAAAGATAAGGGATTTGGCCCAGTTCACACAGATAATAAGCTTCAGAGATAGGACTTGAATCCATGCCTTTCCTAGCTCCAAGCCCAGTGCCTTCCATACTCCTCAAACCAGACTCTGTAATATCACACTGCAGGAAAGTGCTTGATCAGAGTGTTGCCACCAAGTGACAAAATCTTTTGTTTTGTTTTGTTTTTCCAGCCATAGCAACTCAGGAAGACTGCCAACCAAAGTGTGAAGGATTCTAAGATCATTATCAATAGAGAGAATACCAATGGTGAAACCAGAAATTCATAAAGCATGAATATAAGAAGGAAAACAAATGTATTAATTATCAAAAATGGTGGGTGGTATGGTTGGGTTCTGTCTCACAATACATCTATTTGACTGGTGCATAAAACAGTCAGAAATACAAAAATGTTCAGACATATTTAAAGATCAGGAATATAACTGGAGAGGTGGCTAGGTGGCACAGTGAATAGAGCACTGGCCCTGGAGTCAGGAGGACCTGAGTTCAAATCCAGCCTCAGACACTTCACACTAGCTGTGTGACCTTGGGCAAGTCACTTAACTCCAATTGCCCTCCAAAAAGAAAAAAAAAAAGGAATGCAATTGGAGATATATACCATAAAGACACACAAATGCAATCAGAAAAATGAACTATCTTCTGTGCCCACCAATGAGTTTCTACTCTATCTCTCCTATGACTAATACCAGCCTTCAACTCTTATTTTCCATGATCAGTAATTAAGAAACCAATTGAATCATGTATTTACAAGTATATGCATGTATATATAAAAATCTTACTATATGTTATTGCTTTAGAATGTCTAGAAGTACTAAGCCTTGTGACAGTTATACAATTACTGAAGCACATTCAGAGTTTCTTTCCTAGAATTTTGCCCAGAATGAAAACTAGAGCCCATTTCATCTGGCTAGCCTGGTCATCCTCTATGAATGATTAGAAGACCCTACTCAAATTCTATATCATCAAAGTCTTAGGCACATTCACTACAGTGGTGCTGGGGAATGATAGTAGGCACCCTGTCCCCACACAGAACCCTAGTATCCACAATTTTTTGTTTATTCAATATGCTGCTTAATATTTTCCTGTTGGCACCTGAAAAGGAATAAAGTATGCCCAGGATGATGAGAAAGGCTATCCAAATCCCGACAGAGAAATGATAGACTTAAGGTATAGAATAAGGCTTATGTTTTTTAGACACAGTCAACCTGGGAATTTATTTTGCTTGACTATGCATATCATTATGAAAGTTTTGGTTTTTGTTCTTAGTTGCCAATGTTGGTAGGGGAAGTGGGTAAAGGAAGAAAAAATTAATTTTTTATTTAAAAATTAATTTTTAAAAAGGGAGAGTGGGTTTAGTCTATTTTTCCATAGAATATCTAGTCATTTTTATCTTTAGGGTGATAGACTACAGGCACAAAATGTTATAAGCACTGATAAGTACAATTGTTGTAACACATTTTGCCTGTAAGGACCCTTTAAGACATTACCCAAACTCTGAGAACTCACAGAGAACTCAGGATGGCAGTGCTACTCAGGCTGGGTCTTGGAGGCACCTGTGTGTGTGCTTCTGTGCGCCACGCCCCCCCTCCCCCCCCCAACCACATACAGGTTCAAGGATTACGGTGTATTGAGCATGCTCTGCTAACAGGAGAGCACTCCCCTCCCATGAGGAGCCTGCTGCTGAGGCACATGGGAACATAGTCAGGGAAAGGGGATAAAAGGAGGGAGGTGAGGTGAAAAAGGAGGAGAGAGAGAAGAGGGGGTTGTGAACAAGAAAGAGAATAAACGGCAAGATACATTACACCTTGGTGTTGGACTCCTTTGTCTATTTGGGAGGAACAGGATCTTCCAGGGGTTGTAGACGTAGAGGAAACTGGAAAGTAACTCTCCAAGGGGTTTGTGGGGGCAACCCTGAGGTCGTAGGGGTGACCAGAGTCATAGAGGCAACCAGAGAGGTAAGTATAGGTGCTAGCCTGGTACGGTGGGATCCGTACATTTGCCTAATTTTTTTGTTGTTCTTAGAGGAACACCTATAACAGGGCAGCAAGAGAGTAACTGGGAAATTACAGTAGTAAATAAAAAGCACCAATACTATTTCAATTGATTATTATTTTAAGCAAAGCCCCATGGGATTCACTGACACAGGACTGCCCAGCATGGTGTGCCTTCATCAGAGAAGGCACTGTGCTCTGAGTAAAACATATTTGAAGCAGCTCAAAAGGAACATGACATGCACAAATGTAGAGAATCCAGCCCAAGTGTTCACATGGACTATTTGTGCCCCACCTGGGGTAGAGCATTCTGAGCTCATTTTGGTTTGAGTGATCAGTTGGACACCCTGTATCTTAACTCTAGTATAGGGTTTCATTTTGGTCCTCTTCAAGAACAAAGGACCACCACCAACTGACTAACATGCTTACTCAGCACAAAGCCAAAGGGATGAGAATGCATCAAGTCAGTGAGAATTTTGCTATTTTTAAATGAGTTTTTACTGATATCTTTTGGGATTTGCATATCACCATAATTTTCCCTGGTATCTCTCTTCTTTCCCCTCCCAGAGAAAAATTTCATATAACAATTTATTTTTTTGCTTTTTAGAGGGGGGAGGGCAGAGCAATTGGGGTTAAGTGACTTGCCCAAGGTCACACTGCTAGTAAGTGTTAAGTATCTGAGGCCAGATTTGAACTCAGGTCCTCCTGACTCCAGGGCTGGTGCCCTATTCACTGCACCACCTAGAAGCCCCTATAAAATAATATTTTTAACATCAAAAAGGGGGGAAATCAATACAAACAATTAAAGCATTGAAAAAGTCAGAAAACTCATGGAACATGAAACACCTGTGAACTTCCTGCCTCTCCTAAGGGGTGCATTGGGAACATCCTCTCATAACCCTTCCATTGAGTCATTCTCATTCTTTATAAGTTTGCAACTTACATCCTTATTTTGGTTTTGGTGTGTGGTTGTTCCTTTATATTGTTGTAGTAATTATGTATATTGTTTTCTTGGTTCTGCTGACTTCATTCTGCATGTAGATCTTTCTGTGCTTCTCTGTATTTACCACATTCATCATTTCTTACAGCTCAGCAATATTCCATTATATCATGTCCCACAATTTGTTTAGCTATTCCCCAATTGGTGGGCATCTACTTTGTTTCCAGTTCTTTGCTTCCACAAAAACTACTGCTATAGGTATCGTTATATATATATGGGGACTTTCTTATTATCAATCACCTCCTTGGGCTATAAGCCAAAGAATGAAATCTATTGATCAAAGGGTATGAAGTCACTTTATTTTCATAATTCCCAATTACATTGCAAAATAGTTGTACCAATTCATAGCTCCACCAACAAGGCTCCAGTGTGCCTATTATCCCACAAATCCTCCGGCATTAATTATTGCCATGTTTTTTCATCTTCAACAATTTGCAGGGTGTGAGAAAAAACTTCAGGGTTATTTTGCTTTGCATTTATCTTATTATCAATGTGAGTTGGAGCATTCTTTAATGTGACTGAATTCTTTGGAATTCTTTTGAAAATTGTTCATATTCTTTCACCACTTATCTATTGGGGAATGGCTATTTGCCATATGTGTGTTAATTATCTATATAACTTGGATAACAAATCCTTATCAGAGAAATCTGATGCAAAGATTTTTTTTTCCCTTTCAACCACTTGCCTTCTTCTCCTAGGTGCATTAAATTTTGTCTGTGCAGAAATTTCCACTTTCAAGTAATTAAAGTTATCAGTTTTATCTTTTATAATTGTCTCTGTCTCATTTAGTTAAGAATACATCTCCACAGGGCAGCTAGGTGGCGCAGTGAGTAAGAGTGCCCCCTGGAGTCAGGATGACCCAGGATCTGTCCAAGCCTCAGAAAATGAGCACCCACACATAATGATTGGCCATGTAACCTTGAGCAAGTTACTTAACCCCAATTGCTAAGAAAGAAAGAAAAAAGAAAGAAAGAAAGAAAGAAAGAAAGAAAGAAAGAAAGAAAGAAAGAAAGAAAGAAAGAAAGAAAGAAAGAAAGAATACATCTCCAACCAATAACTGTGAAAGGCATGCTTCTGTTTCTCTTCTATTTTTTATATCCTTTTAAAATATTTTATAGAATATAGTATAAGATGTGGGTCTAAGCCTAATTTCTGCCAGTCCACTTTCCAGGTTTCCCAGCAGTTGTTTTTTGGTTTGGTTTTTTTTTCAAATAGAGAGTGCTTTCCTAAGTCCTGCTTCATTAAACACTTGAGTTCCATTGTTTCTGATCCTCCCTTGTCTTGTCTATTTCATTGATCTACCTCTCTATTAAAAACTTATTATTTGTAGCCTATCACTTTTTCCTGAGCTTTTATAATAACATATTCAATGAAAGGCAACATTCATATGAATTAAAACTAAAGCAAGTTTTTTGTTTGTTCACTTGTTTTATTTTGGTGGGGAGGAGGGAATCATAGAGAGAAGTGAAAGGCAATGTTGGATAATGGATGAAGACTTGGCCTCAGAATCAGGACGACCTGGTCTTAAGTACAACCTCTGAAAATCACTTACCCTCTCAATGCCTAAGACAGTTTTCTAAGTCTACAGATCATAAAAATCAGTCCCTGTCAGCCTTGGAAGGGGGAGTTTCCTCATTGGGATTTCCCATCACAAGGCCTAATTGTAGATGGTTAGTGAGAATGAATTTGTACAGTTAATCTTTGACCCATTTGCTACAGTTCAACAGGAATTTGTTAAGTAGCAAAGCCAAAATTAGGTTCCAATTGCATGACCTACGTGGTGCTTTTGAACGCTAAGCTTCTATCTGTTATGTCATCTTTATTGGATCACAGTGATTAATATTATTACATAATGTATGCAATATACTCTTCTGAGGGTATCAGAGGAGTCACAAGCAGCAAATTTTGACTCAGTTCCTAAGTTAAAATGTACAGAAGTAATACCACCTACATAAGCCTCTATCTTTATTGTTACCATTATCAGGAAGCTAGAGCAGTGATTTTCTCGTCAGAAAGTCAGTAGCCAGCACAAATCTCCCTGAGGAGGGAGGCCACCAGGCTCTTACTCCCATCCCAAGGCTGCCCATAACCAGCTTCTAAAATCAGCCTCTGGCCCAAAGCTTCCTAGATGGCCCTTATACCAAAGGGCTGACTGCCATAGGAGAAAAAAGAACCTTTCAAGACCTCTGTGGCACAGCAGTGAAGTTCTGGGGAGACTGAGCAGGGATTCTTTTAGGAAGTGAAGGAGACTTTTGATTCCCCTTAGTGTTAAGATGGCCAGTTAGCAGATCTCCCAGCTCCAGCAGGCACAAAGTTCCCTAGTGCTTTCCAATTACCTGGGTGACTCGCCTCATGTGTCTGTACTTCTGCTCCCCATGCTATGTATGAATGGGGTTGGGGAGAGAATGGAAGGGGAGTCTCCTACAATGTAGTCTGTACTATAGGTTACTGGGAGTCTTAAGTCACAGCAGATATTAAAGGCTGGGCAACAACAAGGCCATGACCCAAGGTCAAAGACAGCAACTCTAACCTTGACAACACCTTCTGAGCCCTTCCCTGTTCCCTCCCTTGTGAATTCCAGTGTCAGATGTTCTAGGACCCCAGCAGTTAGCAATTATGGGACCCTGGCATACCCATAATCCTCTCATCATAGTGGGAAAGAAAAATAGAACAGCAGGCTGCTATTTTTCCCCTGCTGTATTGTTGCTGCCAAATTCAGATGCCGTGTGAGATTCAAAACCACCCTTTGTCATCAGAAACAGGCACAGTCAAGCAGCTAAAAAGTTAGAGAGATGTCAAAGTTTGAGGGAGGGGACAAAGAAGAAGAAAATTAGGCAGGTCCCCCACCACCACCAACTTGTGAAGAGTTCTTCAAATTTCCTATGAAATACTGATCCATTTCAGAGAGAGAGAGAGAGAGAGAGAGAGAGAGAGAGAGAGAGAGAAGCTTTCTCTCTTTGAGAAAGAAAAAACTCTGTTGTGACACCAGAAAAGAGTGGAATTATTGCCACTGTTAAAGTTAACAAACACATGAGATGCTGCAAAGCCCACATCACGCTACCAAAATGTGACTAAGGCTTTCAACTTTACATCTCCATCTGATCCTTTTTATGGGCAGGCAAGAAGCCACCACCTTAACCCTTTCTCCATGCAGGTTCATCCCAAATTTACCTTTCCACATTTTATGTTGGTTTTTTGAATAATCATAATAAGAGCTAACATTTATATGGCACTTACTGTTTTCCAGGCACTGTCCTAAATATTTTACAATTATTATCTCATTTAATCCTCACAACAATATTAGGAGGTAGGCTCTATTATTATCTCCACTTTTAGATGAAGAAACAAGCAATGGTTAAGTTACTTGCCTGGGGTCACACAACTAGAAAGTGGTCTGAGGCTACATTTGAACTCAGATCCTCCTGACTCCCCACCCAACACTCTATCTACCCACTGACCCAATAAGTCATATCCAATACAAAATCCCAAGGGTCTCACCTGCATACTTATTGGATAATAAGTAGCATTTTCAGAAGTTGTGGATCCCCAGAAGTTAGAGTTTGTGGCACCCTGACATGTACATTCCTTTCACCATAGGGGGAAAGAGAAACAGAAGGAGGCTGACGTTCTTCCCATACTATTTCCCACTGTCTTGTTGTCAAATTCTGGTGCTCTGTGTGATTCAGAACCCTTGGTCTGGGTCCTCTGAGAGCAAGCAGGGACTGCTTTATTCTTGTCTCTGAATCCTGTTACCCAGCACAGTACCTGGAACAGAGGTACAGAATGAATATATTACTATTTCTCCAAACAAAACCACACCCTAACACTTCTCCACTCCACCCACTGACTGCTGGGCAAACTCCCAACCTCCCTCCTCCCAAGTCAGGTGATGGCCAGTCTGGGCAACGAAAGCCTAAACCAGCTGTTAGCCACAACAGCTGCTGGGGGGAGTGGGAGGCAGGAACCACCTCCAACCTACTTTCCAGATTTTACCTTGTAGCCTTGGCCCGTACCCAGCAGAAGACAAGCTCTGAATATTGGTGTTGTAAAGAGTCTAGGAATAAATAATATTCCTTGAAAAGCCAGGAAGGTTTTCATTACATTTACTTTACATTTACTCCTAGCTCCCTTAATAGAGTACACCAAGTTAGACAAATGTGAGCCCTTTTATATGTTTTCCATTAGAATTTCCTTCCTTGTTCTCCATTGGCTAGGTGCACCCTCCTGAACTGTCCACACCATGCTCCCCTCACATAGCTCCTCGAGCATGCGTACAAGCCTCTAACCCTTGCCTGATCAGAAGCCTGGCCCTGTTAGATCACAGCTGATTAGAGTCAGTCACCTCTGACCCGCATTCTGCTATCAAAGACAGGAGCACTTTTAATGATGTGGAAACAAAATTCCTCCCATTGCTTCCCCAACTGGGAATGCATCTCCAGTCCATCAGCCCTGTGTCAAGAGGTGGGAAGTTAGGTTTCAGCAGTGGTCCTCTGGGGTCAGTATTGCTTTGGTCCTGGTTCAGGGCTCTTGTTTCCCCTCAGGTCACTCTTATGAACACCCAGGAAATGTTTCTGCTCATTTCTGAGTCAGATGATTCTTTGTGCTCAATGAAAACATTCACCAAGTCAGACAGACAGCACTTCACAGTTTTAGACCTGACCCCCACTCCATGCTTCTTTCCAACCAAAGACGTGGAAGCAGTTAACACATGGTCTATTAAGTTTTTGCATTTGCCTCTTAGAAAGTAACAGGTTGGGGAGTGGAGCCAAGATGGCGGAGTAGAAACAGCACTTCCATGGTGTTCCTGCCCACACCACTTCCAATATATACAAATGGGGACTCTGAATAAACTCTGGAGCTCTAGAACCCATGAAATGACACAGGGAAGCTAATCTGGCAGCCCGGCAGGGAGTGGCCAGCACAGGACTCTGGGAGCCAAGCCCAGGCCCGTGAGCCAGAGGTTTTAGCCCTAGGGGGGCCAGACCAGCAGCCAGCTGGAGGGACCCCAGAACACCAGCAGCCGTGGCGTTTCCAGAATTATCAACACATAGATGCCTAGAACAAAGTGAGAGGTCAGTGCCCTATGGACTTTGGGACCAATATTTGGGAATGTGTCTGCTTATTCCCCTGGGGGTGAGAAGCGACTGAGGAGCCAATGAGCAGCTGCCATGTTGCAGCTTCAGTTCCTGCCCTGCTAACTGTAGGGGGACCAGACAATCAGTCTTGGGGGTAATTGCTCTTGCTTTAACCTTCTTGGATCTGGATTGTGGTCCAGAGTGGAGGTCTTGGGGTGTGTGACCAGCTTGCCAGAGTGTGTGGAGGCTTCATAGAGGCTACCCAACTAATACCTTCAGCATTTGAGAAAACCCCAACATTTGGGATGGAAGTTCTCCTGTCTGGTGGCAGAGTCCTACTGTGGCAACAAGCCCAAAAGTCAGGTAATTGAGTGGCAACATGCCTAGGCAAAGGAAACAAAATAAACAGAAAAATTCAACATTAGACTCCTATTTTGGGGGCAAAGAGAATTGAAGCATGGAACAGGAAGAGGACTGGGAGGTCAGAACTCCTGCACCAAAAGCCCCAATGAAAATACAAGCTGGTTACAGGCCATAGAGGACCTTAAGAAGCAGACAAGAGAAGTGGGGGGAAAATTGGGAAGAGAGATGAGAAAGATGCAAGAAAAGTACGAAATGAGAGTCAACAGCCTAACTGAGGAAAATAACACCTTAAAAAATAGAATAACTCAAATGGCAAAAGAGGCTCAAAAAGGCAATGAGGAGAAGAATGCCTTAAAAAGCCGAATTTGCCAGATGGGAAAAGAATCTCAAAAGCTCACTGAGGAGAATCATTCCTTCAGAATTAGACTGGAGCAAATGGAAGCTAGTGATTTTATGAGAAATCAAGATGCTGTTAAACAGATCCAAACAAATGAAAGAATAGAAGGCAATGTGAAATATCTCATGGGAAAAACTACTGACCTGGAAAATAGATCCAGGAGAGATAATTTAAAAATTATTGGACTACCTGAAAGCCATGATCAAAGAAAGAACCTAGAAATCACCCTTCAAGAAATTCTCAAGGAAAATTGCCCTGATGTTTTAGACCCAGAGGGCAAAATAGAGGTTGAAAGAATCCAATGATCACCTCCTGGAAAAGATTCCAAAAAGAAAACTCCTAGGAATATTATAGCCAGGTTCCAGAATTCCCAGATCAAGGAGAAAATATTACAAGCAGCCAGGAAGAAACAATTTCAATATTGTGGAAACACAATCAGGATAGCATAGGATTTGGCAGTTTCTACACTGAGGGATCAAAAGGCATGGAATATGATATTCCAGAGGGCAAAGGACCTGGGATTAAAACCAAGAGTCACCTACCCAGCAAAACTGGGTATCTTGTTTCAGGGGAAAATATGGTCATTCAGTGGAACAGAGGACTTTTAAGCATTCTTGAGGAAAAAAACTAGAGTTAAATAGAAAATTCAACATTCAGACACAAGAAGCAAGAGACGCTTGAGAAGGTAAACAGGGAAAAGAAATCAAAAGGAACTTATCAAAGTTGAACTATTTACATTCCTACATGGAAAAACAATAACTATAACTGATGAAACCTTTCTCAGTATGAAAATAGTTGAAGAATATGTATTCATATGGGCATATGAATACATATGAGAATGTGTGTATATATGTTTACAGGTATACATAGATAGAGGGCACAGGTTGAATTTAATAGGAAGGGATGATACTTAAAAGGTGAAATTAAGAGGTGAGAGAGGAATATAATGGAAGGAGATAGGGAGAGACAGAGGAGAGTAAACTATCTCATGTAGAAGAGGCAAGAGGAAGTGGCTGCCGGGGAGGGGAAGAACAGGAAGGCAAAAAGGCAAAACCATATTCTCATTGAATTTGGCTCAGGGAGAGAATGACATACACACTAAATGGGAGAGTAGGGGGGAGGAGCATGAGGGGGGGACGATGGAAGGGAGGTCATGCTGAGGGGGAGGGAGGTTGGAATTTTGAAAAGGGACAGGATCAAAGTAGGGAATGGACCAAGTGGGGGGTGGGATAGGTGGGAGGGAAATACAGCCAGTCTTTTACAATATATCTACTATGGTAATGTTTTGCATAGCTATACATGTACAATATATACTGAATTGCTTATCTTCCCAGCAAGAGTGGGCGACAAGGGAGGAAGGGAATGGATCTGGAATTCAAAGTTTTAAAATCAAATGCTTTAAATATATATACTATTATTAATACTATTTTACATATAATTGGGAAATATGGCATTGGGGCTCAGAGATTCACCTTGCCCTAATGGAAAAGCCAAAGGGGGTATGGGAGAAGATATGGGAGAGAGAAGATTGGATGAGGGGATATCCTGTGGGACTGCTATTCTGGGGTGGCGGGTAGGGGAAAAATGGGGGGGGGAATTGTAACTCAAAATCTGGCAGAAATGAATGATGTAAACCAGAAGTTAATAAAGCATTTGAAAAAAAAAAAGTTAACAGATCAATGCAGATTGCTTGTAATGTTTCAGTATTATTTTGCATATATTTGTTTGCATGTTGTCTCCACCATTAGATTGTAAACTCCTTGAGGGCAGGGACTATCTTTTTGTCACATACTGGGTGCTTACTAAATATTTTATCATTGGTTGATGAATAACTTTGGAGAGATCTGACATACACTCACACCAGTTTTATGCCTATGACCTAGAATCAGGCAAGTCAGTGGCTCAGTGGATAAAACACTGGACCTGCAGTTAGAAAAAACTGAGTTCAAATCCAGCCTCTTACACTTACTAGCTGGGTAAACCCAGGCATTTTAGTTTTCCTCTGTCTGCCTCAGTTTTTCATCTGAAAACTATCTCCCCCTGTTGTCATAAGGAGCAAATGAGATCTTTGTAAAGCACTTTTCAAACCTTTAGGTGCGATATAAATGCTAGCTTGCTGTTACTATCATAAGCCAAATATCATACACTAAAGAGCTCATCATGTTTTCCTTGTTATTTATTCTTTTCTGACAGATTATGGGGCAGAGTTGCTTAGTGACTAACCTAGAATAAATCAATGACACAAATAGCAAGGGAAATTTCTGACATTTCTGGATGTGAATCTATTTTTCTAACCTTTTGCAGTACTGTCTGTTCCAGCATGAACTAGTTAATTAAGGCATAACATTGAACTCACAGCTTGAAAGATTTGTCCGCAAAGATGTCATCGGGGCAAACTAACTGAGGTTTAAGGGTCTAATTGGATCTTGGTGTAATTTTCCAAAACCAGCAATATCACAAATAGACTTTTTTGGGTGGGGAATACCGGGGAGCACAGTTCTGTGATTTCTTTGGTGTAGGAAGCCCCCAACAAGGAAATTTTTTCTAACACACATCAGCAAATGTTCCACAAGAGTTGCCTGTGGCACTGAGAAAAATTAAGTGACTTGCCCAGGGTCACACATACAGATAGGTCAAAAATGGGACTTACACTCAGGTCTGCTTTCTGTCCACTATGCCACAAGTACCAAAACTAGAAGGTAATTAGGTTGAAGAAATTACACAGACACTGCCAGATGTGACAAATGCCTTCCATCTGAAGACCTCATTAAATTCTAATTTCATCTCAGAGTTTGTTTCCTTATCTGGAAAACTGGAACGGTAATACATTAGCTCAGGATTATCTATATTAATGAAGAAAAGAGGACTAGGTAATAGCAGATAATTTTAAAATGGAGGCAGTTTGGCATCCTAGAAAGAACTCTAGATTTGGAGTAGTTGGACAAGGCTTTGAATCCCAGCTCTACTTGTATATGACTTGGGGCCAAATGTTTGCCTCCTCTGCGCCCTTTGATTCTTTTTTTTTACAATTGGGGTTAAGTAACTTGCTCAAGGTTACATGGCTAGTCATTATTTATGCGTGGGTGCTCATTTTCTGAGGCCGGATCTGATCTCGGGTCATCCCAACTCCAAGGCCGGCACTCTTACTCACTGCGCCACCTAGCCACCCCTTTAGGGCAATTGGGGTTAAGTAACTTGCCCAAGGTCACATGGCTAGGTTTTTGTTTGTGTGGGTTAAGTGTCTGAGGCCGGATCCGAACTTGGGTCCTTCTGACTCCAGGGCCGGCGCTCTATTCACTGCGCCACCTAGCCTCCCCTCGCCCTCTGATTCTTTTTCTGTAAAATAAGAGAACTGAACTAGATGACCTCTACCTCCCTTCCTGTTCTAATGTAATGGTCCTTATGAACCATTCACATTTGACTTTGGAATGTATTCAATCCTTTTTGCAGCCAATTTGTGGCCCTCCGGTGACTCCACTGCTCTTGCCTCCTCAATTGCAAGCCAGGACCACACTCCCTGTCTACTTTCTTAATTCTCATTTCTTACCTGTGAGGAGAGAGAGCCATAGAACCACAGTCCACTTGGTCTACGATACTCAGCACTATCGAGGTCTACACTGCTTCTTAGCATCTCTTGTATTTATCTTTTGTTGACTTCCTATAGCATCCCCCCACAGTTGCTGATCCAACTCTCTTTCTCCCTAAACCTTCCATCCTAATCCTACTTCCTATACAAATGACTTTACCTCCTCCTACTTGACACACACACACAAAAAAGAAAAATTAGAGTTATCCTATGAAAGTGCCCTTAAGTTGCCATTAATTGCGGAGTAATTTCACTCACCTTCCCCTTAAGGAAGAAGGGTCTCTCCTTGCAATGGCAAATCACTCTGCCTTTGTCCCTCCTTCTTTATCTGAAACTTGATTTGTCAATTCTTTCCTGTCTTTTTCATATTCATTCTGTCTGTCAGGGTATTCTCCTTAGCCTACAAATAGGAAGTAAGGCACAAACAACCTAGAAGAATCAAGAAACAAGCTACAACTACCAGGTTTTGTTGGGAGGGTGGGACACGTTGTTTGTTTGGTTTTGGTTTTTTTTTTTTTGGGGGGGGGTGGAACCCAGTTCTCTCAAACTGGATTTACAAGTCAGTTCAAATCCATAATAACCCACCTAGAGTATTTAATGGCCATAGAATTTCCAAGTCCCTCCTGGTCTTCACCAATATCTATAGGACTCCTCAGTGTCTTGTACTTTCAAGTATTTCTGGCCTAAACTTTACAAATTCCGTTTACAAGGGGTCAATTAGCTTGAGTTTTTTCAGCCATAAAAGAATCTGATCACCCCTTTGGGGTTATTTGTAAATACCAATTTCCTTTCTCAGTCTACCCCAAGCCAAAGGCACATTTGAGCTATATTTAAAGGAGAAAAGTTTTTTTAAAAATCTTTTTTAAGTTACAAGCACCTACAAAAGGCCAGTATTGTATTCTATCAGTCACCCACATTAAGTTAGTTGGTTTTAGGATGATCCCTGTTATAAGTCAGTTTTCAATGAATTCTCTATAAAACAAAAACTCTTCCTAATTCAATTTCCTAAATCATGAAGATACAGAAGATGAAAGGAGGAAAAGAGCAAAGGAAAAAGCAAAGATGAAATAAAAGAAAATAATGTGACCAAATTGGAAGTACCCAGTTTGGAGAATGAGGAACAGGGAGGAAAGGAGAGAATCTGGAACTCAAAATTTTAAAAAATGAATGTTAAAAATTGCCTTTACATGTAATTTTTAAAAATACTATTTAAAAAAAAAAAAGCAAATTGCTGGGGCAGCTAGGTGCCACAGTGAATAGAGCATCAGCCCTGGAGTCAAGAGGACCGAAGTTCAAATCTGGCCTCAGATACTTGACATACTTACTAGCCTGTGACTTTGGGCAAGTCACTTAACCCCAGCTGCCCTCCAAAAAAAAAAAAACAAATTGGAAATACCCAAGACAAGGTTGAGAATTTGGGGTTTTTTTGTAATTTTTTAAGGCCATTGACCTTAATGCACCATGCCCACCACAGGGTACATTCCTTTCTGTAGGGCCTAATATTCAGGTCAGGACAACATGGTCAGGTTTTCCCCAACTTTAAAAGGAAATATTACATGACTGTTCCATTTGAGCAATCTTCCTACACAGAACATAATTGGGATGATCAGGGCTTTGCCCAAGTATCTGAAAGGGAAAGGGGACTAAGAGGACTTGCAGTCTTTCTACAGCCTGGAAACAACAGAGTTTTTAACACCTGGAAAACAAGAATAATTAGTTAAATTGGGAAAAAAAAACAAACAAACATGCAGCATATTCCTTGTTTTGTTCCAAACCCACCCCAAATTAACCAAAAATCAAAAAACATTTATTAAGTACCTTGTTGTCAAGTACTATGTAAAGTCCTAGGGATAGAAAGATGAACACCCCTGTCCTCAAAAAGCTTACATTCTAACGGGAAAAAAATACAAATATTTATAGGTATATAGAATATACCTCCACCATAATCCAAGGGAAACTGAGGGAGGAGAGAGGAACTAAAAGGATAAGGTCTCAGGACCCACCCTCTCACTCAAGTGCAGTTAATTGTATTGCCATAGGCAACAAAAGTCACCAAGAATATTCAATGGTGCATATGGTAAATTATATTTGCAGAGGCCAATTAGCTTGGGATTCACCATAAAGCAGCTGAACAAAGCTAGGAACTCCTTGTGGCTAGTTTGGCTCCGATTCTATTTTTCTTCTTGCTTTCACTGCCAAACCCCTAGAAAAAAAAAGTAGCTACCTTCACTTCCTCTCCTTCCTTACACCACCAACTCACTGCTGAGTCTCTGCAATCTGGCTGCTGAACCCACAACTCTACTCAGACTATTCCCTGCCAGTTTGCCAGAGACCTCTTACTTGCTCAATCTGGTGACATTTCTACAGTCCTCATGCCCTCTGACTTCTCTCAGCTCATCACCCTCCAAACCCTTGCCTCCATTGGGTACTTTTGCTTCTCCATCCCTCTAGCACCTGGCACAAAGCAGGTACTTACCCAATGCCTGGTGAGATGAACTCTCTCTCCGTGGCTTCTGTCACACATATCTCTCTTTCCAGGTTCTCCTACTTGCCTGACATTTGCTTCTCAAGCACCTTTGCTAGATTCATATTCCACTCACCCATACTCAGCCTTTTAAAGAGCTCCAACACACTGGGGAGATTTCCACTTATCACTCTGCCTTCCTCCCAATAAGTTACATTTAAGTATTCGATGAACATGATGTTCAGTCATTTCAATCATGCCCAACTCTCCGTGGCCCCATTTGGGGTTTTCTTGGCAAAGATACTGGAGTGGTTTGCCATTTCTTTCTCCATCTCATTTTACAAATGAGGAAAATGAGGCAATTAAAGTTAAGTGACTTGTCCAGGGTCACAAAACCAGTAAGTATATGAGGCCAGATTTGAACTCTGAAAGATGAGTCCTCCTAACTCCAGGCCTAGCACTCTATCCACTGAGCCACCCGCTAAATATACTCTTTGTTATAAAGGAAGATTTGCTCATCTGTAGTTTTCAAAGTTCACTCTGTACCCACTTCAACAAAAGGCAGTCTCACAGTTCTCCAGCTTTATGGCCAGAAGATCCAGCTTCTTCCTTGAATTCTTTCACAATGCCTCAATGGATATCTGTTAGTCTTGGCCATTTATCCACAGGATTGTATTAACTAAATTTAACGTTCTTAAAAATCTCCCCACACTAACTGATTTGAGTTAATTGAAGAAGCATTTATTAAGCCCATAGTAGGTGCCACTTACTATGGATACAAAGACAAATCTTATGTGTTGATAGAGTGTGTGTCCCCCACCCAAGCTGGAGGAAATTGAAAAAATACAAAGGCAATCAACGATGCAGCCTCATCACAAATTTGGATTGGACTGACCAACCTGAAGAGGGAGGGAAGGAGGGTGATAATGACACAAGATCTATTTTCCCAAAGATATAAAAATATAGACATAGTGTTGTTAGTTATTTCATGCCATTCATGAAGCCATTTTGGGTTTTCTTGGGTTTTTGTTTTTTTGGTTTTTTTTTTTGCTTTTTGGAGGCCAATTGGGGTTAAGTAATTTGCCCAAGGTCACACAGCTAGTTGTGTGTGTGTGTGTGTGTGTGTGTGTGTGTGTGTGTGTGTGTGTGTGTGTGTGTGTATGAGAGAGAGAGGTGTCTGAGGCTAGATCCGAACTCAGGTCCTTCTGACTCTGGGGCCAGCCCTCTATTCACTGTGCCACCTAGCTGCCCCTTGGGTTTTCTTGGGAAAGATACTCATTTGCGATTTCCTTCTACAGTAGATCCAGTGGACATATTTTGTTAGACACTCTGAAGGTTAAGTGACTTGCTGTAGTAGCAAGCACCCAGCATACCCAGGTTGGTGTAATGGAAATGCAGATTTAAAGATCTTCCCTGCCCCTAGCTTAAGTGCACCTGGAGCCTGTGGTGGGAGGCTTGTTTTTCAGGGAAGCCCAACCTTGATACTTTTGTGATTGGGCAGTGGGTCAAGAAGGTTGTTACATTCTCTGAGCTAGGAGAAGGCTATATAAACTCTGATGAGGGGGTTTGCTTTGGGGCTCACTTTGAGAAGTGTTGTGTGATTTGACCAGATGAGACTCTGGGAAGCCGTTGTTGAGAGCCCCCCGGCTTTGAAAACCCAGATGTTGATGCTTCCCTCTCTGGTAACTGTGATTTGGTATTGATGTAATGGTTGGACAGTTTGGAAGCCTGTCAATTTGATCTGTAAGTTCTGTAACTCTGAAGTTCGGGGTGCTGACCTTTACCCCTGAACTAGGTAATACATGTTTGATTAAAGTAAGCTTGTTAACCCATTTTGACTTGCTTTCCTTTTGAAAAGCAGATCTAAGAACCTGTGTTGGCAGTCACCCTGGGGATATTGGGGTGCTTGCTGCTACAGTTGGCTGCCAACACAGGTTCCTAGATCTGCTTTTCTGAAGGAAAGCAACTCAAAATGAGTTAACAATCTTGTTTTAATCAATCAAACATATCATTTACCTAGTTCAGGGGGAAAAGTCAGCACCCTGAGCTTCAAAGTATACAGACAGAAGTTACAAGAAGAAGTTATAAGAAGACAGAGAAACATTTCAGATCAAGCAGACAGGCCTTCAATTGTCCAACCATTACATCCATACCTAGTCAGTTACCAGAGAGGGAAGCATCAGCATCTGGGTTTTCAAAGCTCTCAACGGCTGCCCAGAGTCTCATCTGGTCAAATCACACAACATTTCTCAAAGTGAACCCCAAAGCAAAGCCCCACATCAGGATTTATATAGCCTGGGTCAGAGAATTTAACAACCCTCTTGACCCAATGCCCAATCACAAAGTATCTCCTGAAAAACAAGCCTCCCACCACAGGCTCCAGGTGCACTTAACCTAGGGGCAGGGAAGATCTTAGACAATACAATCTTAGAAAGATGGCAACAACATAAATTTACATTCCACTACACTTGCTCAGAGTCACAGAGCTAGGAAGTGCCTAGACTAGATTTGAACTCAGGTCTTCTGACTCCAGGCCCAGTGCTCTACCCACTGAGTCAAGAGCTCCCTGGACAGAGATGGAGATAGAACCACAGTGGCAGAGATTTAAGCCCCTCTACCACCATTGTTTTCCTTCTCTTCATTTCTCCCCCTTTACCCTGAACCTCAAGTACAGAGATATGCTCCTATATTGGAACACATTCCCTCTATGAATGAAACTGATAAATTTGTGATGTGATTAGTTATGTTGTGAAAGGATTCACTTTACACGAAGATTCATTGGAATTTAGGTCTTTTTAAGCAGCATAAGGGACCTTTGCAGTCAGTTCTTCATTCATTATTTATGGGAATTGGAGAGATTAGAGATTCATTCATTTACTCCATATATGCTTCTTAAATATCTGCTATGTTTAAGGCATTGTTTTAGGCACCAAGGGAAATCAAAAGAAATATGAGAGTTTCTGCTTTCATCAAACTTAGAATTAGTAAAATTATATGCTGTAATTTTTATATCACATTCATTTCTGAATACACCTCTCCTCCTCTCCTATACAATGAGGCAGCTATCACAGCAAAATTTGAAAAAGAGGAAAAAAATCAGTTCAGCAAAACTAAGACCCCAACCATGTATATACAGTATATACAATATCTCACAATCATTGCACCTTGTTTTTCTAAGAAAGGTAATGAAGTGCATTTTCTCAGCTCCTCTACATGACCAAGCTTGGTAATTCAAATTATACAATGTTTATTTTCTTTGTTTTATTTTCTATATTTGTGTTATTTTGGTCATTGTATTTAATTTTTTGCTGGTTTGGCTTAGTTCCCTCTGCATCCATTCAAATATCCCTCACTTCCCTGAATTCTTCATAACACTCATTTCTTATGGGGTACACCGACATTTTCAGGACTATCTGTGAGAATAGGCCTGATGACAGAGTCCAGAAGAGAGAGCAAAAGATCCTGTGAATCAACTCATTAGGTAAAGCTTCCTAGAAGAAATGGCATTTGCATTGGGCCTTGAATGAAACATGCCATTTTGATAAGCAGAGTGCTTTTTTTGGAAGGGGGATGGGGGTAGGGTAAAAGAGGAGGAGGAGAGAGAGTGAATGAGGAGGAGGATATTCCAGGTGGAAAAACCCCATCAGCAGTTGCTAGCAGGTATAGCAAGATGCAGAGTGATGAATGATTTTAGAATATTCTAACACACAATCTCTAGGTTTGCTGACTGCGGCCTAGTGATTTACAGTCTAATGCTGATTGCTGATACCTGGACCAAATTCCCAGTGACAACTCATTGGCAAGGAGTGGTCAGGCCAACTCTAGAAACAGTATGCTCTGAAAACAGCTAACAGATCTCCACAATGAATTGTGGATGATGAGTGATTTTTTTTTTAATTTGGCAAGTGGTTTCTGTTTATTTTTTGCAGCCTAGTGTTTGTGTCTAGTGATTAAGAGTCTAGAACTGATTACTGACAGCTGACACCTGGTCAAATTAGCCTAAAATTCCCAGAGAAGTTATGTCTAGGAGCCAGATGCACCTACATGGACACAAGTAGGAAACTGATCTTCTCAGGCAAGGGCTTCCTTATTTTTTGTGTGTCGTGATCATCTGTGTTGGACGATCTGATGAAGCCTATAGACTTTTCAGAATGATGTTTTTCAATACATAAAAAAAATACAAAGGACTAGAAAGAAATCAATTATGCTGAAATACAGTTAGCCAAAGTATTTTTTTTTGGCTTTTTTTTTTTTTGGAGGGCAATTGGGGTTAAGTGACTTGCCAAAGGTCACATGGCTAGTAAGTGTTATGTGTCTGAGGCCAGATTTGAACTCAGGTCCTCCTGACTCCAGGGCTGATGCTCTATTCACTGCACTACCTAGCTGCCCCTAGCCAAAATATTTTTAAAAACAAATTCATGGATTCCCAGGTTTAAAACTCCTTCTTAAAAGCATCTGTTTTGAAAGCCTAAAAGGTAAGCTCTGTTAGGGCAGAGCTTGGCTCCATTTCTGTCCCAGGATTCCTAGCACTAGACTTTGTACATTTTTTTTTATCTAGGCTTAGGTAGGAAGTTCCTAGAAATGACTCCCTCTGCAACTTGGGTCTTCTCTTCCCAGAATATAGAGAAGCTGACTTTCCCAGGGTCAAATACACAGTATATGGCAAAGGCTGGACTTAAGTCTAAACTGTCCTCATCCCCTAGGCTTTGTCATTCTTATTAATGACAAAGTCATAGATAATATAGTTATCAGACTTGTAGGAGAGACATATCTAGAAGGGATAACTATGCTTCATAAGAATCCAGATACTTCCTACTCAAGACAAATTTATATATATATATATATATATATATACATATATACATATATATGTATATATATGTGTATGTGTATATATGTGTGTATATGCATATATGTGTTTATATATATGTATTTATTTAATTGTATACATGTGTATGCATATATATAGGTGCATACTTATAAGTGTTCACCCCTCACCATAAAGACCTTTACAGGCTTCTATCACCAAATAGCTTGATTTTGTTGTTCAGTCATTTTCAGTCATGTCCACCTCTTCTATGACCCCATTTGGAGTTTTCTTGGCAAAGACACTAAAGTGGTTTGCCATTTCCTTCTTCAGCTCATTTTACAGATGAGGAAACTGAGGCAAACGGGGTGAAGTGACTTGCCCACGGTCACACAGCTAGTATCTGAGGTCTTGAACTCAGGAAGGTGAGTCTTCCTGACTCCAGGCTCTCCAGAGCTCTGGCACTCTATCTACTGTGCCACCAGGCGCCCCTAGCTACAACCGACTTCCTTGCCTTTGTCTCAACAACAATTTTTCTCACTCAGGTTTCTTTTTTCTCACTAAGCTCTCTTTTGTTTAACTTGCCAATTTACTTTAACAATTTAATTTACCTTTTCTTACTTATTTTACCTTGCCAACTACCTTCTCCTTTTCCTTTTCCTACATTCTCTTCCGATCTCCTTATTCCTTTATCCTTTTCTCCTTCTGATTGATTTCACCTTCAGGGTGAGCTCTTCTCCTTCAACTCCCAGTCAGTTTATCCTCAAATTCACCCCCATAGCTCCTCCCCAATACAGTCTTTGGACTCCTTCACAAAGCCAAACTGCCTTAAATCACCCCCATGATTTCCTTCTCCTAATTTAGATCAATTCTTTCTCCCACATCCCTCGTTTTTTGAGATGTGCCTGTTCAGGAACCACAGGTTTTCTAGTCTGGACTTCCCAGGGAAAAATGTTCTGGTGATGATGGCGGAATCATGGAAACAACAGAATGGGCAGCAGCCACAACCACAGCAGACAATTATATGGTGCTTTATACACAGTGTCTCTTTGGTGACCACAGGCAGATCTGCCTTGAGCATCAGTGCTGATACTTACTAGATGTGTGATCTTGGACCAGTTACATCTTTCTGAGTCTCAGTTTACTCCAAGTTATATGATAATATTTATGTTATCTACCTCATCAAGTTGTTTAAGGAAAGCAATTGGCAAAGCATAAAATGCTATGTGAACGTGAGCTGTGACGTCCATTATTAACCCCACTTGAGAGTTTGTTTAATGGGTCAAACACCACAATGTAGCACAGGTATAAAACAAATATTCTCTCTATAACGATAGGGTATTTGAATTCCCCATGCTCAATAACACAAACATTTTTTAAATCAGGCAAATTAAAAAATGTTAGTAGTTTTTTTTGTTTTTAAAAATTCCATACAAAAGAAGACTCATCAAAATACAGATTTTTAAAATTGTATGTATTTTTATTTTTAATGTATGAAATGAAAGAAGCATTTCCCTAACATAATAGAATTTTTTAAAAATATGATTGCCCATGAAATTATAAATCTAATGTGTACTACTTGCTGTTCCTTTTAAATATACAATAAAGTTATCATGTAAATTTCTTATTTTCTTCCCTTTCCCCCCTACCCTAGAGATGGCTACAATTAGACATAGATATGCATATAAAAAATATAAAATCATTCTATACATCTATTTATCAATTCTCTCGCTGGATGCAGATAATGTCATATGTCCTTTGTAGTTAATTTGGGTATTTATAATAGTCAAAATTATTACTTGCTCAATGTTGTTCTTGAAATATTATTACTGTTACTGTATGCAACACTCTCTTGGTTCTGTTCATTTCACTCTTTGTAATTCTCTGCAAGTCAATCCTTGCTTTTCTGAGATCAGCAAGCTCATCATTCCTTATAGCATAGTAGTATTCCAGCATAATCATATACCACGGCTTGTTCAGTCATTCCCTAATCTAAAAATATAGATTTTTTAAAATATAGTGACAAATTCAGAGTTCCCCCCAAACTTAAATATTTATCTGAAGCTCTGTTGAAGTACCATTTGAAATAAATTAAAATACTTCATAGTAATGACTTACTTATCTGGAGTTCTCTTATCCAACAGCCTCAATTATTCAAAACACAGTCTAGAACCTAAAAACAGGTTTAAAAAAATGATGACAATAATGAACTCTAACAAGAATAGATAACGGATGATAACAACAGGAAGTGGCGCCTTAGAAAAAACACCACATTTGGGATTCAGAAAAACTGAGTTTTCTAGTCACCCACTCTCTCCCTATGGACTTAATCAATCAACAAGCATTTATTAACTATATGCCTGACAATATTCTAGGCCATAAGGATAGAATTATGAAAAATTAAACCATCTCTGTTTTTAAGAAGTTTTCATTCTAAGTGAAGCAATACATAGATGCATATATATGTATATGTACATACACACACACACACACACACACACACATACATACCTATGTAACAAAATAGAAAATATTTACCAGGTGAATACAAAGGTATTTGGGGTGGGGGGGAATACTCTAGTAATGAGACCTTGAATAATCTGTCTGAGACTCTGGGCCTCAGTTTTCTTGTCTATAAAATTCAATGATTGGGTTACAGATGGTGTGACTAACAATAAAAGAAGAGATGGAAAAACTATAAAGAAATAAAAAAGACATAAGAATTCAAAAAGCTTGCCCTATCTCAAAGGCAGAGAATTATAGGCTACATTTTAGAAAGATTTCCATTAAAATGGTCATTTTTTTTTATTTTGCCACTTAAAGAAGGGTAAGTTTCAATTATCTTTAAAATTCACTGATGTGGAACACCTCATCTCCCATTGAAGCTGGAGAAATGAGGCGTTATTATACCAAGAATTTGCTATAGACAGGGGAAAAAAAGGTGGATTCATTCTTTCCTGCGAATATTTTTTTTTACCATTCCGTTAAGCTAATTTGGTATTAAACCAAGCTATCACTTGCACTGTAAGACTTCTCTTTCTAATTAGGTTTCTAACAAAGAAAAACATTTGGACTTTAATGAAAATGGGACTCGGGAGATGATTTGCTTTCAGATTGAAGAAGGCAAAGGAGAATGAAGTGACAGCCTATTTTGAATGCAGATTTTATTATTTCACAAGGAAGAAACACCATGGCTCCTTCATCAATTGTGGGTCTGACCTCCATTTGCACCATTAACATATTCCTCCGGGAACTTGATCGATCATACAATAGTTAGAACACTGCTAGCAGCCCTCTTCCTGCCTTTTTTTTCATTCTAGAGAGTTAACAGTCAAAAAAACGATTTGTTCAATTTCACCTCCTCCACTAGAAGCCCCACACAATCAAATAGGCCCCTATTCCTCAGAGTCACAAAAGCAATTTTAATGGAGTTCCAGAGTGAAAGTTCACTTAAACCATGAAATTAAGGTGCAAGTGGGTATAGCATGACTTCTTTCCCCAAAAACGGTTCTCATTGATGCAATGTCATCAAGAGCAAAAAATGGCAGGACAACTACCAGAAAGTATGGGCTCGTGTTTTGGATTCATCGAGTGCTCTCTGCTTTCAATTCTATCTCCTGAACAGGGAGTTTAGAAGGATTTGGGGGCAGGGAGAGGTGATTTCAAATAATCTTAGAAGATGAAATATAAAGGAGGAAAAGATAATCATTGCTCCATATTATTTTAGTTGGAATGTTTGCTGAATAACATCCAAGGATAATTCTAATTTATAAAGATGGTGGCCTATAGTTTTGCTCAATTTGACTGTCAAAATTGGGAGCCCACAACAGACACATAAAAGAAGAAAAAAACCATCAAACATAATATGGTCCCCTACTGCCTTGCCAGATTCACAGATCTTGGTAGAATAGTTGTGCATTGATATGCGACATGTGGCAAGCTTCCCTTTTGAATATTACCCTGTAAGCCATTGTGTTTATTCTTTAAAAAGTCCTGAAATAACTGGTGCCTCATGAGTCATCAGAAACAGGACTGCCCATTTAGCTGGGGGTGTTTAGCTTCTAAAGAAATCACCACAAAATTGATGTGATTCTAGACCACAATTTATGTCCTATGATTCTGCAACTTTCCTGCAAAGGGGAACAGTTCCATACAGTCTGTTGATCAGTGTGTTGGCTTCAGCTTGGAGAGGAAGTTATACAATTTAATACCATATGACTGAGAATAAAAAAGATGGGCAGCCGGCTTCTTGTTTCACTTCATGGATCAGCATTAATTGTTTCTTTTGAACCCACAGAGCCACATAGTGAAGTCATATGAAATAATAAAGGGCTAAGTATCATGTTTCTAGTTAATTTAACATTTTCCTGTTCCTCCAATGAGCTGCTACAATAAGCTAAATTTAACACAATTAGTCTAAAGTGACTTAGTGACTTATCTCTTCACCATTCTGTAGTAATATACTATTCTCGAATAATATAAAGACTTCTTTTATTAGGATTAGAGCAGAGATTCTTAATCTTTATGGTATGTCATGGGCCACTTTGGAGTCTGATGAAGCCTATGAACCCCTTCTCAAAATAAAATTTTATTCTTTTATTCTCTATAAAATAAAATACAAAGATTACAAAGAAAAACAAGTATATGGAAAGTTATCAAAAAAATTTTTAAGTTCATACACCCTGTAATGGTAAGGGAATTTGGAGGTTTTCCCTGACCCTTAATGGGCCTCGCCTAGAGTCCAACAAGAGACGTTTGATTAGAGCAGGCTTGTTTTTCAGGAAGACCCACAATTTTTGTTACTTTGCAATTAGGAAGTGGGTCACAAAGGTTATGATGTCCTCTGATCCTGAAGAAGGGTATATATACTTTGAAGTGAGGTTTTGCTTTGGAGCTCACTTATAGGAAGAGTTGCTTGATTTGGCCAGAAGAGACTCTGGGTAACCAGAGCCCCCCAGCTTTGAAAACCCAGATGTTGGTGCTTCTCTGTCTGGTAATTAATTATGTGTGTATGTAATGGTCAGACAGCTAGAAGCCCTTTCTGTTGTTGTTGGTCTGTTGAATTGTGTTCTTTTCTCTGTCTGTATTTTTTATCTGCTTACAATTTTTGTTTATATTTTCTGAAGTTCAGGGTGATGATTTTTTTCCCCTGAACTAAGTGAATTTTATATATATGTTTAATTAAAGATTCTTGACCCCTTTAAAATTGCTTTCCTTTAGTAGAGCAAATCAAAGAACCTGTGCTAGCAGCCATCCTGGATATGTTATGTTGCTTGCTGTCACAGACCCCTAGATTAGATATTATAAAGCTGGAAGGAACTTTGGAAATCATCAAGCTCATGCACATTTTACAGATCAGGAAATTGAACCTTAGGGATATGATGCAGCCTGCTCTTTCTTTGTTGGAAAAAAACTGCCCTTTTTCTCCACTAGAAGCTTCAAACTCTCCAAATCTCTTAAAAATCTGTGATTTCTCCATCCCTAAAGTTTTTCAACAGTGATGAACAAGAAGCATAATAGGTTGAATCTCACCAAATGAGCAGACAATTTTGCTCAAAATGATAGGAGAATTGGGGTGGGGGTGGAGATATTAATAAGAACCAGAAAGCATATGGGTTCTCAGGGAACTCTAATTCAGGATAAACAGATCCATTAGCATATCTTCCACAAATCATGAATTTAATTACCCATAGTAAACTTGTTAGCAACAACATTCTTCCCGTGATATGAATCTTGGAACACTATTATCCTTTCAGTCCATCAACAAGCATTTATTAAGAGCCTACTATGTGCCAGGTACTGTGCTAAATGCTGGGGATGTGATGAAAGGTAAATGGCAATCCCTGCTCTCACAGAGCTCACAATCTAATGGGGAGACAACACACAAACAACCATGTACAAACAAGCCAGAGATGGGATTAGCCAGGGATACATGAGGAAGGGAAGGCACTAGAATTAAGATCTATCACAACTGACGTTGAGAATCACCATCCAAGGGCAGCTGAGGAGGTTATGATGGGCAAGAACAGGCAACCAAGGGAACGAGAGAAAGGAATGAGCATTTATTAAGTACCTACTACATGCCAAACACTGTAGTAAGCACTTTACAAATAGAATCTCCGAAGGCAGCTAGGTGGCATAGTGAATAGAGCACTGGCCCTGGAGACAGGAGGACCGGAGTTAGCCTCAAATACTTGACACACTTACTAGCTGTGTGACCTTGGGCAAGTCACTTAACCCCAATTGCCCTGCTTCTCCCCCCTCCAAAAAAATATAAATAAAACTAATAGTATCTCCTTTGTTCTTTCCAATTCTGGAAGGTGCCAGTATTATTATTCTCCTTTTATGGCTAAAGGAACTGAGGCAGCCAGAGGTTCAGTTGCCCAGGGTCATATAGCTATTAAGTGTCTGAGACTGGATTTGAACTCAGGACTTCCTGACTCCATCTCCAGGGTTTTAGCCACTTAGCTGCCTCCAACTACAGTACAAAGAATTGTGACTAAGAAGCAATTAAGTGGATGATAAAGCAAATGTATAACCAAAAATAAGATGAGGCAGAACCAGAATGAGACAAAGGGATAACCAGTAGAGAGCCCATGTGCTCCCTGGTGTCCTAGCAACATCAAGCCACATCAAGAGTATGCAGAGAAGACCGCCGCCATGTTGGATGCTCTGGTAGCAAATTTATGGGAAAATGTGGATGAGGGACACGTGAGGTTGGCAGATCTGACTGGGTTAAGTTTCATGGTCGAATGGAATATCCACATCAGTGAGAACACACATCTGTTTGAACATTAGACAATAACCCAAAAGAATATTATAATAGAAAGAGTACAAGACTTCAAGTCAGGGAACCTACCTTAAAAGAGTCTAAAGTGATTTGTCCATTCATGATAATGTAATCATATGCTATTTTATAGTCATATAGAAGCTTGTAAAATTAGGCATATGCATGTAATTTTAAAATTAGGGTTAAAGGACTTAGAGCTGGGAAGAAGCTTTGAGATCATTTTACCCAAGGCAGTTTTTTAAATACTTTCTTTTTTCAGTTATCAAGCATCTATTTTTCCCCCTCTCACCTGCCCCCATTCACTAAGAATAAAAAGAAAGAGAAAGAAACACAGAAACTTTGTGTCATACAATCATCATCAAAAAAAAAAAAAATCCCTCCTTGGCAACATCCAAAATCGAGTTTCACATTCTCAAGATGGGGAAATATTCTTCAGTCCTTTAGTACTATGCTTGCCCATGTCCTTGATCAGAGTTCTCAAGGCTTTCAGATTTGTTCATTTTTGTAATATTGATGTCATAATATAAATTGTTTTCTTGCTTCTGCTCATTTCACTCTGTATTGGTTCATGCAAAACTTCCCAGGTTTCTATTATTTCTTAAAGCACAATAGTATTCTATTACCTTCACATATAGTCATTTATTCAACCATTGCCCATTTGATTGATGTTCCCTTAGTTTCCTGTTCTTTCCCACTACAAAAAGATCTGCAGTAAATATTTTTGTACATTTCTTTGTCTTTGATTTCTTTGGGATATAGGACTAGCAGTGGTATCACTTTTGTCAAAGGACACACACATTTAGCAACTTTGCGGGCAGACTTCCAAATTGCTCTCCAGAATGACTAGGCCTATTCATAGCTCTACCAACAACATATCAATGTACCTGTTTTCTGACAGCCCCTCCAACATTAATTCTCTCCTTTTTTTGTCAAATGAACAGCAGTATGGCAGAAATAAGATTTAAATTAATTTTGTACCTCATACCTTATACCAAAACAAGCACCAAATGGACGTGTACCCTAGATATAAAAGGTCACATTGTAAACAAATTAGTGGAACAAGGGAGAAATTACCTTTCAGATCTACTGATGGGAGAAGAATTCATGACCAAAAAAATGGAAAGCTCCTAAAAGATAAAATGGACAATTCTGATTACATGAAAATGAAAAAAAAAAAAGATTTTGTGCAAGCAAATCTAAGATCAGAAGGGAGAGATAACTGCAAAAAAAATGCTTGCAGTATGTTTCTCTGATAAGAGTCTCATTTCCAAGATATATAAGGAACTGATTCAAATTTATAAGAATATGAGCCGTCCCCCAATTGATAAATGGTCATAAATAAATATGAACAGAGTCCAAAAAGGAACTAAAGCACTCTATAACCATATGTTTTTTAAATTCTCCAAATCACTAATAGTCAGAGAAATGTTCATTTAAGTAACTGAGGTTCTGCTTCACGCTCATCAAAATGGCATAACTGGGGAGTTCTGAAACTTTTTGAGATTCCTTTGGTTATCTAGAAAGGTCTAAGGACCCCTTCTCAGAATAATGATTTTAAATAATAGAAGGAAGTGCTAAACTTCAGTTAAAGATTGGTGAAAATAAGATATCATTCTCCCATCCAAGTTCAGCCCTTGAAATCTATCCACAGACCACTTGGGTGGCCATACACTCTGAGTTAACCCTTGATCTAACTCAAACCTTTCATTTTATAGATCATGAAATTGACTTGCTAGGGAACTCCTTAGAAAAAGTCACTTCACCACTCTGGGCCTCAGTTTCCCCATCTTTAATATGAGAGGGTTGAAACATGACTCCTAAGGTCATTGCAAGTCAAAATATGTGAACTTCTGATCACAAACTTGCCCCAAAGCGGGGGTGTCAATGGATTACCAATCTAGTGCTGTCCCAGATACAGTGGGACATTGTGTGGGGCCATTAATGAAGAGAATAGTAGGGAAAAGAATAGTATTCTGTCTTTTGTTTCTCTGCACACCAGGAAGATGATGGGAAAGACTCCTCAGAAAATTACCTTTAAGCTATCATTCCATCTCTGCTAGGCAGACCACACTCTAGAGTTCTAGGTTTGCTGAGTCTTTCCCCTGAGGGCTAGAGAGATTATTGGTTGTGCTTTCTGCTTTCCAAGTACTGAGGCTCAGTAGATGTATGTCTCCCTCTTTTCAAGGAATGAAAGTTTTGAATCAAGAAGCTTTCGTTTCTATCAATGGTGGGAAGCTACTTCCTTGATCCTGGCAACAGGACTTTTCAGAATCCAGTATTGTTCTGAACCGAGCCGAGTAGAGTGTGGGAGAATTATTATTCTGTCTAATCCAAATGGCTAGAAAATACCTCAGTGTCAGTTACTATCTCATATTGCCAAGAATGGTTGAGCAGACACACTCCTAACAATCTCTAATAAGTGACAAAGCCAGGATTTGAATTTGTATCATTGGACTCCAGATCCAAATAGTCCTAAAGCAGATCTAGTCATGGCACTCTCCCCAGCAAACTTCAGGAGCTCCCTATTCCATCAAGGATCAAATGAAAACCCCTCTATTTGATAAGTAAAGCTCTTCACCACGTGGGCCAAACCTACTTTTCCAGTTTTTTATACATTACCCCTCTTCCCACATTCTCTAGCACAGTCAAATGGGCTTTGCTGCTGTTCCACAAACATGGAGCTCCTCAGCCCAACTCTGTCACTTTGTATTTATTGTCCCCATTCCTGGAATGAATTCCTCTCCCCACTTCTAGCTCTTTGGATCCCTTAGTTCTTTTAAAACTTTGCTCAATTACTACATTCCACACAAAGCTTTTTCTGTTTCTTCCACCAGCTATCCATACCTCATATAACTGGTAATTATATGAGCACCTAGGCTGTCTTCTTCCTGTGTGACCCTGAGTTAGTCACTTTACTGTCTGTCTCAGTTTCCTCATCTGTAAAATGGAGATAACAGAGTCCTGTCTGCCCCTACCTCCCCTAGCATTCAGTAGGATGAAGGACAGTCAGGACCAGCCTGTCAGCCCCTCTCTGCAGTTGCCTTTAAGTGGGGTAACTGCCCTTCCTGGCTTCAGGCTGCCATCACTTCTGCCCTCCTTCCTCCTTTCTCTGCTTCAGCTTCCTAGGTATTGAGCATCAGTCCTCCGTGCCATGTAACTCCAGTCCTTGAAACCATAATGCTCTTGGCTCCTTCTTTAATAAATTGGAGACAAGAATGATGTTTTTTAAAAATTGCCTTCTTCACAGGGTTGTTGTGCACCTCAAATGAGTTAACTTTGGAAAGCTTTAAGCTCTATATAAATGCCAGCTTTCATCATCATCATTAGCTAGCATTTAGATGGTGCTTTAAAATCAGCAGACTGCTTTACAAACATTATCTCACTTAATCCTCATGACACCCCTGTAAGAGAGGTACTCTCACTATCCCCATTTTACAGATGAGGAAAATGAGACCAAGAGGTTAAATGACTTGCTCAGGGCCACAAAGCCAATAAGTATCTGAGGTAGGACCTGAACTCAGTTCTTCTAGAGGAGATGTCCAGCAGGACCCATTATACCTCATAGCTCCATACACATTTCTATATGTACATGTCATCTCTCACTGTCTTGAGGTGCTGAGCACTTCATTAGGTACTGGGAATAAAAAGATGGAAATGAAACCGTATTTGCCCTCAATAGAATATCAGCATCTTGAGGGGAGGTCTTCTTTCATTTTGGTCCTTGTACTGCCCACCCACACTGCCCCCCATGCCTAGCAAAGCGCCTGACCCAGAGGAGGCACTTAGAAACCTTTGTTGACCAAGGATGCCTCTTGTGAAATGGTATTGAAAGGGAAGAGAGAAGATGAACTTGAGAAAAACATTCTACTACCACAGGAAGGAAATTCAAATCTGTCTTGTGCCCTTATCCTAGCAGACCACTAAGCAGGAGCAGGCTTTTGCTCTCTGCCCTAGGATATTCAAGTTGCTTTAGTGCTAGATGCAGAAGGCATTAAACTGGAAAGGAGATGGGCCATTCCCACTCTCCCCCATGCTCAGGATGTAGCCCACTATAATGTACCAAGGGAGAACAGAATCCATCATTAAATGATGCTCCTAATATCATGCTTTCAAGGTTATAATATTCAATAGTTCCTCAGACTCAAATACAAAATTTAAAACACGTATGAATGCCTCGTAAGTAGATCAATATTTATTGAACCAATAATGTGCCATGAATTTATATGTATTGAATATGACCATTTGGCAAATTTAGCAGGTAATAATGAAACAAATAGTTTCAATGATGTTTCTATGTGATTTAAAGACCATTGAAATGTGAACATAAGGCTAAGCTTTTAGATCAATTAGTGGTTTTAGCAGCTATTTTTTAAATCAGATTAGATTAGTAATTGTTTCTTTATATTCATCTCTCTCTATATGAAATTGAGTGATTATAGCAAGCTGTCATGTCTCTTCCTATCTTCCCCCAGCCTGAATGGTGTTAAAGCCCTTACCTTAACCTTACCTTAAATTGCTTAACCTCAGTGGTGTTTATATCCCCTGACTTCTCCTCCAATCCAATTCAATCCAACAATTTTTTCTTAAACCTACTAGGTGGGGGAGAGGGGGCAGGAGGGAGAAATATTTTAACACCAATAGTCATTCTATGATGTGATTTGGCTGCAAATCATGGAATGTTACAGTCTCTGAAGAATCAAAATTGTGAATCACCCAGGGGGCAATAGAGAGATGAATGGTGGGCACAAATGGGCTGTAGCACATTGCCAATGATGAATTACACACAATAAGAAGCATAAAAGATATCATCAAAGAGATGTATGACTGGAGAAGGAGGTGGCTCTGTCATAGAAAGGGAGCAAGCAATTACAGATGGACAGCTCCCATACTGCACTGGGACCCATGGAATTTTCAAACACCTAGAGGAAGGCTACCAGCTCTCTGGGGTAGACTCTCCACAATGAGGAATTTTTTAGTGGACATTGAAATAAGCTACACAGGATGAAAATACCAGAGTTCAAAGGGACCATTTCATCCAACGTTCAATTCAACAAACAAACATTTATTAAGCACCTGTTATGTCCAACAAATGGTCACCCAGCCTTAGCTTGAAGGCTGTGATAAGGAGCTCATGACTTCCCAAGAGAATTCATCTCGTTTTATCAATGACTCTAATTGTTTAAAGAAAATTGTTTCCTCACATCAAACCTAAATTGGGCTCTTTTCAACTTTCACCCATTATATCTAGCTTTACCTTCTAGGTCTCTTTTCCCCATGACACTCTAGAAAATTCATAAAAATGTCTCTCTTCCTTCCCATTCCCTCCCCAAAGTTTCTCTTTGCCTGGCTAAGCATTCCTATTTCCTTCAATCAATCTTCATATGGATTCTACATTATTTTGAGCACACTCTTGTGGATGTTCTTGAATGTATCAGTGCTCTTGTTAAAATGTGGTGGCTAGAAATGAACACATATTTTACAGATGGTCTGACCAGGACACAATTCAACAGGACCATTGCCTACCCAGTCAGTCCTAAAGATGTCTCTCATAAAATAGTCTAAGCTTATTTTCTGTTATGTCCCACTATTGGCTCATGCTGACCTTGAAGTCCCTTTGAACCTCAAGATCTTGGTCAGAAGGTACAAAAGGATTATGTTCTCAACTGTTGGAAAGAGTCCTCACAGCAATGAGATCACAGACCCATTGAAGAAATATGGAAATATGTCTAAGTCACTGTGCCAGGCTCTGATGTATCTAAAGGCAAAAAGTGATATAGTCCCTGCTGTGAAGGACATCAAATTCTACTGGAAGGACTGCAATGCCCAAATAAGTATGAAGAAGGCAGTAATGGGCAGAAGACAAAGGCAAAGTGCCCTAGGAAAATTTGAGGAGGGAAAAATCTCATCAATAAAGACCTGACAAAGGAGTTGGCACATTAGCTGAGTTTTGAAAGAACAGAAGCGTCCTCTAAAAAATGGAGATAAGGAAGAGGTATATTCCAGGCATAAAAGGCATGGTTGGTCCTTGACCCCAAGTCTCATGGAACCCCTGCTTCATGAGATCATTGGAGGGTTAAGGAGAAGCTATTGAGCCCCAAGTCAACCCCTGACTCTCTCCTGCAGACATCCCACATTAACAGTCAAGGATCGATGAGATCTTAACATGGGAGTAATAGACAGTTTTATTCTTTCCCCAAAAATTAACCAGAAAAATCTAATTCACCTCTCTGTCCATCATGACCCTTCCCAGAAGGAAGGAAGCCTGCCTGCCTGCCTTCCTTCCTGTCCTCTTTCCTTCCTTCTTCCTTCCTTCCTTCTTTCTTTCCTCTCCTCCCCATCTCTCCCTCCTCCCCCTCTGTTTACATAAGGGAATCATATCCTTACCTATGGGTGCTCTGCCCAGAGAAATATAAATTTTGATCACTGAAACCTGACAAACTATCTTGGGTTTATGAGCTAGATTTGTTAGGTTTTTTTTTCCTCTTCCCTAACTACTGATTCCATAAAAAAAACCAAAAAACTGGGACAATTAACTCTTTTGCCCCATGGAGTTTCATTTATGGTTTCTTGAAATATAGCATTGGAAAACCACACTTTGATAAAAATCTCATTGGGAGTCAAATCACAAGCTATTTGACCATACCTTAAACCCAAATCACTCTGTCTCTCACTGATTGGTCAACAATAGGCATCAGTCCAAGCTTCACTTAAGTCACTGTTTGGCCTCTGAAGGCTCAGAGTGAGGGTAAATAGCAATTATTTCTGTTTTGGACAGAAACCCTGAGAGTCTTCCCCTCCCAGATTGATCTTTTTTACTAGGTAAAAGAGGCCATTTTTGCCTCAGTTCTTACCTAGCCTTTAACTGAATGGGCATTGCCTCTGACAAACTGAGACCTGAGAAAGACTTTCACTTTTTAAGTGTCTCCCACTGTATCCAAGGTCATCTCTAGTCATCCTGATCTATATCTTACCATTGGACCTAGATGGCTCCAGAGGAGAAAGTGAAGCTGGTGACTTTGCACAGCCCTGCCTCACTTAAATCCAATTCCCTTGCAAGTAAAGACATCACCTTTCTGATGTCACTGGTTCTCTTTGCAATGGAAGGACAAACAACAATAATAATCCCAGTTAATACAACAAATTGAATGTCTAACTTCCCCAAACTTACTTGTACCATATTTCCATGTCAAATTAATTATATTTCTAAATGAAATACTTAATACCATTCCAGAAACAGTGTGTCCTCATAAGTATCTATTTTAAATGTTTTTGTTGTTCAGTCATTTCAGCTGTGTTCAACTCTCTGTGACCCCACTCAGAGTTTTCTTGACAAAAATTCTGGGGTGGTTTGCCATTTCCTCCTCCAAGTTATTTTACAGATGAGGAACTGAGGCAAACAGGGTTAAGTGACTTGCCCAGGGTCACACAGTTAGTGCCTGAGGCCAGATTTGAACTCAGGAAAGTGAATCTTTCTGACCTCAGACCTGCCAGTCAACCAACTCATCAGTCCCATTTGAAACATTATAGAATACTTAATTGTGGAATTATTTACATAATAATAGTTTACACACACACACACACATATATATATATAAGTAACTTTTTCAGGTTTGCAAAGTGTTTTATGAATATTTTACTTGTTTGATCTTTACAACTCTGTAAAGTAGGTGTCATTATCATCCCCTTTATACCAATGAGGAAACAGAGTCTCAGAGATCTTAAGTAATTTGACCAGGGTCACACAGTACCACAGTCCCTGAGATGAGATTTGAACACAGGTCTTCCTGAGTTTGAATCCAGAACTCTGCTAATTTTTACAACAGCATCCTTAAACATACACACACACACACACACACACACACACACACACACACACACACACACTCCAAGAATTCTTCCAAGATTTCAAATGTTCTCATTTAAAACTGTTCATGTTATATTGATATGCAATATCAACAAGTATGTGTCTATATGTCTTTGTGCCTATATGTTGGGGATGGGGTCAATGATACAACAATACAACAATGACCCAACAAGAGTCAGTGACACAATAAGGGGTGAATGAAGGAATCAAAGGGTATGATATGATTTATCTCTATAGCACTTTGTCCTTAAATGAAGCCATGAGAACTCTTACAGTCCCTTCTGTTCAGCATTCTATAATTTCACTTCAGAATGGACTTTTTTACAGCATCTTTATTTATCAATATCCCATCCAGCCTCCCCTCCGCCCAAAGGGAGAGATCTACATTCTTAGGCCAGTCCACAGTTGGTATGAAAAAATAACAATAGTATACAAAGAACAAAAAGCTAGGAAGCTTTGCCTCACTCATAATGCTGCATATTAATTAGTGGAAAAAGCTCTAGATTTGGAGGCAGGGACATGGGGCCACATCTTCATTCTAATTCTTACTATTGATGTGACCCAGGATACCTTTCTCCAGTTGGCCTCAATTTCCTTATTTGTAAATTTAGAGATGATCTAATTGACCTCCAAGGCCCCTTCCAAATATAAATCTGTATCATGATCCTATACAATCTGAAACGTACCCAGGGCCTACTGTGATACAACTCTACCTCTATATTCCTCGGCTCCTATTAAGACATATGCTGTTCATCTTTCACTAGCTGGTCATCCAACCCATGTCAAGTTCATTGTACTGCTGATCTCTGCCAAGATACCTGGATCCTACCATGCCCCACCCCACCAATGAACTTTTTTAAAATATAGAAAAATAAGGGGCTCACTTTGAGAAGTGTTGTATGATTTGACCAGATGAGACTCTGGGCAGCTGCTGAGAGCCCCCCAGCTTTGAAAACCCAGATGTTGATGCTTCCCTCTCTGGTAACTGTGATTTTGGTATTGATAATGGTTGGACAGTTTGGAAGCCTGTCTGTTTGATCTGTCTGTATACTCTGAAGTTTGGGATGCTGACCTTTTCCCCTTGAACTAGGTAAATGTTGTATGTTTGTTTCATTAAAGTAAGCTTAAACCATTTTGAGTTGCTTTCCTTTTGAAAAGCAGATCTAATAACCTGTGTTGGCAGCCACCCTAGGGATATTGGGGTGCTTGCTGCTAAAAAATGGTGATGAGGGATGGGATCTGCTGAGTAAAAGGAAAGTATGGGGGCTGGGATAATTGTTTGTTTCCCAGTTGTGGTAGCTGTGATTCTGTGAAGCCATGGAGCAGGAGAGAATGGCCTGCATGCTGACTTCACTGAGCTGAGAGCAGGAATGGTGAGCTGCCTGCATGGGGACCTGTGGAGAAGCCTGGAGCTGCTGCCTTCTGCTGGAGGAGAAGGAACCCAGGAGTTTGGAATTCAGCCACAGGACAAGATAAGGACTGTGAGGCAAAGCAGGGGCACTGAATGTGTTTCCTTGCTGCATCCCACAGTTTGGGACCCAAGAGGAGGATGGACTTGTGACTGTGGTGGGTGGGGTGAAGTACCATGGACCCCCAAGAACCCCATGTTGGTTTTGTTGCCCAGCCCCCTCTCTGGACTTGGAAGCAGGGGCTGGGGCAGTGTTATGGGAAGGACACACCCCTCCTCCCAAGAGAACTTTATTTGGACTCTTGTTTTGAAATAATGTGATAATGCTTTGTATTTTGTGTTTAAGGCCCAGTGGCCACTTTGGTAACTTTAGCTATACCTTGAAAATATGACTTGAGATGGTTAGTGCTAATTGAAACATAAATTGTCTATGCTATGGGCATACTTAGTAAGACTTTATGGAATAAGTGGCTGATTGTACTTTGAATACTTTGAGATATTGTTACTGATAAGAAACTAATTGAGTTAATCAAGACTTTGCCCCATGAGTGGAAGACTTTGACCATGTACTTTGAAATTATAGATGTAACTGAGTTAACTTTAAAAAAATTTAAAAAATAAAATAAAATATAGAAAAATACCTACACAGAAAATTATACTGTGCCTTTAAGAAAACAGATCCTGTAGAGTCACCTAATATAACAGATGAGGCACTGTAGCTTAGTAGGTAGTTAACTGGAACTATGTCCCTGAAGAAACTGGCTGTTTCTTCAAAAATAATAATGATAGATTAAACTAATACTATCATAATTAGTAATAACATAATAATTAGCAATTTACTTTATTAGGTTGATTATGGCTTTACTGACAAAATAATTGATTAGATACTAATTAAATTATTGAATTAATAATGATTTTTAGTCATTAAAATAATGTATTGTATTGATTGGTGATTAATTTGATTATTTTTATGACAGAAATCTGTATTAAAATGTGTCCTTCATTAATATGTCCACATACATATAATATATACACGCACATATTCTGACACACCTCACGAATCACCACCAGATGTTTAACTAATAAATTAAAACTAAAAAAAGGGAAGGGGGAAGGGATGGGCGGGGAGGGAGGGAAGGGGTTGTAGAACCGAGGGGATAAAATTTCCATGTTTCATCTTGTAAGAAATGGCATCTTTCCCAGAGCTACATTGGTGTAAATAACCATAATAACCACAACAATAACATAATGATACCAATTATTAAGTATTGCAATTAATAATTGTAGAAATCAATAATTATTCATAGCAATCATTATTATAATTAATGATAATTATAATAATAGCAACAACTAACATTTACATAGAGCTTACTATGTGCCAGGCATTGTGTTGAGTACTTTACAATTATCATATCATTTGACCCTCACAATAACCCTGCAAAGCAGGCTGTTCGTGCCCAGGGACCTCTCCAGAACTCTAAGTTTCAGGGACAGTCAGTGATCTGCATTGGTACGTGTATTTTCCTCACCAGGAGTGCCCTATGTCAACAAAATCACAGGTCTAGACCAACTATGATAACGTTAAAACCAATAATAACAGATGCTTCTATAGCATCTCACGGTGACAGGACCAAAAGAGGGCTTAGTGAATTTGAACTAATTTGAGAATGAGTAAAATGTATGACTGTGGCTGAAGTTATAGATCAATTGGAAGTTAGCAGATTGTGATTTAATTTAATTAAGGAAATGCTATTCTTTAAAAGAAAAAAAGAAGTCCAGTGCCTTGTTAGTCTTAGTAATAACGTTTCAATTCTAAACAATAACTCCCAGAGTAATACAGCCCATTGTTACACAATACACAAAATCGAAATGCTCATAAATAGATTGGACTGTTGGTCCTGATTCACAAGGATGATTCATGGCCCAGCACTGCTGTGCTTAATCACATTAGCAGACTTAAACATGAGGTCATCCCCACCTATGGGAAGGAAACCCATGCTAGGAAAGGTTCCTTGCTGGAAGGTAGTTGACCATTCTGATAGAGACCCTTCCCCGTGACAGCCAAAACCAAAATGGCCAGATCTGACTGCCAAACCAGCTCAGTTCAGTTCAGTTCAATTCAATCAACATTTATTGAGCTTCTCCTCTGTGCCAAGCGGGAAAGACAAAGGCTGTAGAGAAAACAATATTAATACAGTAATTAGAGCTGTCGACTTCATTTAACAAGGTTACAATTTCAGGAAATCTCACAGCCTTTTTGTTTTGTTTGCTTTTATGGAAGAAAAATATATGTTTTATGGCTGCAAATCATGGAATACTGCAGTCTCCAAAGGACCCAAATTACAGGTTGCCCAAAGGGCAAGGGAGGGATGCATGGTGGGTGTAAACACACTAAGCTTATTATCAATGACTAATTGTGTACAAAAGACCATGTAAAATATCTCATAAAAGATATATGTAGCTGTTAAAGGGGATGTCTATCTTGTAGGGGGAGAAAGGGGTAACAGATGGACCAGCTGCAGGGTGAAGTGGAACCTACATAATCATTTCCCACCTGGCTGCTCACCTGGATTGTATCTTTGTTTCCAGTAACCCATCTTCCTGCAAGGTGACTTCATCTGAAATGCACACTTCTTCAGTACTCCTGCCCTTCTGACTGGAGGGGGTGGGGTGGTCATCAGAGAGCTCCTCCCACATCCTCTATTTAAGGAGGGGGCCTAAGGCAGACTAAGCATCATTTCCCACCTGGCTGCCAGATGACATCCTGTCTTCACACCAGGTATCCTCCATCTCTCCCTATCTAGCCCCTTCTTTTTCTTTTCTTTTCTTTTTTTAGATTTAATTTGCTTTATTCTACTCAATTCATGCTACAACCCTCCATGATATTACCGAGCAGCCCCTTCTTTTTCATTTTCTTTTTCTATGCTGTCTCTTCTTTTAGATTGTGAGTTCCTTGAGGACAGGGACTGTTTTTTGCCTTTTTTTGCATTCCCAGCATTTAGTATACTGCCTGGCACATATAGCAGGCACTTCATGTTTGTGTTGTTCATTTTTCAATTGTGTCTAACTCTTCATGACCTCATTTGGGATCTTCTTGGTAAAGATCCTGGAGTGGGTTTGACATTTCCTTCTCCAACTCACTTTACAGATGAGGAAACTGAGGCAAGCTTGCCTGGGGTCACACAGCTGTGAGACCAGATGTGAACTCAGGAAGATGAGTTTTCCTGATTCCAGACCCAGCACTCTATCCATTGCACTCCCTAGCTGTCATCACTTTATTTACTAAGAATTGACTAAACATAAAAAAAAGAAATAAACAAATGTTAAAGTTGAGATATTAAGGAAATTTTCCCTACTCTGTGCCTCTTTTCCCTCCTCCAAAAGCCCCCAAATTTTGGATGGACTCCTCTTGCCTCCCAGTGGAGGATTTATGGAAAGGCATGGACAAGAATCGCAAAGGATAAGAGTGTGGGGACCAGTTATGTGGACACATTATTGGAGAGTTACAGTATCATCAGGGAAATATCAGATTTACCAATGCACAGGGATGGGGATGGTTCTCTCCTACAATTGCAAAGACAGAGGGAACTCATAGATGAGTAAATACTCTACCAGCGTAGGTCAGTGCCTTCTCCACAATTTGTAGTCTTAGAGAATTGTCTAGAGCACTAACACATAAAACAATAAAAATAAGGTAAGCACGCCTTGGGAAGGGTTGTTGCTCATTAGTTAAACCCAACTTCCCTTTTAAAACTCGGACAGGCTGTCACATTATTCTGACACTGTAATTTATTCCCCCTTGCCTCTCACCATTCCTCCCCTGCTAGTATTCCTTAGAAACATTTGTCTGCTGCTTTCCTCTGCATTAATTATTCAGGACTATGTCTGGTTTCTCTTAAAAGGTTTGAGGCAGAACTATTAAGTGATCTTTGAATTTGTTTATTCTGGTTAGAAAGTGTTTGGAAAATGTATCTCTAAATATGACCTTTTGACAATCTCTAATTGACTATTCGATTGTTTGGTTGTTGTATTCCTCAAGACTCAGCCCAGCCCCCACTTCCTGTCCCAAAAGCCACAAGGAGACACAAATGACTTGATAATGCAGTGGGCGACAGTGGCGCAAGAACCAGATCAGAAATTTAGCACATGATTCATTCATGGGGGTCCCCGGAGCAGAGAGGTCCTCATCTGTCTATTCCTGCCCCACCCCACCCCCCTTGAGCTATAGGACTCTTTCCTCATTGGGATGCATGAAGAATCCCCCTGCATCCACAAAAACAACATGGCCAATGCCAATATCAACAGTGTTTTAATCCTCCATTCTAGGAGGAGCTAGAGAGAAAGATTCTCTGGGGAAGAAAAGAATCCTTAATACCCCTGAGGTGGGAGATTCATAGAATCAAACATTCCCTGTTGCCCTTAATAGAAGTGTATGGAAATGGCTTGGGAGTTTTTTGGATGAGGAGAAAGGGGCATGAAGTAAAGGAAATTTCCTTAATATCTCAACTCCCTTTTTTTTTAAAGGTGGAGTGGGAGTAAGGGAGATTTCTTCATGATAATTCCCATGATGCTATGAATCACGGGGATGTTTTAAAAGACATCTTATGACCAGAAATCATTAAAGAGAACCAAAGTTTCAGAATTGGGTTTTAATTTGTAAATTCAACCATTCCCCCTTAAGTTCAGCTACATTAAAATAGCCTGACTTCGGACCCCCTTTTCTGGGAGAATGAAAAGCACAAAGTTTCTCTTGGAAAGTTGAAAGTGTTCAGATGTGCCACTAAGCCATAGACACGGCATCAAAGATCCGGGTTTCATCTCCAGCTTCTACACATTAACCATAGAATCTTTGGGTTAAGCAAGTGGGAAGACTGCCAGGATACATAGTGCTATTTGATATTGTCAGCATTAAGAATCATACTTAATAAAATGCTAAATCCTCTGGAAACCCTTCACAATCTGGCTTCCGTTTAATTTTCCATTAGAATTTCTCACTCTTTCCATTCATGTACCTGCCATTCTAGTCAAACTGGCCTGCCTGTAATCTACCACACAGGACATTCCATCTCCTTCCCTCCTAGCTTTGTACAAGGGATCCCCCATATTTCAAATATTCTTCCCCCTCATTTCCTCCCTATATTACACATAACTTCCTTAAGAACACAACTCAGGTGGCACCTCGTACACGAAGCTTTTCCTAATCCCACCACCACTTCTAGTTGTCAATGTCCTTGCCCTCTTGAAATTGATCATAGTTACTTATTATTATAATTTTTGTGCTATAAACTATTTAAAATCATAATTGTTGGGGCGGCTAGGTGGCGCAGTGAGTAGAGTGCCGGCCCTGGAATCAGAAGGACCTGAGTTCGGATCCGGCCTCTGACACTTAATCCACACAAACAAAAACCTAGCCTTGTAACCTTGGGCAAGTTACTTAACCCCAATTGCCCTAAAGGGGCGGCTAGGTGGCGCAGTGAGTAAGAGCGCCGGCCTCGGAGTTGGGATGACCCGAGATCAGATCCGGCCTCAGAAAATGAGCACCCACACATAAATAATGACTAGCCGTATAACCTTGAGCAAGTTACTTAACCCCAATTGCTTTAAAAAAAAATCATAATTGTTTTATTTCATATTAATTTACTATTATATTAAATTTATTTCAATGACAATGAGCTAACATTTATATAGCACTTACTGTACACTAGGCATTTTATAATTATTCTCTCATTTGATCCTCACAACCCTGGAAGGTAAATGCTCTTATTATCCCAATTTTACAGATGAGGAAACTGAGTCAAGCAGAGGTGGAGTGCCTGGTATTACACAACTAGTAAGTGCCTGAGGCTGAATTTGAACTCAGGTTTCTATTATTATTATTATCACCATATTCTAAATTACTTTGTATTGATTATTATATTCTTTATATTTCTTTTTTATGTTTTATCCCCCCAGTCATGTTTCTATCCCCCCCAGCAGAATATAAGCTCCTAAAGGGTTACTTTGGGTTGGATTTTTTCTTGTATCCCCTGTGTCATCCATACTAGGCTCTTAATAAATATTTGCTGAATTAAATTTAATTAACCATCACCCCCTCCAACTAATCAGCAGTCAGCCAGTAATGAATCTTTATTGACTGACTGGCTGACAGTACAGCTCTCTCCCTACCAGGGCTGGTTTCTCAGAATCTCCCCTACATTATGGAGGGGGGCATCTTTCCTTGGGACAGTCATCCCAATAGTTTGCCAGTGTTTTTAAGCACCTAGCAAGACTTTTCATTGGTGCAATTTTAACATTCCTTCCAAGCAGGGTCAGACTGGTGCTTTGGGTGGAAAACTCAGTCTGCTCCAATTCTAATACACTTGGTCACTAGGCAGAATTGCCAGGAGTGACAAGGACACTGCTATTTCTTTCTTTTTTCCTTATAAAAATATAACCACATTTTAAAGGGGGTGGGTGGAGAACATGTGCTTTCTGTACTAGAGTAACCTCACTTCCAAGGTTGCAGCATGCTGTTGGTCTGCAGTATTAGGATTTAAGAAGATTTTGACCCAAAAAAAGATTGACAATCAATGAATAAACATTAGGTGCCAACTATTTGCTAGGCATTGTGCTGGGTGTGAGGGATAAAAAGATAAAAGTGAAACAATCACTGCTTTCAGGATTTGTTTTCTCTCAGGAGTGACAACATGCACAGAAATAACTATACTGCTCACAGTCAGTATAGTTATTAGCTATATATCTCACCTTAGCTCAAGCCCCCATCAACACTCACTAACACCACTGCAATGACCTCCTAGTTGGTGTCCACTCTCCTTCTCCAGTCTCTCCTCCACACAGCTGCCATAGTCATTTCCCTTAAGCACAGGTCTCATCACGCTTTTCCCCATCTCAATAAATTCCTGTTGCTCCCTATTACCACTAGGAATAAATGCCAGTTCATCTGTTTTGGCTTTTAAAGACTTTCCCAACCTGATACCATCCTGCCCTTCTAGCATCCTTATAAATTACTCTCTTTCTCTTACTCTATGGTCTAGACAAATTAACTTTTTCATTATTCTACATCTGAACCTTCACCTCTATTTCCTCTTCCTCCTCCCCATTCTGTCCTTTGTTCCTTGTTACTTCATCTTGCCAGACCCAAGCCTAGCCACCCTTCTGGCCTGTTCCCCACCATGCTGCTCTGCAGGGGCCACCTCCTTTCCAGCTTATCTTCATATGTTGTCTTACTTCTTTAAGGGCCAGGATTCTCTTGCTGGATTGTTTTTGTAATCTCTGTGCTTAACAGAGTGCCTAATAAATGCTTGCTGACTGACCTACTGCCTACATTAGATCTAAGCTTCCCCACCTGCCCCTCTTGATGATATTCTCCAGTCGGGTTATCATCTTTTATGGAATGATAAGAAGAAATGTCTTTATCCTGACTCAAGCCTCTTTCCTGGTTGACCCTTAATTGCCTTTCTCTAAAGAAAGCATTAAACCATCCTTTCAAATCTCATTTTGCTACTCTTTCAAGTATCAACCATATTAAGGTTGCAGAATTTCCATCCTAAGAACACTATTGCAAACACAGACATTCTAGAACTTTCAACTTTAGTAACAAGAGAATACGATGGATGATTTAATCCTTACTACCTCCCTGAGGAAATTACTAAAACTTCAGTACCCTTGTGTTGGAACAGAAATAGATAACTAGCAGACAGAGAACCAGTAGAGGGGGAAAAAATTCTCCCACATTTGTTTGCAGCATTCTTCCAATTAGGTATGTATTCAAAGGTGTCATCTCCATCCTCAAAGGCTTCTGGGATCCTGGCCACCTTCTGAATGGAAAGTGCTTTGGATGTTATAGTGTAATCATTTCCATATGGCTCAGTTGGAAAGGGATACGCTAGAAGAAAAATCAGCACATAAACATAAAAAAGGAAAGCAGCTCACCAAGAGATCACAATGAGAACAAGAAGTTAGAAATCAAAACACTGAGGCAAATAATAATAATTCCTAGTGTTTAAATAGCACTTTGAGGCTTATAAAGTAGTTTATCTAGGAAAGGGAGAGAGGTGGGGAAGTTGGATTGCAGCCCACCTCAGGAAACATGCTTGGGGATGGGCTAAGGGGACCATTCCACAGAGGATGAGCAGTACTGAGTCTGAATCCTGGCAGCTTCCAATGAGGCATGTGCTCCAGCCTCTCATTCCACCAAAGGCTTCTGGTCGGTTCCCATGTGACCCCCCCCTCCTCACCCATGGAGGGAGGCTGTGTCAAAGAGAATCAGGCACAGGACAGTAAGAGCTGCCTACTCAGTAGGTTCATTTAAGGCAAAGACAATATCTACTCTCACTGTCTTCTTCCTTTCTCCTAAACACGTGGCTTGGGATGGGTGGGACGGTGGGGGGGCGGGGGATGGTATCGTGGTTGTTCAAAAATGGCAATGAGACCATGTCTAGGTGAGCCTGATGCTGGCTGTCAAAGCCCCACCTGCCTCTTCTGTTTCATGTTTGTCTCTCTAACTACAGTTGACTGAGTGGTGATTTTGAAATGGATGCTCATACCCTTGGTGGCAGCGCCACGAGTTGAAAGGTCAGGTGTGCCTGAGTCTTGGTTCTGGTAGCCTAGGGAAAGATACTACACAGTTGTTACAGCATTTCTTGGAATGGAAGATTACCATTGACAAGAGAATGAATCCAAGCCAGACCCCAGCTTGCCTGAAGATGCATACTTCAAAGGAATAGTTCAGTTAGTGCAAAGCTAAAGAGAAAGGTTAAATAATTGTTTAGCAATCCCATAAAATGTTTCATGTTTTGGCCAGGCATGGTAGTACAGACCTGTAAGCCCTGCTAAGAAAGACTAAGGCCAACAGATCACTTGTTTTGGGGATCTCTGAACTGCATAGGCCCTCTGTCAATCGGGTGTCCATACAAAGTCAAGCAACAATATGGAATATGGTGGACCCTCAGGCAGAGGACAGTCAGACTGACTGAGGAGGGGAAAACTAGTCCAGATCAGAAAGTTTCCATGTCAATCAAGAGTGAAATCCAGCCTGGGCAAGGTAAGCAGAGCCATTCTCAAAACAAAAGAAAGTTTCATGTTGTGATGATTTGAATATCAGACTCCTGGGAGAACATAATAGTTCTGGATTTGTGTTTCATGTTAATGTGTTCTTAAGAGGTTCTTGTGTTTTTGACATGTCTTTTGTAGTGGAGGAAACTGGTGGTTGTACCCTACTTGGCCTATTTTGCAGATTGAGTGACCTTTCTAAGAAGAAAGCCTCCTAATCCCTTTTGGTAAGAAGGCAGGCACAAGCAATTCCTAAGCTTTGCTTAAGACATTATCTCCAGGGTTCTGGAGTAGGGATATAATGAACTGGAGATGATGAAAAATAACGTGATCTTTTTCTTTCGAGGCCAGGGTCCCCCAGATCTGAACCCAGTCTCCTTATACCTAAAAACTGAGCCATTATTTGGAGATGGTATCTTTAGACTCCCCCCCACCCACCATGGGCTAGCAATAATACATATACATTATCCCCTTGCCTCACAATCCTGTAAGGAAGAGATGGTAGTTGTTAGGATCCCCATTTTATTAACAACAACAATAATAACTGATATTTATTTAACACTTTAAGGCTTAATAAGTACTTTGATCCTTAAAGAAACCTTGTGAGATGGGATGATCCATATTATTATCCCCATTTTATAATGATGATGATGATGGTTGACGTTTATGTTGATGCTGTTGTTTGTCATTCACTTTGGAGGAGAACCAATGGCATCCCAGAGAAATAACCTGCACACACTTTGGATTTAAGTGAGGCAGAGTCAACCAGCCTCACTCTCTCCTCCAGGGTCATCTGAGTCCAATGGTAAGACAAAAGTAAAAATGACTAGTGACGGCCCAGGATGCACCAGATGACCTTGGCATCTTCAATGTCTAGCCAATCTTTAAGCACTCCACATCGCCTTCTTAAGCCCCCTTCATGACTGTTAGAACAAACTTCTCATCCTCCCATTCCACTGGGGGAAGTCTTCACATGCTTGGTTTAGACACCCCCCTGATTCACCTACAGGTTTGAGGCTTGTTAGTTACCCTCAACCGTGTTGAGCCCATCTACCAAGACGGTTTTATTGAGGTGTGACCCCTACACATGCTACCACTTCTTGGAGCCACAGGTGAGAGTTGGGTGACAGATGGACACCAAAGGTGGATGTGCAGCCCTGAAAAGGACGTGGCAAGTCCTCACGCCAGAGGTTCTAGTCCTCCCTGAATACCTTGAACATCTTTACATTGACATATGGTGCTTAAAGGTTAGCAAATCTCTTTATTTAAATAATCTTATTGCCTTTCTTCCACACCTCACCACTAAACTGAAAGTGCTCTTTGCAAGATTTCAAGTAGGTCTCCTAGCTCTTCAATCTAATTACCTTTTCTCAGTTCCCATCCTTCTTGACCTCCTAGAAGCTTTTGACATAACTGACCACTCCCCCCTCCTAGACATTCTATTCTCCTCAGATTTTTTTTTTTTTGCATTACTCTCCCCTGTTTTTCCTCCTTCCACTCTGCTCATTCCCTCTCAATCTCATTTGCCTATTTATCATTTATGCCCAACCCCTTTGTAGAGGAGGACCCCAGGACATTATCTTAAATCTGTTTTTCTATTTGCTACACTCTCTAGACTAATAGTGTCCAACTCAAAAAGAGATGAATCCCTCCCTGAATAGTGACTTAGAAAACCAGAAATTAACTTTTATCTATGTTCCATTGGGGTGACTAGGTGACACAGTGGATAGAGCACTAGGCCTGGAGTCAGGCAGATATATGTTTAAATCCTGCCTCACACTAGTGGTGTGACCCTAGCAAGTCCCCTAACCTTGCTTGCCTCAGTTTCCTTATCTGTAAAATGAGCTGGAGAAAGAAAAGGCCAAACACTCCAGTATCTTTGCCAAGAAAACCCCAAATGGGGTCATGAAAAGTTGGACATGACTCAACAACAATAAATCTAGGCCCCAACAGAAGAATATTCATTATAATTGGAGATCAAAGATGTTCATGAAAAATTTCCTTTTGTGAAACAATGCAGCTAATTCCCAATTAGTGTCAATAATGAATGCCCTGAAGTGGCCACTTGCATTATTTGAATTCTCACTGCAAATTTACATTTGGCTGGAAACAATTAGCATACTTTACATAATTATAACTTTAAATAGTGCAAATTTGAATACATTGGACCACCCCAGAGGACTAATTATTGAACTCTTTAAGACTTGGCTATAATTGGGGAGGCTAGTTGGAGCAGTGAATAGAACATTGGCCCTAGAGTTGAGGACCTGAGTTCAAATGTGACCTCAGACATTTAACACTCAGACACACACACTTAACTGTGTGATTTTGGGCAAGTCACTTAACCCCAATTGCCCCTCAAAAAAAAAAAAAAAGACTTGGCTGTAAACATGTAGAAACTATTAAAAGTGCACTAACTTAAAATTTTCCATTCCAGTCACTCACAGTAATATCAGTTACACCTCCACTTCTGAAATTCCTTTCCACATATATAACAGATAAAATATTTATAAACTGTTGTTGTTTAGTGAATTAGTCATGTCTGAGTTTTCATCACTCCATATGGGATTTTCTTGGCAAAGATACAGAAGTGGTCTGCCATTTCCTTCTCCAGCTCATTTTACAGATGAGGAAACTGAGGCAAACAGGGTTAAATGATTTGCCCAGGGTCACACAGCTAGTAGGTGTCTGAGGTTTAATTTGAACTCAGGTCCTCCTTGACTCCAGGATCAGTATTCTATCCACTGAGCCACCTGGCTGACTCAGATTACAAATACCAAACGTCCATAAATATGTGTCAAAAAAATTATGGGAAAGTAAGAGCATCTATGCAATGATGGCTATTTTTAAATTCTACTCTCATAAAATGATTCCTTTCATATATCACACTGATTTAGAATAATAGAATTTAAGCATTAGAATGAACCTAAGTCATCATCTAACCAACTCCACTTCCTCATTTTACAAATGAGGAAATTGAAGTACAAAGAGGTGGAGTCCGCAAGAATTAATTATAGGACCTGGTTTTTAAGCCACTTCCCTACCCTCCCATCCACCTTACAATTTGTGTGACCTTTTCAAAATCACTTCTCATTTCCTGAGAACTGGTTTTCTCATCTGTAAAATCGAGGCCCCTTCCAGTCGTAAATTCTATGAGCCGGTGACTGATGGACCATATGTTATGCAGGGGATATGTAGTGGAGACTATACTTGAGTGAAGGTCTAAATCCCCATTGTGTGACTGCTGGGTCATCCAAGTGACGTATTAGCCAGCATATTCAATGTGAGCAAAATCATTAGACTAGAAGAAGAAGCTGGAAACATTCAAGGAATCACCTTCATCTTTCTCCATTGTACAATTTTTAACAAATCTACATATCCAATTTCAAGAGGTAAGCCTGCTTTTAATGATAAGGCGTTCTTAACCATGTGTAAACATGTTTTGGCTGAAGTAGAAACTCTGTCTAAAGTCAACATTAGGCAGCTAATCTTAATTACACCTGCCAATACAGTAAATATACATTATTGACCTTTTCATTAATCATGCCTGTTGCACTTCTCATATCCCAGTTTACCTAGTGGTAAAATATAGATAATAATGCTTCTATTCCTAGAGAGAAGGGACACCAAAATCTAAGGGGGGCAGCTAGGTGGTACAGTAGATAGACCACTGGGCCTGGAGTTGGTAACACATGAGTTCAAATCTGGCTTCTGACAATGACTAGCTAAGTGGCCCTGGGCAAGTCACTAAACCTTGCTTGCCTTATCTTATAAAATGGGGCTAAAAATAGCACCTACCTGCCAGGGCTGTTGTGTGGATCAAATGGGGTCATAATTGTAAATCATTTAATATGTTGTCAGACACATAATAGGTACAATATAAATGTTAGCTCATCATCATTCTCACCCTTAAAATGAAAATAATTATAGCACCTTCTTCATATGATAATCACAAGGACCAAATTAGATAATGTATGTGGAAGGCTCAGCAAACCTTAGAGTGCTTTTGTCATTAGCAGCAGCAGCAGCATTGCCTACCCCTTTCCACATATTGCTCCAGAAATGGTAATAAATCATGTGGCCATTCATCTACCCACTGTCCCTGTGACTTCCCAAACCAAAACATCCTTTATGGCCTCTATTCCCTTATCTATTTATATATAGATATATAGATATAGATATGCTGTCTCTCCTGGCTAGAACATAAGCTTCTTGAGGTCAAGGACAATTCTGGTTTTGTATTTGTATGCCCAATGCTTAGCACAGAGTGCATAGGAAGTGCTTAATGAGTGTTGTTTTATTTTGTTTTCATTTGTTCAATCAAGGGCTATCTGGCTGAGCAGAACAAGAAGGGACACATTTGAAAATAAAGCGAAAAATTGTGATCCATCAAAAAAAACTAAAAATTGAGAAAAACAAAACTACTTTCACAGATGCTGACATTCATTATGAACATGAATCAGAAGGAGGATTTTTACATTCTATTTTATATTTGCATTGCTCTAATTTTCTCAGCCTGATGTTTGCTAATTTTAATATATCACTAAAATTTATTGATATTTGACAAGGGACTTGAGAATTGTGATGTGATTCAGTGTGAACACATGCGTTCTGGTCTCACTGCTGGGTTGATTTTTTTCATTGTTGAGTAGTTCCAGCATGAAGGCGTGCCTTCTTTTTACAGTTAATTAATATGTATCTGTGGATTACTTTTCTCTCAGGGTTTTTGCGGGGGACTATTAGTGGGTTTTAGATTTATGTAGTCTAAAGTCTAATTTTAAAGCACTTTGCACTCTTAGAAGCATAACGAGAATGATTTCTATGAATTAATAAATACATTGGAAAATAAATAATAAGCTCTGAATTATTAGAGAGATCTTCTATTAAGGTGTTACAAGGACAAACGTTAGGAAGAAACTGAGTGACTTACAAAGTAGCTGAAACCAAAGCATGAAATGAGAATCCCAAATTCATATTATGGGAGGGAGGAGGGATAATCACAAATTTAATCCAAGTCCCAAAGTCTATTGATATGGGATCTTTCCCTATTGGTGGAGATGAATGACCCACACCTGCATGAGGGGCTTTCCTCTCTTTGGACTTGCTCTGGGTCTTCAGTCTCCTCTTGAGATTCTATGGCTTCTGCAAATGCATCTGCCATTTCTGGTCTCCAGCTTCCAGAGAGAAGGTAGAGAATCCCAAACTCACTTCATGTATGATAAATGATCTCTCCAGTCTTGTTAAACTCTACCTTATCTTCTCTTTTTCCAGATCCTATCTTCATGATCACTTCCCAGGTCTTTCTCACCAACAAGAGTACAAATTCAATTTTGCCTCCCCTTTGGCGTTTACCAAAGCCTATGTTTGCTCTTCCAGTCAAAAGTGGGTTTGAGGGGTAGCTAGGTGGCGCAGTGAATAGAGTACTGGCCCTGAAGTTAAGAGTACTTGAGTTCAAATCCAGCCTCAGACACTTAACACAAAAACTACCCGTGTGACCTTGGGCAAGTCACTTAACTCCAATTGCCCTCCAAAAAAAAGGCAAAAAAAAAAGTGGGCTTGAAAAATAAGAAATGTTTGTCTTATTAACCAATAATTAGGTGTCAGCATCAACAAGAATGCCTCTCTAAGAGAAGGCCTATAAAATGGAAAGGTCTAGAATGCTCATAGGGTTAGGGACTCTAACAATACAGGGCAATAACTTCTCTGAAGTTTAGAGTTTTAGTGAATTGCTGTGAGCAAGATTAAGTGGCTTACCCAGTGTGTCACATAACTGGTATGTGTCAGAGACAAGGTTTGACCAGATCCCCCTGGCTATCTTTCTTGCTTTTTTTTTTCTTGCTTTCTTCTTTCCCTTCTCTTCCCTCAATCCACATAGGGTACCATACTCTTGCCTGTGGATGCTCTGTCCAAAACCTCACAAGATATCTTGGGGTTTAAGGGCTAGAGTTCTTTCTTAAAGGACCATGCCTTAAACTCAAATCACTAATCTATTTATTGGCCAATAATAGGTCCCAGGCCAAACCCCACTTGGTCGTCATTTGGGCCTTGATTGGCTCCTGGTGAAAGTAAATGGCAACTGTTTCTGTTTTGGTCAGAAACCCTACTAGTCTTACCCTCTAAGATTGACTTTTTTTTTTTACTATGTAAAAGATGCCATTTTCTGCTTCATTTCTTATCTAGTCTTAATCATTGAATAGGTGTTGCCTAAGTCAAATTAAGACCAGTTAAAGACCTTAGCTTAAAAAGGCCAAGGTCTCCCATTTGCATCCAGGGTCGGCTCCAGTCCTCCTTATCTATATTTTGACACTGGACTCAGCAGGCCAGAGTGGAGAAAGTGAGGCTGGTGACTTTGCACAGCCCTGCCTCACTTGAATCCAATTCACTTGCATGTCATAGCATCACCTCCCTGATGTCATAGTCCTTTTTGAGAACAAAGGACAAGCAACAACAACAACTATCAATTAATAAATTCTTACTATGTTCCAAGCATTGGGATAGACATTGGCGATATATTTTTTTTAATTAAAAAGGAAACTCTCCATGCCTTCATAGTTACATTTACTAAATAGTCCTTATTTTTCTGTCATTTTTGAAACAATAGCAAGCAAAATCAAGTATTTATAATAAAAATTTAATTGGGGTCAGGAAAAATAGTTATTGTTATTTACTTATTAGGCATATCAAATAGCAATTTCAAATGCTTTAACTTAATTAGAGCAGACATTCTTAATAAGGGAAAGGTCAGTCAAGATAATGCAAGCAGCACCCAAAATTCCAAGAAATGACTCTGCCAGATTTTGAAAGAAGAGATAGACACAAAAAAGGTCACTCTTTTTGTCCCTTAAGATTAAAACCTGAGTACCTTCCTCAGGAAATTTATCCTAGTCATGTGTTCTAAAGATCGTTTGGAGCTGGAGCCCATGCCAGGTTTGTGCTTCTACTCCACAATCTTGGCTCCGCCTCTAAAGATCAGACTGTCAACTTTGAACATAAGGAACAGTAAAACCACAAGCATTTGGACAACTGAAAAGTCAGTTTGGGTAGATGGGGGCAGGACAGTGAAAAGAGTATTGCTTGTAGCATCAGAAAACCAGGGTTCAAATTGGTCTCTACCACTTGGGTAAGTGAAGCCCTCTCCGGGCTTCAATTTACTCAACTATGTAGTGAAGGGCAGCTGTGGAGTACAATGGACAGAGTTCTGGGCCTGGAGTTAAGAAGAACCTGAGTTCAAATCTGGCAAGTCCCTTAACTCTGTTTGCCTCCTTTTCCTTATCTGTAAAATTAATTGGAGAGGGAAATGGCAAACCACTTCAGTATTTTTGCCAAGAAAACCCCAGATGAGATCACAAAGAATCAGACATGACTGAACAACAAAACTTTGTTACTTTTAAAGAACAGAGGACTTATTTTCAGAGAGATGGTGGACCACAAGTGCTCCATGAAAGCATATAGTTTCAGATAGAGCCGATGTACTGATTTGTTTGAGGCAGCTAGATGGCTTGGTGAATATAGCATTGGACCTGAAGACCAGATAGACCTGAGTTCAAATCTAGCCTCAGACATTTACTAGCTGTGTGACCCTGGGCAAGTCATTTAAAGGAAAGAAGGGAATAAACATTTATATAATACATATTATAGGTCAAGTACTATTCGAAGTGCTTCACAAATATCTGATCCTATGTAAGATCTCATTTGATCTCATTTAACCTCTCACTGTCTTGGTTTCCTCTTCTGTAAGATGGGGATAATAACAGCATCTCTGTATCCATACAGGCCAATGACTCTTCACTGGGATCTGTGGAAATTGTTATCACAAAATGAATTCCTATGTGCCATGGATTGGAGAATTTTCCGGCCTTAAAATTACATACGTTTAGATAATAATATCAGTATCCCTAGTGGTTGTAGTCTCATGTGTTTTGCCCTAGGACACTGCCTCTCATGCTTACCCATAATTAGAACTAGACCTACAAGTTCCAGCTTCAGTGGATAGATAAGAATCATTTGTAATTAGCATATCAAAGCACCCGCCAGAGGATTGCTGGCCTGTGCTGCCCTGTGTCATTTCATGTGTTGTGTTTAAGTGAATTTCTAAAATTCTTAAAAATCATTCATTCTGTCCTAGGTACACATCCTCCTCCACAATCCTACTGACATTGTTCATTTGCTTAGTGCAACCCCCTTTTCACTGATACTGTAAAGGTAAACATCAGTTCATTCCCTCTGTGAATCATCACACGTTCTCAATCAGTGAACCTGGAATTAATGAGGTTTGCCCAACTAATTTAACAGCTACATCACCTGCGGATTCACCAAAGAGGTGCAACACCTGGAAGAGAAACCCCAGGTGAACAAACAGCAAAAGGATCCGGCTTCCTCTCCCTCTGAATTGTGAGTCAAAATACTGTGCGAGCAGAGACTTAAACCCCAGTAGGTCACACCAAGAATGTCCTACCTTATTAAAGGGCATTGTGCTCCTGACTTCAGCAGAAGGCAGTAATTAATATTCAATAAGCTATTTCTTAGAGAAAATCCAGGATCAGCAGATACATGCTGTTATTACAATGCATTATTGTACCTTACCTTATACCTGATACATGTAAAATGGGGGAGGGAGAGAGAAAAAGTTAAGGGTCAAGAGAAAGCTCCCACATACACAAAAGAAAAAACTGTTTACAGCATTGGTTTTTTTGATAGCAAAGCAGTGGAAAGGAAGTGTATGCCCAGGAACAGGACAATGTCTAGGTAAAGTCTGGTAGGAAACCATGACAAAATACCATCTAATCCTCAGAAGATTCAATCTAACTCAGAAGTACTGACTATGAAGAATTCAGAAAAACTCAACTGGAGAAACATTTTATGAACAGATGCAGTAGACAGGACTGAAAGAAACATGAACAAACATGACAGGACTGAAAGAAACATGACCACAATCTTGGAAAGTATAATAACACTGAAAGACTTCAGAATTCTAATCAATGCAGGCCAATCTAAAACAGAGGACTGTTATCTGTGTGCTTCCTGACTCTTAGAAAAGAAATCAGTGTGGAGTGAAACATACATTTTCTTTAGTTCTTTCTCTCTTTCTTTTTTCTTTGTATAAGCAGGTAATATCTTCCCTTCCAAAACCCTTCCCAAAAAGACTAAGACCAGTCTCATAACAAACATGGATAGTCTAGCTAGACAAATTTCTATATTGGTCATTTCCAAAAATTTTGGCAGAAGTTGGGTAGTGCGTTAATCTTTGATCTAAGACATAGTGTTCAAGATTATTGCCAAGGTATTAAATTGTTTTTCTTGACTCCACTAATTTGTTACAAGGGAGAGTTTTGTAGGGTAAAGGTGGGCAATTCTTCAGATAATGACACAAAAAAATGAAAGAGCATCAATAAAAATTTAAAATAAAATAAGTGAACTCCCAGGCTCTCTTCCCACTCAATATCTCTTCTTACACACTTAAATTCCTTCTACTTCTTTGCACTAACTGCAACCTGGCTCTTCCCTAAGGATCACATGACTGGTGACCCTCTCTAGTACTGACCCACTCTTCCCATGCTTTCTTTCAGATCCTAGAGGAGTTAAAATGCTCTGTGTGCTACCACTAGTTCCAATACTTCTTTCTGCCTCCTCCATTCACCAACTTCTCAACCTTCAAATTTCATGTCTTTGGATTATACAAGCCTCTTCTGATCCTCTTCCCTCTCTGTCTTCTACACCACTAAGACATTCTTAGTTCTACACCACTACACATTTTCAATGACTGGGATATCTGGTTTAATTGACCTCTCCCCCAACCATCCCCCTTTACCCCCAGATTTCTGACAGCTTGCCCCCTCGGTTCCTTGAACTCCTCAATAAGGTCTTCTTTTAGCAGACTTCAACCCAATGAAGTGTTCATGCTTTGGTCTCACCATCTTGCAAACTACCCTACTTCCAAGACCGTGATCCCTAAAAACTCGTGTTCTGACCAGTTTCCTGTCTTCATCTTTCTCTCTCCTTTAATCCTCCCTTAATATTCACTCATAACATCTCTCTGTCTTTGTCTCTGGGTCCTTCTGTCTTTATAGATAGATATAGATATACACATATTATATATGTATGTGTCTACACATGCCAAAATAAAAACCAGAGGGGCGGCTAGGTGGTGCAGTGAGTAGAGTGCCGGCCCTGGAGTCAGAAGGACCTGAGTTCGGATCCGGCCTCAGACACTTAACGCACACAAACAAAACAACCTAGCTGTGTAACCTTGGGCAAGTTACTTAACCCCAATTGCCCTCCAAAAAAAAAAGCAAAAAAAAAAAAATAAAAACCAGAAAACTCCAAACTATAAAAACATGTGTGTGTGTGTGTGTGTGTGTGTGTGTGTGTGTGTGTGTGTGTAAAATATATAATAAAAAATTTGGTCAAATGTTGAAATGTTTTTCTTTATACTGCTACGAGAAAAAATACGGCAAAGGATTGAATGCGCTTTCTGTTTTATCAGCCAAGACACTCTATTAATGAAACTCAGTACTTCAGATAAGAAGTAATCAAGAAGATATTTTCAGTTACCTGTTACAGAACTCACAATCACACTGGCATAACATGAAATTAAACAACAACCCTCTGGTCAGTATAAATTATAATTACTCCAAAACTCATTTTTATTTTCTTTTTCAAAAGTGGCTTTTGTTTGTTTTTTATTCTTGATATTCTCTATAGTAAACTCTCAATTTTCTCTGAGCAGATCATATGAGTTGGAGATTAGCTATAGTAAAGCTGGCTTTCAAGCCTTCATTGCCAGTTTTCTAATTATGCTTAAAAATTTGCTGACCTAAACAAAGCCTTTGTTTGTTCAATCAATCCCATTCAAATGTAAAAGTAAACTCATTTTTAAGTAAAAACAATTATTAATTTATCATTAAATATATTTCTAAGAGAAGGTATGCCAAACCAGAAACTGAGTAGCAATAAGCCAGACCCCAATTTCAGGCTGCCATTTTGCATACCCATCACTGAAGGAGCAAACAAAGGAGATATTGGGGCAGGAGAGAAAGACAGGAAACTCCATCTCTTCAGGAGGCAGATCTCTTCAGTATATTTTCATGATTTGATTGGGATTTTTGTGAATTTCCCCACCAAAAGAAACACCAATATAAAAATACCAAGATACATTTCCAAAGCAAAATATAAAAGAATGTTTCAATTGTATGCCTTTTAAGAAAATTCTTGGGCAGCTAGGAGGCAAAGTGAATAGAGCACTGGCCCTGGACTCAGGAGGACCTGAGATCAAATCCAACTTCAGACACTTAACACAAAAACTAGCTGTGTGACCTTGGGCAAGTCACTTAATCCCAATTGCCCTCCAGAAAGCAAAAAAAAAAAAAAAAAATCTATTGCTTAGATAAACAGATTATTACATGATTGCCCAGTGAAACTGAATTGGGGAAGCTTAAACTATCTACATTGCATTGAAACATTAGAAGGAAAATAAATAGTATAGTCAGTTTTCTAGGGTTTAGAGTCTAAGACAAATGAATGTGTTTTCCAAATATCCATTTCTCAGAAATGGCCTCATCATATTTGCCCCCATTCTTATCTCCCCCTCCAGTTCTGATAGGTGATCTTTTGCATCGTCTGGACCAGATCCAAGCCACTACAACATGTTCCCTTGTCTGCCCTTTCAAACTCCCCCTTCTCAGTTATCTTCCCCTGTTAGAATGTAAAGTCCTTGAGAGCAGAGACTGTCTTTCTTGCTTGTATCTGTATCCCATGAGCTTAGCACATAATAAATAAGCATTTAATAATGCTTTATCTTTATCCAGGTCTTTCCTAGGTGTGTACACAAGGCAGTGGTGGGTAATTGTGAAGAAAAAACACACCCACATTTGGGTGTTGATAATAGTAATAATAGCTTTAATTTACATTGCATTTTAAGCTTTTACAAATCATATTCTCTACAATAAGCTCATAACAGAGGTAGTTCTTGTAGAGTTAATCCATTTCCTGACACCCACTTAAAGGCTAGTATTACTATACAATCTTTATAATATGATTTTACCTTTTCATATAAACCACAGCAGCCAAGATAAGTAATGCAATGATATTTCCCATTATGTTATTTTCTTGGCTCCAATACATCATCTATACCAATTATTAAGTAAGCTGTCATTGATTATATACTCACATTTATTTTTAGGGTCAATCATCATGTGTTTAATTGCTGCTACAAACCCTCTACTTCAACTAAATAACTTATTTTAGTGGCAAATTAGTCGGTATTAACTATTCAATTTAGTTCAATGAAGGTAGGGAGATTCCTTGGAGGCATAATAATACACAAGCATGGAACTAGGACCCAGAAGATTCGAGTTCCAATCCCAGTCCCCACCCTAAACTTACTGGCCGTGTAAATGTGGATGAAAATGTGGATTGAACCTCTCTGTGTCTCAGTACCTTCATCTGTAAAATGAAGCTGCCTCTATCTCGAGGAATTGTGAGATCAAGGAGGTAAACAATATTGCACTGCCAATCAGAAGACTTAGTTGGGTCTGATTGTAGCTCCATCACTATGTAACAAGGTCAATTTGAGCAAGTTAATAAACCTCTTGGTGCTAGGTTTTCTTCTCTTATAGACAGCTGTCATGGAAGACCCCGACTGCCCCTCTCAGCTCTAACATCATAGTATTCTATAAAAATGAGATGAAGCACTTCGTGTGGGCACATTATAGATTTCCTGACATATCATGATAGACATAAAGTGAATATACATAGATACACAAATATAATGGTTATTGATGCTAATACAGGGGAAAAACATACACAGAATCAAAAACACATTCATAGTTTATTTTGAAATTAATTAGATGAAGTTTTGTTCAGATTTTTTAGTCATTTTTAATTGCTTTCTAAATTAAAATTAACATCTTCTAAAACACATATAGAATAAAAATAGGGGAATGAAGACCAAAACCATCTGGGTTCAAAAAAATCAGTTTTCTCCATAATTAAAAAGTTGTCATAAATAGTCACACATACACACACACACGCACACACACACATGCACACATGCATGCACATACAGACACATATACATCCATACAGATATATATACACACCAGACCTGGATCATATGCAATCATCTTTTTTATGATATTATGTTATGGAAATGTTCATTTTATTCCATAAATTAAAAATAAAATTTTAAAATAAATAAATAAATCAGGTGCGGGCTTTCACAGGTTAGGAAGTTCCAAATGAGGAAAGGTTTGCAGTTTCGAGTCTTGAGCATTGACTATGGCACTGAGTGGACCAGCAATTTGCCAAGGGAAATAAGACCAGTGTGTCAAAGGTGGTGGAGTTTGTCCCCAGGTCTTCCTGACTCCAAAGCCAGCTCCCTCTCTACTGAACCACACTGCCTCGAACCTAATATCTATGCAAATACAAATGACCAAGAAATGTGTATGTAAATTTCAGTGACATAAAATCGACTTTTTATATCAAATACAACATAATTGGCTGCAAAAGACATCTCCTTAATTTCTGCAATGTAATCAACTATAAATGGAGGGTGTTAGTAATTCTTTCTTTGTTATAGGTGGAGAGAATGATTTCACTTATAGGTGATGCATGTGCAGAATCTACAGGGTCATTGACCCATTGGATTATAAACTTCTTGAAGCCAAGGATACTTTCATTTCTTTTTCCTTTGTTTTCCCAGCCACTAGCCAAGTACCTCGAGTGTGATAGTTGCTTAATAAATGCTTATTTCCTGGTTGACTGATAATGTTTAGTGGAGAGACTCTTGAAACACTTTATGATATTAAAAATAATGATGAGATCCTACAGATATTCCTGCTTCTGGATGGCAATGTACCGATTGCACCAAGCCCCAGAAAACCACCAAGCTTCCTATAGGAAACCTAGGATTACTCATAAGAATTGTCTATTATCCACACAGGAAAAAGCCAAGTAGATGGAGAATGCCTTTTGTTCAGATTATAATATGAAGCTGGATGGATGAACTGTAGAGCTTGTTCCATTCATACATATAACTTAGGCAGAAACTAGAAACAGGCAATGCACTGGGCCTAAAATAGGATAGAAGGAGAAGAAACTGGAGAGCCTTTGAGAAATTATGCAGTGCCTTTCACAACCTGCAGATTCTCCCTGAAACAAAACTCATTATCGTCCTTCCAGTGAAGTTGTAGGGGTAAGAAGCAAGGAACACTACAGTCTCTGAAGAATTAAAGTGACAGTCTCGAATAGAGAGGCACATTATGGCCAGAAACATGACAGCCCACAAAGAAATGCACAGAAAAAACGGTGCATAGTAAATCATCATTGAGATGTATGATCAGAAGAAATGGAGGTGGGACTATCCTATAGTGAAGGCTACGGATGACCAAGAGTTGACATGCTGCATTGACATCCCTGTGGTATCCAGACTCTCAGTCCAGAAAAATTGTGGAAACACCAGGAGAAAAGTTAAGGAAGCTATTGGTTACACAGGATACAAAGGGGTGGCTGGATTGCAATCTGTACCCTTGCACAGAAGATCCAAATCCAGTAAGAGTAAAGGATCAGAAGTAAAAATAATGTTAGGATTGAAACCATAAATGTATTCATTAAATTAATCATATTACCTAACCTGCGTATCAAATAGATTTTTCCATCAATGAACGAAATATTCAATATTTCTTTCATTTTTTGTTGTTGTCTAGCATAGTCCAAGGGTTTTCCTGGCAGAGATACTGGAGGGGTTTGCCATTTCTTTCTCTAGCTCATTTTGCAGATGAGGAAACTGAGGCAAACAGGGTGAAGTGATTTGCCCAGAGTCACACGGCTAGTATATGTTTGAAACCAGATAAGAATTCATAAGACTGAGTTTTCCTGACTCTAGGTCTAGACCTCTATGTACCTAGCTGCCCCTTTTACTTTTATTCATATTTGTGGATAGATGGAGAGAGAGAGAGACAGAGACAGAGACAGAGAGAATGAAGAGATAGAAACAGAGGAGAGATACAAAGGGAGATGCAGAGAAAGAGGAGAGACAGAGAGAGAGAGGAGAGAGAGAGAGAAAGAGAGAGAGAGAGAGAGAGAGAGAGAGAGAGAGAGAGAGAGAGGAGGGGGAGAGAGGGAAAGGAGGGGGAGAGAGAGAGGACAGAGACAGAGAAAGGAGACAGAGACAGAGAGAACGAGAGACAGAGAGAGAGGAGAGACAGAGATAGAGAGATACATACATTATATGTATATATGTGTGTACACATATATTATGTACATATATATGTATTCGTATGTATTTGTGTGGTAGTTTTTTGGGGTTGTTTTTTTTTTTCCACTACCCTCCTGGGTCTGCAAGAAGTTCTAGAAATTTAGCAATCAATCAATAAGCATTTTTTAAGCACCTACTAGAAGACAGGCACAGTGTTAAGTGCTAGGGATACAAAAAGAGGCAAGATAGTCCCTGCCCTCAAGGAGTTTGCAATCTAATTGAAAGACCACAAGCAAACAAATATATGCAAAGCAAGCTCAAGATAACATAAATAGGAAATAATTAAAAGAGTGAAGGTTCTGGAATTAAGAAGGGTTTGTAGGCTTCCTCCTTAAATCTTCAAAAAATAAATTCTGGGCTGACAGTAAGTCTATTCATGGTGATGTTATTCTTTCCCCATTTGTTTTGGCTTGTGTTGGGCCAGAGCAAACACCATTGGTGCAGCTTGTCACCACCAAAGTGCCCCACAATGTTTGAGATTTGTTGCCACTAATTAAGGTTTTTATCATGACATTTTTGTTGGCTGGACAAAGTAAAAAGGAATTTCCAAGTTATAGTTGTTTTTATTTTGTAATTTTAACGTATGATCCTCTAACTCTTCAGGTTATAAAATACCCAAGCAATGAGTATTGTTTTTTTTTTTGGTTGGTTTTTTTTTTATGAGCAAGGGAAGTAATTGCAGCTTTTTCAGATGTTTACTCTACATAATAAGGACCAGATTGGACAAGAAATGTGTTAGTGGCCCCAGGCCAATTGGGAGATTTACACAACAACATTGCAAAGGCTGTCACAATTGTCCCTAATCAGTGTGGGGGGAGAGGGAGAGGGGGGCCTTCTGAAGTCGCTTTGAAACTGAACTCCCATTACATTTGTAAATATGTGTGTGGGACATCAAAGGGCCCAGTTCATTCACTCTGCTTTTCACGAAGTGGGCTGTAATTTGACCTCCCCCAAAAAACAACTGCTCGGCTTAGTTAGAGACTCAGCCTGCCTGCCATCATAGTCTGTTGACCAGACCACTTTGTTTATTTGCAAAAAGCCAGCCCCAATGAATGCAGCAGTTCAGGTAGGAGTGCATCCCAATGAACAGATGATGTAATCCTCTCTCATCCAGGTCCATCTTTGACATAATCATTCCTCCCTAATTTGACAGAATAAACAACAGAACGCAACAGGCCAAGTTTAAATCATGGCTCAAAGAGTTTAAAGGTAAGGAAAGAGGAAGTTTGAAGCCACTGGCATGTGGCATTCACCTCTCCATTTGGCTATTGAGAAAATATCACAGGTCACCTTTAGACTCATCCTTGGGAATTGGTATATTTTTAGGATTTGAAAGCCTGCAACATCCCAGGGTCCAGCCTAAACAATAAGGCTGATTATTAAGAATGTAAATAATGCATTAAGTTGTCCTGTTGGCATGCAAGTAAAGGAAAAAAGTGTCTCTTCTGCCCCCACCCACCCTCAAACCACAGAGCACTACAGCAACCCTCTGCGGTATCTGTTGACTTTGAAATTCCCTTTTGTCACACTGAATCATCTAAGTCAGTCACCTCTGAGCCCGCCTGGAGGTTGGAGTCCTAATTCATTCCGTTACTGCCTCCCACATCTCACATTCCTTTTGAGTAGGAACTCACCCCACTCTTGCCCCCAAGCGACATTCCCCCCAAAACGGTTCTTTAATGTTATTCTAATTTAGCTCAAACAAAATTCCAAGAGAAGGAATTTGACACTAAGCCAGCACCTTGCCTTTTTATAGACCAGAGCAGAACCAATATCTGCTTAACATCTTTTTGTAGAGTTGCTCTTGGTGTATACAGGAATACTTTAAAAATATATTAGATAAGAGTCCAAAAGAAAAAAAAAGGTCAATTCCAACACATAATAAGTCTAACAACCTGAGGGATCACGTGTGACTTTCAATAACAGGAAACATGAAGATACAAAAGGCAATTCTCAGTCTCTTGTGACCATGATAAAAGTCAGTCGAGAAAACAAATGGGAAAAAATATATCATTCCACATAGTCAAATATGAACATTGCACAAATTTAAATCTCATCACTAGGAAACCTATTCAGTAATATACCAAGAGCTTTGAAGAGTGACTAAGCATTGGCAGATGAACATTGACAAATGCTTCCTGACAGATGGAGTCACTGACTTATCAGCTGAGCAGTGAGAGCTTTTTCTTGCATGAGGCCTTCATTATTATAATAGCAGCTTACACCATAGGGCAGCAAAAGAATCTTAGAAAAGTCATGAAGAGCCGGAAGAGTGGAAGAGCGGGAGAAGTGTCAAGAGAGGAGATAAGCGGGATGGCTAGGTGGTGCAGTGAACAGAGCACCAGCCTTGGAGTCAGGAGGACCTGAATTCAAATCCAGCCTCAGACACTTAACACTTACTAGCCATGTGACCTTGGGCAAGTCACTTAACCCCAATTGCCCTGCCTTCCCCCCTTCAAAAAAGAAAAAAAATGAATAGATTCCAGAAAATGCGAAGCGATCTCTGTCAAATTTCTGCAAAGGATTGCTGAATAAATGGGTGGTGAACTTTTGGAAAATAATGCAGTGGTCATTAAGAGCCAGAATAGGTTCACTAAGAACAAGGCAAGTTGGCCAAACTTCATATCCTCTTTATAAACCAGGGTAGAACCAATATCTGCTTAACATCTTTTTGTAGAGTTGCTAGTTGCTATCAGTCAATAGAATTTGTAGATCCAGGAAAAGGAGAAAAGGAGGGTGTGTGTGTGTGTGTGTGTGTGTGTGTGTGTGTGTGTGTGTGTGTGTATGTGTGTAGCATCTTGGTTTCAGCATGTCCTTTGACACCGTTTCTCATGGGTTGCACATTTTGGAAGAGGGGTGTGCGGGTTAACGTTTAACGGGTGGGGGGAGGAAGGAGAACTCTTGCCAAGACACACTTTTAAGTTTAATCTGCATTATTACTTCCTTCATCACCTTTTTAAGTCTAGACAATCAACAAAACGATAAATCAAATCCTGATTTGTAGCTTTCTTTGATTTCCAAGGTGTAAATGTTCTCATTGAAAATTTAACAGTTGGCTCTTCCCTTGAGCTGGCTCCAATACACTAGTTGGGATCTTAGCATAATTAGGTCAATTCATAGTCAGTTGATTAATCTTAGTCAAGGTGTTGATTAATGGAGCTCTGTCAGCCTATAAGCTATCCTCTCTCCTAACTTTCCTATTTCTTTAAAGAGCATCCAGTCACCTAGATTTAAGTGAGGTGGAATTGCACAGTCATCAGCCTCACTTTCTCTTCTAGAATCATCAAAGTCCAGTGGAAAGAAAAAAGTCAGGAAATTGCCGATGGCCTAGAAAGCAAAGAATGACCTTGGCATGTTCTCAGCATTCCACAGAGCCTGCTTCGGACACTTTCATCACTGTTGGAACGGTGATGACCATTCCACTGGGGGATGTCCTCACATGCTTGGGGCAAATATCCCCCTAACTCACTGCCAGGTTTGAGGCCTGTTGATTACCCTCAGCCTGGTTTGGGCCACCTGCTGAGATGGTTTCACCAGTATGGGGTGTTCAGGGAGGGCTAGCTTTGAAAACCTTAAAGCCCTATGTAAATTAAGCACTATTATTATTAGTTTAAACCCTTGTCAGCAATTACCTGGTGGTTATGATAGCTTCCTAACTGATTTCACTACACAAAGAAGGTAGAAGCCTCTGGCTTCAACAAATCATTCTCCACCCAGACAACAAATTGGTATTCCCAAATCAGACCTGACCATGTTTCTCCCTTTTTCAAGGAGGTTGGTTAGCTCCCTAGTGCCTAGGATTAAGTGCAGGCAGATTCCTCTGGCATTTAAAGCCCTTCACAGTAGGGTTCCAGCCTATTTTTTCCAGGATGATAAATAGGAAAAAAAAGGCATTAATTAAGCATTGACTTTGTGCCAGACACTGATAACATGTCAGTCCCCTTACACACTTCCTGTTCCAGCAAAACTCACCCACTGTTTCCCATTCGGTTTGCACCCCCTCCTTCCTTTTGGCTTGGAAAGTTCCCCCCAACCCCATTTCCTACTTGACTCACTATCTCCTCCTACAGGAGGCTTTCCCTGATTTCCTCAATTGTGAATGGTCCCCTCAAAAGCAATTTTGTATTTATTTATTAATATACTTTAATCTGTACATTTTTATATCTTTTTGCATCTGCATACATGTCATTCTCACCCCCCTTCCCATCCCACAATATAAGGTCCTTGAAGGCATGAGTTATTTCACTTTTGTCTTTCTTCCCCATATAGCATATGGTATATGTTGCTGTTGATTCATTTCAGTCCTGTTCAACTCTCTATGGCTCCATCTGGGGTTTTCTTGGCAAAGATACTGCAGTGGTTTGTCATTTCCTTTTCCAGCTCATTTACAGATAAGGAAACTGAGGCAGACAGGATAAAGCAACTTGCCCAGGGTGACCCTGTTAGTAAATGTCTAAGGCTGCATTTGAACTTAGGAAGAGGCGTCTTCCTGATTCCAAGCCCAGTGCTCTCTCCACTCATGTAGCTGCCCTATATGATTCACAGCAAACACTTAATAAAACCTTATTAAATTTGGATTGAAAATTGAACTTTGGAGAGCAATCTCTAGTAACATGCCACAGGGATCTGTTCTCTTCAATACTTTCGTCAGCGTCTGACAAGGACAGATAGTATGCTTACCAGATCTGTAAATCACATCAAGCTAGCAGGGATAGACAGAATCAGGACTTTTACAATCTATAACACAGGTTGACACCCTACTGCCTATGGGTCATGTTCCACCTGCTGCTCTTTCTGTGGCCCTCAAACTAAGGATGTTTTTTCATATTTTTAAATACACTAAAACTTTAGATTAAAATGAAAAAATAAATCTTTTCCCCAAGGGTCATACAAAAATAGGCTGGGGTGTGCATTTGAACCTTGGGTAGTATTTTGCTGACCCCTGGTTTAAAATAATGGATTAATAAAGATTGTAATTTTTTTCATTTTTAAATGTTTCATTGATGATTTTTTTATACCACAATCAGTTATAAATAGCCTCCTCTCTCAAAAGAACAACTGATTTTGCAGAAAAATAAAATAAAATTTACCCACAATACACTTTGAAGTATAATCTGTTATTAATACGTTCTTAAACAATCAACAAAATGATAAATCAAACCCAGATGTCCTAATTTGATGATTTCCAAGACTCTTACTGAAAATTTAACAATCGGTTTGCTCTAGCAGACCTCTGCCCTCTCCCAAAGTACCCTTCCCTTAACCAAAAAAAAAAAAAAAAAAGGCAATAACAAAATTAAGTTAAGCAAAATTAATTGACAGGATAACAATGTCTAACAACATATGCAACAGTTCTGGCCCATCACCTCTATCTAGAGGTCATAAATGTATCTAAGGAGATTATAATTATCCTTACTATATCTTAAGTATTATAATTCTTTCTTCAATATTTGAATAGATCTATGATCTCCTCAATATAGGTATTCTCTCTGCCAGTGCAGATTGCAACCCAACCACATTCTGTGTCATTGATGATCATACATATCATACAGTACCAGAGTTCTACTATAGACTCAAAATCACTTTTTCTATTGTATTCCCTGAGTATCAGTGCAGTACTCAAGCCATTCTCCTGTTATTCTCTGCTCTCTACATAATCTCTTTTTCTAATCCTACATTTCTTCCGTGATATCCTTTATACCCCTTATTCTCTGTAGGTCATTGCATGCTATAGCCCATCTATTGCCACCATGCATCCCTTCATTGCCCTATGGGAATGCAGTTTTTTTTTGTATCTTTTATAGCCTTTGTATCCCCTGAAACTTCAACTCTTCCATAATCATGGTCTTCTAGATATGTAACACCACTGCAAAAAACATTCCTGTTTAAAAAAATGTATTATTGTATGAATACAATTATATAAAACTCTTCATATAAATATAGATGTAAATAATTGGGGAAATATTCATTGTTCATGGGTAGGTTGAGCCATTGTAATGAAAATGGAAATACTAGCTAAATTAATTTACTTATTCAGTGTCACATCAGTCAAACTACCAAAGAATTATTTTATAGAGCTAGAGAAAATCATAACCAAACTAATGTGGAGGAACAAGAGGAATAAGTGAAGAAAATCATAGGAATATCGCAGGAATAAATGAAGAAAAATGTAAAGGAAGGGGGCTTAGTAGTAACAAATCTCAGATCTCAGTAATTACCAAGAAAAAAAATCTAGTACTGGACAAGAAATAGAATGTTTTTTGCAGTGTCTACCAATCTGAATGCTCCTTCTCAGTCTCCTTTTCTGGATCATTACCTATCTCTAATTCTCTAAGTGAGAGTACTCTCCCCCAATACTATATTCTAGGATCTTATCTCTTTCTAAACTCTCCTTTGATGATCACATTCACCCCTTGCCAGGGGTTCTTTTATCATTTCTATGTATGTGATTCTATCCATCCATCTCTCTATATCCAATGCTGTTCCCTCTTCCAGTCTGCAATTCTACATCACCAGCTGTCTGCTGGTCACTTCAATCCATGTGTCCCATAGTCCTCTCAAGACTCACGTGTCCAAAACAGGACTCATTATCTTTACCCCTATACCTGCTTCCCCCCTACATTTCTCTATTTCTCTTGAACATACCACTATCCTTTCAGTAACCCAGATTCACAATCTCTAAGTCATTCTTCACTTTTTCTTCTCCCTCAATATTTATATCCAGGTCATCAATCGTCAAGTCTTGCTTATTCGGTCTTCAAAACATTATATAGATATAGATGTAGATTAGATATAGATATGTATCTATCTGTTCCCTTTCTCTCCCTTCACAAGTGTATCATACTAGCTAAGGTCTTCATCGTCTCTCGTTATACTGGAGTCTTAATTGGTAACTTCACTTACATTGGCAGTATGCTTTCCAAGGATGTACACATAAATGATGAGATTGGTGTAAGCACTGCCAGAGTTGGCTCAGCATTAGGGAACCTCCAAAAGAAAGTGTGGGAGAGAAAAGGTATCAGGCTGCCTACCAAAAAGCTATGGAGTTGTTGTGCCTGTGAAACCTGGGTAGTCTACCAGTGCCATGCCAAGAAACTGAATCACTTCCATTTGAATTGTCTTGGGAAATTCTAAAGATTACCTGGCAAGATAAGCTATCAGACACTAAGGTCCTTTCCCAAACTAAACTGCCAAGCATTCAAACTCTGCTGCAGAGAGGGCAACTCTGATGGGCTGGCCACATAGTTCAAATGCCAAATGTACATTTGTTTAAAAGACTATTTTATGGAGAAGTCTCATAAGGCAAGAACTCATATGGAGGTCAGCAGAAGCAACAAAGGGACACTCTCAAGGTTTCTCTAAAGAATTTTAGCATCAACTGTGAGATATGGGAGACACTGGCACAGGACTGCCCAGCATGGCATGCCCATATCAAATAAGGCAGTGTGCTCTATGAGCAAAGCAGAATCACAGTAACTCAAAGGAAATGTGAAATACAAAAATCTAGAGACTTCACCAGGCCAAATGCTCAAATGGAATGTTTGTGCCCAATCTGTGGTAGAGCCTTCTGAATTCATATTGGTCTGATCAGCCACAGTCAAATACACTGTACCCTGACTCCAATACTGTGTTGTCATTTTGGTCCTTTTCAAGCCCTAAGGATGAGCAACAAACTGAAGAATTAAACTAGTGTCTTGATTGGACTCTACAATTTTTGTCAGCCCCCCACCATCTTACCAATTTGTCATTCTCACAAATGCCAAAATAATTTTTCTAAAACATAGGTCTTCCCTATTAAAAAATTGTCAGCGTCCCCATGTTGCCTCCTTTTCTCTCTCTCTTTTTTTTTTTTTTTTGCTTTTTGGAGGGAAGTTGGGGTTAAGTAACTTGCCCAAGGTCACACTGCTAGTTGTGTGTGTGTGTGTGTGTGTGTGTGTGTATGTGTGTTAAGTGTCTGAGGTCAGATAGGAACTCAGGTCCTCCTGACTCCAGGGCCAGTGCTCTACTCACTGTGCCACCTAGCCACCCTCCCATGTTGATTCTAATATAAAATTCAAGCCCCTCAATCTATTTGAAGCCCTCAAGAATCTGACTCCATAGTCTAAATTTCCAGAATTATTTCCTATGACTCCCTTTCATGTCTTCTATGTTCCAGCCATACTGAATACTGCCTAATTCCCCAAATCTGATAATTCACCTTCTGATCCTATTCCTAGGCCCAGGCTGAAACCCAGCACTGGAATGTACTCCCTCTTCTCTTCCCCTTCTTGGAATACCTGTCTTGATTCAAGAACAGCGAGAGGAAAAGGTCAACTCAGATCCCACCTCCAACAAGAAGCCTTGCTTAAACCCTTACATGGTTAACACTCTTCTCTGTCCTCAGACTACTTTATATCTATTTAAAGGCCAAACAGGGTTGTACCTTTCCAGTAAAAAGTAAACCCCTTGAAGTCACAGACCCTTTTATTGTCCTCTTTGTATCTCTAGAGGCTGAATTGTAGAAGGTGTTAAATAAATTAGTTAAATTTAAGAAAGGGAGTAGGGTGATAGAGGGCTGGGAATGTAAATTGAGACAGTTTACAGAAAGATAATTCCAGGCAAAAGAGTTTGGATTCTATGCAATGGAAGAGTGATGTGATTAGAGAAATATATATTTTTAAGAAGTACTCAGGCACTTTCGAGAAGTAAGGATTGGAATGGGGAAGGACTGCAGGCAGGGAGACCAGTCAAAAGACTTCTGCTATAATCTTGCAAAGAGGCAGAGAATTTGAATCAAGGTAGTAGCAGTCTGAATAGAAAGGGAGGAAAGATTTCTAAAATGTGGCAGAATTATATTTGTTGGGATATAACAATCAATTAGAAATGCAGAATAAAGGAGCAGAAAAAAGTCAGAGAGGATTCCAAGGATTCATGACTTGGTAATGAGGAAAATGGTAGTCCTAACAATAGGAAGAATTTGGGAAGGAGAGATATAGGCGGGGGAAATGAGTTCACTTTTGGTCAAGTTGAAATCAAAGTATCTATGGGACATTCAGGTGGAAATGTCCAGAAATACAAGGCTGGGAGACTGTTGGAGCCATAGATACAAATTGAAAGTCACAGAAGTGCTATGCTAACTGGTACAAACAATGTGACCCTGGATAAATCATTTAACCTCTCAGTGCCCCCAGGACACTCCCTGAGACTATAAATTGCAAATGGTATTCTGATCTGCTTTGGTGGAGAGAGGAACTTCAATACCGGAGTTCCCTACCCTAGGAAGATCACAAGCCCATATCAAACAAAGAAAGGAACAAGAAAACGTTTAAGAGTAGAGGCAATCATTGAAACCATAGCGGTAGATGAGGTTATCAAGAGAAAGACAGTGCAGAGATGAGAGAAAAGATCCAAAGACCGAGTATAATGGGTGCTCTATCTGGTAGGGGGTGGGGAGCAGCAGGGGGATGCTAGCAAAGGCTACAGACAAGGGTCATTTAGAGAAGTAGGAGAAACATGAAAGCCCAATGCCCCAGGAATCCAGACATAAGAGAGGAGGAAGCGAGAGGATGGTCAAGAGTGGCAAATGCAGGGAAATCAAGCAGGCATAAGGCTGAAAGATGGCCACTGGATGGGCTTTAAGGAGCTCATTAAAGCAGTAAAGAAAGAAACAGGAAGGCAAAGTGTGAAGGAGAGTGGCCCAGTCTGCCCAGTGATCCAATTCACAATTGGATAGAATTATCCCTGAAGGGCACTTATTTCCCTTTGCCTTCGTTCCTTCCCCAATGCCATGCTTACTAATTCTGTTTCTTGGGGTCTAAGAAATGCCATAACAGATGATCAAACATGGTATAGTTTTAGCATGAGCTACATCGTTGAGGACTGAGGAATGGGCCTGTGACTTCATTGATCTAGGCTAATGATGACCTCTAGTAATGCAGTTCAGCACCTTCCCGGCAACTATGAACTTACAGAGCGGCCTAGAGAGTGAAGAGCCAAGGTCTCAAAGGCAGGACTTAGATTGGATCTTCCTGTCATGGAGGCTGGCTCTCCTTCCATTACACCAGGCTGGCTCTTGGTGGGTATATCAAAGTTATATTGAGCATCCTGATTATCTTATCTGGGATCTTCATGTAGATATGGTAAGCCTTATCTCACAATCACCCAAAGGTTAACCAACCAAAATCCAGGCTCATGGAGTTAAAATGCCAAACACACACACACTCTCTGTCTCCCTGTCTCTCTCTCTCTCTCTGTGTCTCTGTCTCTCTCTCTCATTTATATGTGTGTGTGTGTGTATATACATATATACATATATATACATAGTCATAGGTATATATGTGAATGTATGTATGCACATGGGTGAGTTGAGGACAGGGGCATTAGAACTGATTGACTACCACATAAATACATCAATAAAAGACTGGAATGGTATGATGGGGTGGGGCAGGAATGCACATAGGTCCCAAAAAAGGGTGAAAACTTAGGGAAATGTTATCAGATAGTGAGCTCCCCAGGGATCCCGTATCTTCCTTTCTGATCTAGCCATAATAAAGGTAATAATTAATATTTACATATCACTTTGAAGTTGACAAAGCACTCAACATAGATGATCTCATTCTATCCTTCCAAAACCTGTGAGATTATTATTATATAACTGCTATGCTCATTCCTATTATATAAATGAAGACATGGAGGCTGCAGGAGATTAAGTGACTTTCCAGTCAGCCTCTGAGCCCGCATGCACACTCAGGCCTCCCTGCCTCCATATCCAGCCATCTGTGTGTGCACAATGCCTCCTAGCTGCCCGAAGCCTGATTCTCTGACCTTATAACTAATTCCCTGTTTCTGTCTCAACCACTTAGGACTTGGTTGCTCTGAAGAAAGTCAGTTCCGCTCCCAGGCTGGCCTTCTGACCTGTGCTCATTTGCAGCCTGAGGTAGACTCTATTTCTCTTGTGCAAAAGAAAAAAAAGTTTCTAATTGATTATTCTAATCCCTAACACATTGTGGCCCCCCTATCAGTCATGATAGGAAATAGGAGACCAGACCAGGGCCTGCAGTGATTCCAGGAGGGGGCCAGCACCCTGTGAGGCCTGGCTTGAAATACCCTGTTCTGTTTATATTATTATCTTGATCCATTCATCAAATCCATTTCAGATGTTTCAGGCAAACATTGTTTGTGTAGTCACCAAGCAGCCCTATTGGAATCCAAGGGACACATGATTAATGATGGGATATCTTCTGGTTTTATTGGGTTTCACAGCCACTAGGACGGTAAGCTCTTCGTTGTTATGTGGTGGGTCAACGGCTATATTCCAGACAACAGCTGGGTCACGGTTACTTAAGAAAGTCTCATTTTCTTGTTGCCCTGTTTCCAAAGATACGTCCAAAGTAAGGAGGGGGAAAAAAGACATTTTCACTTGGCAGAGGCTTCTGCTTAGTCAGAAAGAATTTATTTGAAAAGTTTGAGTGGGTCTTTCCCTATGAAAAAACAACTCTGGGTTTTCAAGTTAGAACAGGTAGCAGAGACATGAAGGTATATGGTAGTTAGAGAACAAAAACCCTTATCTCTGGGTAATTCAAGGCCATGCCTAGTCAATAGCAAATCAACCTTCCAAGAAGGCTGGTAGATTATTAACCATAGAATCATATCTGGTCAATGAGACATCAAAAGATTTGTCTTAGCTCATAATGAGAAAGAGTTTCAGGCCAAAATACATCATTTGCAACTAATGGATGCCGCCCATAAGGCAGTCATTATTATTGCCTCATTGTTGATGAATAAGTTGACAGATTTAAAACAAAACCCTAGCCACAGGCCCACATCCACATCTTAAGTTTTCAAACAGGAAGATAGGTTGTTAAATAGAACAGAAACTAAAGTGGGATGAAAGGGGCTTTGCCTCAGGGTGCCAACATGCAGTGAGCACCCTTCCTCCCTATGTTGACTGCCATCTATCTCTTCACCTCCACTAAAGGTCCCCTGGCACTGTGTAGTGTGACTCACCCCAGGACCACCACTCCCAAGGCTCTGACACCCTGGTACCCTTTCTCAGGGTCCAATTTCCTCTTCCACCCCTGAAGGCATGAGGACTAAAGCTCTCTGGAGAATGGGTTTCCCCCTCTTCTTCTTTTTTTTTTGTTTGTTTTGCTTTTTGGAGGGGGGAAAGCAGGGCAATTGGGGTTAAGTGACTTGCCCAATGTCACATGACTAGCAAGTGTTAAGTGTCTGAGGCTGGATTTGAACTCAGGTCCTTCTGACTCCAGAGCTGGTACTCTATTCACTGCCCCACCTAGCTGCCCCTCTCCCCTCTTCTGACACAAATGCATGCATGTTCAGAATTTTCTTTGTATTACTTCTAATCCTTCCCACACCCATCCCAAATGAATTTGCCCCAGGCTCAATTATGACTAAAGGTCCTGGCGTTAAATGGTAAATGTGACCTTGTAATACCCAGAATTGACACTTTACAAATACCCCTGCCTCATCTTTCATACCTTAACTCATTCTCAATTGTTTTAAACTACATAATCAAGAAATCCTGAATGAAAAAAAAAAGGCTTTGAGCTCAACAATCCAGCATAAGGTAATTGGATTAATTCGGCACACATAAACACAGACATAAAGCAAAGGGAACTGAAGGGATTGCCTCCATATTTTTCCTGCCATTGGTAAAGTGCTGGTTTATCTTCTAGGTTCGGAATGATAAGCACTGAAAGTAAGCAACAATGAATTAGTGAGATCTTTGAGACAAGAAGGTGAGGGCTGCTTATTTGAAAGCTCTTGCAAGCCAGCGCTCAGCCCTTGGATTTCCTATGATCCATGCCCTTCCCAGAGCCAGCATTTTAGCATTAATTGTGTTGGGAATCGATGATTGCATTTAGTTTACTCCCCAACAATAACATTTCATCTGTCTATAGTACTTTACCATTAACAAAGCACTTTCCTCATAGTATAGTGGGAAAAAGTATTCGCTTTGGAATCAAGAGAACCAGGCTCAAATCCTGTCTCTAATTTTTACTCCATAATAACAGCTGACATTTATATAGCACTTTTTGTTTGCTAAGGCACTGTGCAAGGTGCTTTATAAATATGACCTTAATCTGATCCTCACAACAACCGTGCAAGGCAGCTGCTGTTATTGCCCTCCTTTTAAAGATGAGGAAACTGAGGCAAACAGAAGGTAAGTGACTTGGACAGGGTCACACAGGGTCACAAGTATGAGATCTGATTTGAACTCAGGTCTCCTTGACTCCAGACCTGATACTCTACACACACACACACACACACACACACACACACACACACACACACACACACACACACACATTCAACAAGTTACTTAAACCATCTATAAGTTGATATTGTTGCTGCTGTTCAATTGTTTCAATTGTGTCTAACTCTTTGGGTCCCCATTTGGGGTTTTCTTGGCAGAGATACAGAAGTAGTTTGCCATTTCCTTCTCCAGTTCATTTAAGGGATGAGGAAACAGAGGCAGACAGAGTAAAGTGACTTGCCCAAGGTCACACAGCTAGTAAGTTTCTGAGGTCAAGTTTGAACTCAGGTCTTCCTGACTCAAGGCCTGGCATTCTATCCACTGCTCCAGCTGGTATAGTTTTACAGAATATAAAGCTCTTGAAAAGTAACAGAAGAAAGTAAGGTTGTAGGTTGATACCCAACCACGAATGGCCTTGAATGTCAAAATCAGTAGTATATTCTTTATTTGGCAGACCACACTGAAAGTTTTGAACAGAGGATATTATACCTCTTCTTGGAAGGGGTCAAGTGAACACTTTACCCTCTATGTGTGGTACACTCCAGTTCTCTCCCAATTAAACAGTACATTACAATTTACAGGAAGTCTCTAAAGGGCCCTGACATGGTTCAAAGAGAAAATCTGCTCAGCGAGCAAAAAGAGAACTCCAATGCTGTATGCAACGGGCATCAAAGTGGGTGACTGAGCAGCCTCCAGGCTGAAATGGACCAAAGAAGGGGACATTGGGAAAGTCCCAGTTCAAGGAGGTAGTGGTATAGGTGGGAATGAAGACCCTGGTCTTTTCAAATGAGGAATTTGAAACTTATGTGGTGGGAAAGGATACAAATATAGAGAAGCATTACCAACAGGCAAACATCATGAGTGGAACATAAGAGGAAGACACATTGGATGCAGTTTCTTTAAATGAGCTGAAGAGAAAGACAAATTTCTATTTCTTCTTCACCGGAGATTGCAACAATATAAGAATCCCAGGCATAAACATTACCCACATGCTCAGATTACACAATGAAAGACATCCATGGTGAAACAGTGGGGAAAACCTAAGAGCTGATCCTGCCACCCCACAAATGCTCAACATGGCCACAATAGGGTCCAAAATACTACCATGTGCAGTCTTCAATAGTTTAACGTTTTATTGATGACTTTTGTCTTTCTGCATCTCAGTTATTCTCTGGTATACTTTCACCATTGAGTCTCTCCCTTACAACAAAGAGACACAATTGCTAAACAAACTGAAAAAACAACCTCATCTAATGGTATATGTGACATCCCTGCCCCATAGACTCCCACCTCTTTTCATCTGTACTGATCTGAGTTCTAGTTCTGCCTCAAATACTTACTAGCTGTGTGACTCTGGAAAAATCATTTAGCCACTCTCAGCTTTGCTTTCTTCATCTATAAGATGAAGTGGTTGACCTCAATAGCTTCTAAGATTTCTTCCAATTCTAAATTTTTGATCCTGAGATTCCCTGGACCAAAATTGGTCATTGAAATCCATTTGAATTCAGCTGCTTTTTGCTGGGATTTTCACTAGAATGTGAATTCCCTGAGGTCAGGAATTGTTTTTGCCTTTCCTAGAATTCCTGGTGCTTAGCAGAGCCTGGTACATGATAAATGCTTAATAATTATTTGTTGTCTTGACTTTCCTTAACCTTCCTTGACCTTCCTTTATTCTGGCTGTTTTGTGTGTTGTTCTCCTGGGTCTGCTTTTCCCTTTCTGATTATTATTCTCCCAAAGATTCTTCAGCTTTGTCATTTCTCTTGTCACAATGATTTTGCATTATTTCACAGGCCATAATTTGTTTTGTCATTGTCCTGATCAATGGGCATTCACATTATTTCCAGTTTCCTTCCACAAAAAATGTCACGCCCTAAACTATCAATGGTTGCAGAAAACCATGAAAGGGAGGGCAAGAAAAATGACATCACAAGGCTGATTTTAACTAAAAAGAAGCAATGCCACCACTGAGCAACAGCTAGAAAAGCCTATCACCCTCACCGTTCTAGATACCGTTCTCTCCTCTTCAGATAACTGGACAGACAAGCAGACATGTCCCTCAACAAGAGCTCATGGGAAGATCAAGCTGAAGTTGCGACTTCTGGGGAAGACAGGGAAGAAAAATGAACACAGTAGCCCATCTATGGAGCATGGAAATTCCAGAAAAGATGAAACAAAAGGAGCATCAAGTTAAATAAGAATTTGAAACTAAAAAGGAATCATAGTATCTTCAGTTGCCTGAACAGAATACGCAGAGGTCTATAGACACTAAGGGGAGAAAGGGAATAGTCCAGGCAAGATGTTGGAAGGCCAAGGCCAGTAGGCCTCCTAGCTCACTCAACCAGGAAGCAGGCCCCAGCTGCAGGAACTGACAAGAGCTGCCACCAGGCAGACCCAGGTAGTCAAGGTAGGCAGCAGAGAGGACTCACATTCCTGCCAGGAAGCACCAGAGCAGATGTCCAAGAGATTGAAAGACCAAAGTGCCTCCAGGATAGTCAAACACCCAAGTACTGCAGATCTGGATGGGGAGGAGGCAGAGTACAAAGTTCCCAAGGGAGAGGCAGAGAAGCCGAGTGATTTCTGACGGCTTTGAAGAACTCATCATTCTGCTGTGGGAAGATGCAGAGAAGCCCAGGACTCAGCCCTTTGTACATAGCAGATCTCCATAGAGGGCAGGAGATAGGATCTCAGGCAACACTAGGCCAATGTACCAAAACTTCTAGATTGCCCCCAAAGTAATCCTACAGGAAAAAATTATATCTCTAAATGCTTGTATCAATAACAATGAAAGACACAGAGAAAGAAAGAAGGAGAGAGAGGGTGGAGAGAGAATGAACAGATCACTGAACAGAGCATGAATTTTTTTTAAACTGGAAAATAAAAAAAAAATTTTTTTAACCCAATATAAAACACCAGAACAGATATTTTGAAAATCAAAGAGCTTAACAAAATTGAAATGAAAAAAAAAATGGATTGATAAATAAAATGAGATGGTGGGTTTTTTTAAATAAAATAGATCAATTATCTGTCAATCTAATTTTTAAAAGACAAGAAAATTAAATTTCTAGTATTAAAAAATCAAATTAGGGGCGGCTAGGTCGTGCAGTGAGTAAGAGCGCCAGCCTCGGAGTTTGGATGACCCGAGATCAAATCCGGCCTCAGAAAATGAGCACCCACACAGAAATAATGACTAGCCATGTAACCTTGAGCAAGTTACTTAACCCCAATTGCTTAAAAAAAAAAAAAATCAAATTAAAAAAGGAAAAATCACAATAAATTAAGAAGAAATAGACAGTTTGTTTAAAACTATTTTATTCAAGTATATATCAACAAAACTATTTAATGAAATTAATATCTACAAAAATATAACATAGCAATTTAAGTGAATATTTTTTTAATTAACTCAATTTAAGAAAAAGAAATTCTACAAACCATGAGTAAATTCTCAAAGTGGGGCAGGGAAGCAACTAGTCAGGACCAGACATGTTTACAAGTGAATTCTATCAAATATGCAAAGAACAATTAATTCCAATATTATAAAAATTATTTACACAAACAGGAAAAGAAAGGAACTTTTTAAATGCTTCCTATGATAGAAATATGGTCTTGATGTCTAAACCAGGGAGAGATAAATCTGAAGAAAACAAAAAAACAAAACAATATCTCTAATGGGTAGTAACAGAAAATTTTTAAATAAAATATTAGTTAGGAGGCTTTAGTGACATATCAAAAAGATTGTATATTATGAGTAGGTAGAATTTATACAAGGAGGGTTGAATACTAGGAAACTTTAAACATAATAGACTATATCATATGTAATATATGAATTGTATATAAATCTACTTATATGTAATATATGTAACTGTTAACAAGAAACAGCTTAGAAAGAATTAAAGAACTCTTACCAATGTAATGACTGACCACTATTCCAGAAGACCAAGATTGATACATATTATTTACCTCATTGCTCACTCATGCAGAATGAGACGTACATTTATGAGACGTACAGAACATGTGTGGATTTGCCTGACTATAGTTATTTGGTACAAGATTTCTTTTTCTTTCTCTTTTAATTGGGAGAGGCTATTTGGGGGGAAGAAGAAAGCAAGTGAGTACAAATTTAGACTATAACAAAAATACATTTTAAATGTAAAAAGAAGAGAAAAAAAGTTTGCCTATATATATAAATGCATAGATATGTATATGTGTGTATGTGCACACACACACATAAATTTCATTTAAAGAAGGTGAGAAAAAAGCTCACAGGTATCCTTGGCTTCCTGAGCATAAAATGCTGAGGCAAAGATGCTGGTTTCAAATCCTAGCCTTGGTTCTAACTTCATGACCTTGGGCAAATCATTTCACTTTTACAAGTCTCAGTTTCTCCACCTGTAAGAGAGCAAGCCTAAACAAGGCCTGACTGACCTTCCAGTGTTCTATCTATTAAACCATGATTCTATAATATCATGAAGTAGAAAACACAGGAAATAAATAACCACAGTGATTTCTTTAGACTCACTATCAGTCAACGTTCTCTTTTAAACCTACTTTTTCACATTGAGCTAGAAATCATAACTGATATAAAATAAATAAATGCATAGTCCCCTAATAAACATCAGCTCTAACTCAGACTAGAATGTGATACATGAGGGATACCAAGTCCTGTTATGTGAAATCAGCTACATAAAGGAGGAACAGAGCTCCACTCACCTCCCCAGCTTTTGGAACTGGAGACACCTCTGGCTGGGCTGGCAATGAGCAATTTCAGTTTCCTTTAGTCCTTTTGGCATTCTTGATATTTTGCAGGAGCCTTCCCTTCCATGCCAGGGAAACACGTATTCACGAGCACAGAGTTAGTTAACAAAGAACTGAGCTCATGGTCATTCTTTTCCTTTTGTTACTGCTGCATGTAAAAGAGGAGCTAAATAATCCTGAAATTCTTAGAAGTGGCTCAGGCTTAATTCTAGCACACACACAGTGAGAGTTTTACAATCTCTGTGAGTTTGTAGCTGGATTAATGCTTGAAGTTATCCTAGAACGTCTGTCTTGGGTTTGGCCTCCAGAATGCACAAGCTGTATCGTGTCGCAGAATTGGCTGCAATATATCACAGGCTTCCTTTTCTCCCAGGAAGTTAGTCACAACTAGCCCCTTTTTTCCACCAGTTTAATGGAGTGGAGTTGCTGGCTGCTGCTATTTGTTCTTCGGTCTTGAAGAGGACCATGACATTAGGGAGGTGATGCCATGACAATCAAGTGAATTGGATTTAAGTGAGGAAGGGCTTGTATAGTCACCAGATCAATTACACTAGGTGTAATCATATTTGGAGATGGTGCATTCCAGGTTCTTGTTCCCAACGTGGAAGCAAGAAGGAAAATGGACCTGAGATAGCATGTCTTTGAGACAAGGTGCATGGATAGTTATTGCCTTGAGGAGAAAGTGGCTCCTTCCTTCCACTAAAGAGGAAGTTTCTTGAGGAATGACCTTGTGAGATCTTCCCTTTAGGAAAATCACTCTATTGGCAATGAAGAGGATAGACTGGAAAAACATGAGTGATTGAATGAACAAATGAATGAAAGACCACTAAGTGCTTACTCTGTGCTAGGCACTGAAGTTACAAATACAAGCAAGAAAGACAATTCCTGCCCTCAAAGAGCTTATACTCTTTTGAGTGAAGACAGTCCCTACAGGGGATTCATGACCAGCAGGGAGAGTTTTTGCCAGGGAAGGCAGAGGAAGTGGGTACCTAAAACAGCAGCATGGCCTGGAGAAAGTCAAGAAATGGTGGAGTCGTCCTGAGTTGTGGCCAGCGAATTTTAAATGCTCACTAAAGTCCGAGGTCAAAAAGAGGTCATTAAGAAAGCTGTTAGAATAGTCCAGGAGAGAAGTGATGGGCACTTGTATTGGGTGGTGGCTGTATAAGGGAGAGAACTGGGAAAGTGTGAGAAATATAGAGGTCACAATGATAGCATTTTCCAACCAACTTGGATATGTGGGATGAGGGAGAGTGAGAGTCAAGGCTGACACAGAGGGTGCAACCATTGTGCTGTTTCTTATGTTGAGAGGGAAGACTGAGAGCAGGGTGGTTTGGGGGAAAGATAGAGTTCAGGGTTAGATATGTTGCATCTGAGATGTATTAGGAACATACAGATTTGATCTCCTGTAAGCAGGGGTTCTTAACCTTCTTATGTCTCAGACCCTTTTGGCAGTCTTCTGAAGCCTATGAACCCCTTCTCAGAATAACAAAAGGATAAATCAAAATACATGGGATTATGGTGGGAGCCAAAGATTAGTAAAAATGAGATATCATTTCTCCTATCTGAGTTCATACACCCCCAGAAATCTTTCCATGGATGCTTTGGGGTTCTGTCCTATAGGCATTTGGTGACCCAGGTTTGGAGCTTAGGAGGAAGATTAGGGCTGGGTATTTGTGGTAGGAATCAGTCAATGGGTCACATGCAGCTGCTATTTCCTTTCTGGGGAAATAATATTTTTTTCCCTTTGCATACAGCAAGATTATAATGTATTGCTTAGGATTTGCCTTTCACTAGGAAAAGCTATGTGATTAGAAGTTAATACTCTTCATCTTTGTAAGTCAGCGGGCTACAGGAAATGAACACTGAAATATTTCTTAAAATGCAGACTTCAAAATAGTCTCAGTTTGGCTGCTGGCCATTACTTAGATTTGTTCTGATTTATGTTTGTGCTGATTTAGGGCAGCTGTTGGTATAAGGAGAGGGAGCCCCGGAACTGGAGTTTTCTTATACTGCTATGGCCCCACTGTCCTGATTGGTGAGCCCCTCACATGAGCCATCACATCTAGGCCAGATCTAGCCATATTTCACTTTATTTCTCACCAGCCTCCTTATTCCTGCATGTACACCCCCCCTCCCCACCCCCACTGGCCTGTGATTTCCAGTTCTGTAACCATAATCAGATCAATACTGCCATTACTACTAGAGACAGAACATCAATTTATTCCTGTCTGGTTCCACCAACCATCCTTATAACTTTCTAAGCCAAAATGCCCCTTCTCTGGTCACCATACCACTCTATGTATTGTCTCTCTACTAAAATGCAGACTCACTGGGGACAAAGAATGTATTTACTGCTGTACATATATCCCCATCTCTTAGCACAGTTTGGCATAGAGTAAGCACTTAACAGGCAGATTAGTAAGCACCTAGCTACCTTTATTCATTCATTATAGTAAGAAAACCCAGTTCTGTGATTTAGCAATTCTATGGCCTTGGAATAAATCATAGATCATCAATTTAGGTCTAGAAAGGACCTTAGAGGTCATCAAATCCAACCACCTGATTTTACAAACAAGGAAACTGAGACTTAGAGAGGTTAAGGGACTTGTTCAGGGTCATAAAATTAGTAAAAGACAGAAGTGAGAACCTAAGTCTCTGAACCGAATTCACATTTGGGACTATTTCCAATCCACCTGTCATTCTGGCTGCCTTTCTTTGTACCTGTATTAGTTGATAAAGAGGTGCTCCAAGAGAATGGTTTATATACTAGGCAATAAGTAATTCATCCATAAAATATTCAAAAGCATCCATCATTTGCTCTGGCTTAAAACAGTGAGAAAAATCTTTTCTCCACTCAGAATTATTCAAAAAGAAGAATTATGAAATTATGGCAAAATGATAGATCCCATAATGAAACTTAAGTATTTTTAAGAACAAACTCTATCATGAAAAAAAAATTCACAAAATGGGGTTCTTCTCAGGGGAGAAAAAGCAGAGAAAAGAAATGACTGATTTACGATGTGAGTAGCAATGCTTCCTAGTGGGACGTACAAAATGATCAATCAAACCGAGAGCTGCAATAGTTCTGTAGAGCAGCCCAAAAAGGGAAAAAGAATGGAGCTTAATCTTTGAGGAAAATGGCCCTTAATATGTGCCAAAAGGCATTGGTCATACTGACTGAAAGATCATCAAAAAGCTCTTGTACTCAGCAATCAAATGGAGAAAGAAATCTAGGTAAATATTCTAGGAGGTATTAGAACAATGGCCTGAGAGTGCCAAGATTGGGGTCTTAGTCTCAGCTCTCATAGCAAGGAGCTTTGTGACCTTGGATAAGTCCTATCACTTAGGATCCTATGGATAGAACGTAAGGTCCTTAAGGAAAAGGGTTGTTTTGTTTTTGTCTTTGTATCGCCATAACTTAACATATAATTGGGACTTAATAAGTGATTGGTTGTTGATTGATTGATCATAAGTTCAGAATTATATGGGTTCTTAGAAATCATCTAGCATACCCACCCCCTTATTTTACAGATGAGGGAACTGAGGTCCCAAGGGCTTTAGTGAGTTGCCCAAAGTCCTTCAGAGAAGACAGGACACAGCTAAGATTCAAATCCACTTTCTCTAATTGCAAATCCAGTTGTCTTTCAACTATACCACTTGAGGAGGGGATAAAGAAATACCCCAAACAGCCACTTTTCCCAGATGGTCTCCTATCCAGCCAGGTCCTACTTGGGTAAGCTTCTGAGCCTGGACATGAGGCATATTCAGGATAGCTTGGCAGCAGGCTGTGTAGACCTCCTATAAAATGAGGGAATTTGAACTGATGAAGTGGAAGGTCCCTCCCAGCTCCAACAGTCTAAGATACTCCCTTTTTGGGAAATCCAAAGTAGATGCCTGCTATTTAAGAAGTGGCAACCCTTTTTTAAATTTTGTCTCCAACAGTTAGTACATAATAGGAGCTTAATAAATGCTTATTGAATTGAGTGGCTACTAAACCGAAAGGAAACTGAGGAGGTAGTATATGACATCCTCTGTTTTACAGGAGAAAACTGAGAGACAGAGAGCTGATGTACTCAACTATCCTATCCTCTGACTGGAGCTCTGGACCATCTTTACTCTATCCAGTTCAGCTGTTTTTCAGTCATGTCTGACTCTGTGTGACCCCATTTGTGGTTTTCTTGGAAAAAAAATATACTGGAATGGTTTGCTATTCCCTTCTCCAGCTCATTTTACAGATTAGGAAACTGAGGCCAACAGGGTTAAGTGACTTGCCCAGGGTCACATGGCTAGAACATGTCTGAGGCCAGATTTGAACTCGGAGGTGACTCTTCCTGACTCTAGGCCCAGGGTTCTATATACTATGGTGCCACCTAGATGCCCTCTTTACTAGATCCCACTCTACTTATACTACACTATTATTGGGTGGTAGTGCAAAAGACAGAAACTTGGTATCCTGCCTCCCCACCCAGTACAGCCAGGTGTTCATCATGGCAAGGTTTTTAGTTCATTTGATAAGTACATAACATGAGAGTAGCATAACTTGTCTGAGGGCAGCTATATGGCCAGAGAACCAGGCCTGGAGTCAAGAATACCTGAGTCCAAATCCAGTCTTAGACACTTACTAGCTGGGTGACCTTGGGTGACCTGTTTGCCTCAGTTTCCTTATCTGTAAAATGAGCTGAAAAAATGTAACAACAACCAACCTAGCCCAGGATGGCTGCTAGCACAGGCTCTTTGATCTACTTTACTAATGGAAAACAACTTTAAAGGGGTCTACAATCTTTAATTAAACATATATATATATATATATATATATATATACACATATATATACATATATAATATATATATATATAATTCACTTAGTTCAGGACAAAAACTTCAGAACTTGAGAAAATACACACAGGAATTACAAGCAGACAAAAAATACAGACAGAGAAAATAACACAATTCAACAGACCAACAGACAGGGCTTCTCGCTCTCTGACCATTACATACATACATAGTTAGTTACCAAAGAAAGAAGCACCAACATCTGGGTTTTCAAAACTGGGGGAGTCAACAGCTACCTAGAGTCTCATCTGACCAAATTATACAACTCTTCATGAGCCCCAAAGCAAAATCGCACCTCAGAGTATATATACCCTTCTTCAGGTTTAGAGGACATCACAACCTTCATGACCTACTAACTAATTACAAAGTAACAAAAGGTGTGGGTCTTCCTGAAAAACAAGCCTCCCCCTAATCAAGCCCCTCCTGTTGGGTTCCACTTGAGGTCCATTAAGGGGCAAAGAAGATCTTCAAATTCCCTTACCATTACCAGAAGGAAACAGCAAACCACCCTAGAATCTCTGCCAAGAAAACCCCATATGGGGTCACGGAGAATGTGAAAGAACTGAACAAGAACGATGAACTTGTCTGAATCTTGTTCTTCTCATCAGTAGTGTGGTGATAATAATATTAGTGATCTATCTCAAGTCAGTATGGCAGAATGGAGAGTGAGCTTAACCTCAGTCAGGAAGACCCAGACCCTGCCCCAACCCAAAGTAGATGCATGACCATAGATCTCTCAGAGATTCCAAGCAAACATATAATAGAATAAATTGGGGGATGTTCATTGCCAAAGGAAACAGGGAAAATGGCATTGGGAGCCAGCCTTGAAGACAGAGAGATCTGAGTTAAAACCTGCCTCAGACATTTCTGAGCTCTATGACCTGAAGCAAATCACTTCTCTGTACCCCCATTTCATCATATGTTAAATGAAAATTTTAGACTCAGTGGTTGTAAGGCCCCTTCTAGTCTGAAACCTATAAGATAGAAATGATAACATAGATAACCCACTCTCTCCCATAGGGGTATGGGGAGGTTCAAAAAGATGTGCTTCGTGTAGCTTAAAAACAATACACAAATGCCAGTTATCGATATTTTTATAGCTTGCTTAGTTTTTCTTCACATGGACCTGGGTTCCATGGCATCTACCAGAATGCCATCTCCGAAAGGAAAGACATTTCTTTCCTTCACCTCATCCCCTAATGCTAACCACTCAGGATATAAAAAGTGTTCCAAAGGTGTTTTCTCATTGATTGATCATATAATTGTATTTGATGGACTTCTAAACCCAGAAAACAAAATTGGAGAACAGAAAATAATGTGTTCGCTTTTTTTAAAAGGTTAAAAACAGGAATATCAGGTTTGTGAGAAAAGGATTTGAGCCCAGGCCTTTCTACTCCCACCCTAGATTTCTATTACTTTTGTTCTAATCTATTCATTTTACCATAGCTTTCCTGTCCCATTTAGCTGTCTTATATTTGGCTTTTATATATTTATTTATTTGTTTGTTTGTTTGTTTATTTAATATTTGGCTATATCTATATATTCGGCACATAGCTCTTTTGGGAATTCTCAGTCCATGCTACCAGAGTCTGTTGGTAGCCAATGGGGACCATTTTCCAGAAAGAGTCTCACTGTCAACTCAGAGAAGGACCATGAGTCTGAAGACAAAGAAATGTGGGAGACAGACTTGTTGTTTTGATGGTATGGATTTTGTTGTACTTTTTCCCCCATTACTGATTTGGTTGAAGATTAAAGAGAGACCTCTCCAACAGAAGCAATCTGGAAGATGGTGATATTAAACCACCAACCCAAAATGCAGTCATATTACCTTGTAATTATAGCAAGAAAAGAGGATACTGAAAAATTCTCCTTAAGATAGTTTTAGCTTATGTTCTCACAACATAGCAATGTCCCAACCAGAGCAACAATTCAAAAACAAGGGGAATTGATACTAAATCTCAACAGTTTTAAATAAATATATAAAAAGAGCTTAAATTGATTCTTGTTCTGCATGGAGGAATACTAAAGTGGTGGTCATAAGCAGAGCAAGAAAGAAAGAGGGGTGGCTAGGTGGCGAAGTGAGTAAAAGCACCGGCCCTCGAGTCAGGAGGACCTGGGATCAGTTCTGGCCTCAGAAAATGAGCACCCACACATAAATAATGACTGGCCATGTAACCTTGAGCAAGTTACTTAACCCCAATTGCTTTAAAAAAAATAGAAAGGAAGGAAGGAAGGAAGGAAGGAAGGAAGGAAGGAAGGAAGGAAGGAAGGAAGGAAGGAAGGAAGGAAAGAAGGAAGGAAGGAAGGAAATGTGGGGGACAACATGGAGGTGCTCAATGCAGGAGAATTTCAGAATCTGGCACATAATATTTGCTTAATAAACACTTGTTCACTTGACATGACTTGGAAGGGAACTCAGAGATCATCTAGGAACAAAGCCTGAGCAAGAGTCCTCTCTACAACCTAATGAGATGGCATCCAGGCCTTGCCTAAAGACAGATATGAGTAGAATCTCCAGTCTTACAAGTCAGCCCATTTTATTTCTGAACAGCTCTGTTAGGAAGTTGCTCCCACCATCAAGCCTTAATTTGCCTCTTTCTAGATTCTACCTATTGCTCCTTGTTCTACTCTCCTGGGCCACTTAGGTCTTTACTTTTCTGGCCCAATCATTGGCTTTACACTCAACAGTCAATTAGGCAACTAGCATTTCAGTGCCTACCATGTGCCAGGCTCTCTCTCTCTGTATATATATATAGTTATATATAGTTATATATATATAGTTATATTTTTATATATACATATATATATTGTGTGTGTATATATGCATGTAAACAATATGTGTGTTACACACACACACACATACATATATGTATATACATATATGCTACATGTGGTATGGAGAAATATTTGACCTGAGATCTGACTCAGAGATCTCTCAACTAATCAGGAGTTAAATCTCCCTGATCTACAGCACATGGGTCCTTCAGGGAACCACCCACCTGCTTAGGAGTTGGGTTACACTTTTTAAGGGGGAAAATAACATACACAAACCATAATGTCAAAAAGGGTGCTGGTACAATTTTCAGACCACTCAACACTGTCACCATCATAGGGAGTCCTAAGTCCTTCTTTGTTGGCCAGATTTCAGAATGATTTCTTTCACCATTAGGAATTAATTTCATTGCAATCTTGCAGTCTATAAGCAGAGGTCACTGAAGAGGAGACCTGGAAGGGATAATAGAGGTCATCTTTTTGCAGCCCTTTCATTTTAGAGATGAATAAGCTAAGGCCCAGAGACAGTAAGGGCCTTTGCCAGGGTTACACAAGTAATAATCATAAATAGGGCATTGGGATTTAACCCCAGGTCTGCTGACTCCAAATCCTGTGCTCTTTCCTCTGATCCTGACTCAGAATAAAACCTCTGCTCAGACAAATACCTGGAACCGTAATTAACCCACACCATGTATTACTAATGGAAATTCTTTATAAATGCAATAGGCCTGATGTGGAGGCAGCCCAAAGGAAAATTTCAAAGACAAGTAAATGTATGCTCAGTGTCCATTGGTCCCTCTTTGGCCTTCCCAAGCCCTGCCTTCCTCCATGTAAGGAGTTTGACGTCTTTGTATTCCTTCTTCCCAGTTGAAACCTGCTCTCAGGAAATGACTTGATATTACTCAGAACTCAGAGGGAAATTAGGGACATGCCTTCCCACTCCCAGGTAAGTTTGGTAATTACCCAAGAGCTCCAGGGTAGGCTGATGAGTATTAGCTCCAATGGCATAATAAGCAAAAGGACCTTGCCAGGGTCCCTGTGATCAAATAGAAAGATGGCTACCTCCTTCTCCCACCATTGATGAAGACCAGCTCTTTTGGAACTAGAAGGACACTACTACCCTGCCAATGCAGGAAGAAGACCTTCCCATGGTGTTTGGCTTACTTGCTGTCTCAGTCAAGCTTATATGCCCCCTGCCTTGGCTACCAATTATAGCTGCATTCTGACTACCAGGTGTTTGACATGAAGGTTGGAAAAGGATGGGGCGGGCACATAGGGGAAAAGATTCCCTTTTTCCCCTTGTTTGTAGTTAACAGCAAAAGATTCATCCTGATAGAGGCCCAGAATTGTCAGGACCAATCTATGGTTAAGTGGATGTAAAAGAGAGAATAGGAGAGGAGAGAACAATTCATCCTCCTCCCCCAATGCCAGCCAGTTCAGATAGAGCCATAGCCAAGAGACTGACTAGTGACTTTTAATGTACCTCAGCTCCAGACCAATCAACAGTTCGTTTCCTCCTCACATGGTTAATGGATTAGAATGTCTGCACATGGTCCAAATCAAGAGCCAGGTCCCTTCTATTATACAGCACCATGCCTTTCCAGAAGCTGCCTCCACAGCCTCTTTCACATGGGTGATTGCACTAGCCCCTCCCCCTTACAAAGGAAGACTACTCTACTGACTACAGGATATAACCTGAGAATGAGGGGAAGGGATCCTAAGGCAATCCCTGTCTCCACTGAAATTCTACCACCAAAGCCTCAGGATTAACACATAAAACCAGCTCTCAGTCAGTCACTTCTTAGTAATACTGGGTTGATCAGATATTTACTACCTGTGTGACCCTGTATAAAGCCACTTGACCTCTCTGTGCTTCAATTTCCCCACATGTAAAATAAGGGAGTTGGACTCAACATCCTCTGAAACACTTCCAACTCTATATCTATAACCCTATTAAGAGGCTGAGATTACCTGCTTCAAGGAAAGAGGAGTTTTGATTGGGGAGAGTTCAGAGGGAGTAATTTTGCAAAGCAGGTGCAGGTAAGGGATATAAGTATGGGACAGGGAATGGCTCAGGGCAATATGAGGACCTTAGCAGTGCCCATTTCATGGACAACTTTTCCCCAGCCATGGGTAACTGAGAGAGTATTCATCAGCACATAAAATCAAAGACTCTTAGCGTGGGAAGGGACATCAGAAACCATGCAGTCCAATTTGTACCTGACCATGGATACCCTCCAGAAGGTATCCAACAAATGGGCCTCTGGCTTCTATTTGAAAATCTCTCATGGGAGGGTATTCACCATGCCCCAGAAGGAACCCAATGCACTTTCAGACAAATGAGTTGTTAGGAAAGTAAAGCAAATAAAGTTGAATTAAATTAAATTAAAAGAATTATTCTGTTTGAATGTAGCTCACATACAGATTTTTTTTATAATGATGATTAAACTACAGGTTAAATTTTTCCCTTGTCATCAAAAAAAAATGTTTTAGTGACAGGAAAAACTGGATATTAGCTAAATTGATCATTAATTTATGAAATTATAAAATGGGACAGGTGTGCCCAGTTCTTTGGATATTTGCCAGGAAAGACCACAATGGCAGCAAGAAACAGGTCTATAATCACACTTTAATAACCACAGAGGATATAAGGGCAAAAAGATTGCAGAAAATATAGAGACAAACAGCAAAGGGGATAGATGGCATGGGGGGCAGTGGATAGGGTGGTAGAAGAAAGCAGGCTTTATGAGAAGAGGATGGTGAGGGGAAGAAGCTCAATCACTCCTGGATGACATTTGGGAGCATTGGCACCATGGACCCACGTGGTGATGGAAAAGGTCTAGATCAGGGAAAGGACAGGCGTTTGAGGACCCACTTTTATAGTTTTGTGGGGGGAACAAACTACCTCTTATCTGTGGCACTTTGGGCTAAGTTCATTAACATATCTAAACCATTTCAAACTTTAAAATCAGTGAAACTTTAAAGTTAATGTATCCAAGTCATCCCAAAGTCATCAGCACCATTTGGTGTTCTGAGGGTCTTCTGGAACTTGTCTGAGAATTACATGTCATAGGACCAAAAGGCCCTGACAGCAAAGCCTAGGTGGTTTCTGCTGATTCGGCTTTCCAAGTTGTGAGGGGGGTTAACATGTGATGTAATTTGTAAATTTTGCTCCAAAGAGCAATGGGATGGTTTGTCTACGACTTCTAAATTCTTCTCGGTCTGACAAAATGGCCATTGCCATTTTGTACAAGCTACTTATAAAGTCACTTCCTACTATATTGACTAGAAACGGAGGGACCAGAACAAGATATTGTTTTAACACAGGTTCCAATGTGACTAAAATAATGCTAAGATTTGAGAATGGTTACAATTACAGTCATTATGGTGGATTAGTTCAGTCACGTTATGAGTTCAATGACCCCAGAAGTTGACCTGTAGAGTATTTAGCAACCTTTCCCCAGCTGGCTGTTTAAGCAATTGTTCAAATGCCTTTATTTATTAAAAGAAAACTCTTAAAATGAAATAAGCAGTAATACAAAGAATTTAATCATGATTATTATTATTAATTACATTATAATTTCTGTTATAATTATTATATTATGTATTATTATATAATAAATAACATATTATAATATAAATTATTAATTATATTATAATTATTAATTATAAGAAACTAGCTTAAAAACTTAAATTTGAATGCATCAGATGCATTTGACTGTATCAGATTCCATAGATGTGGACACACCCTTCACAGCTAAAAAGCAACACCTCCCCACCATGTTTTCTCCTTCTGTATGTGTCTTGGCTGTGAGTTTCCATTAACGCTTCCAAGAGGATCTCCCCAGTACCCTGGAGTCCTTCCTCTTGTTCTTTTTGGTATCTCCTGGATACCAATGTTCCGCTCTAGTTGCCCATGGTTTGTCTTTGTCCTCTGCTGCTTAGAGTTAGCCTTTGCCACGGAGAACAATGACCAGGCATTAAGCACATACATGCCCAAAGAACCGAGAAGAGTCATAACTATCAAATCCATGCCAGTGACACATGGAATAAAACAGGCATGAAAGCTGGGGCAGGAAGAGTCAAGGTTAGCAAGGAAGACTTCACCTAGGAGACGTCTGCCAGCTCACTAGCTGATAACTTCCTATTTTAATTAGTTATTCTTACTAACCCGGTGCTAAACAAAATTATTTCTGTGCTGTGAATGTTGTCAATGGCTTCTATATCTTGGTACCCTGGGATGAAGGAAAAGGAGGGAGCAAAGGAAATAATCCTACTATGTGCCCGTCAATGTGCTTTTTATAAATATTATCTTATTTGATCCTGAAGCCCCCGCTGACCCAATCTAGCTACAATTCTGCACTTGAACCCTTGCAAGAACTTTGTCAAGAGCACCTGATTGCTGATCAGAGCCCAGGACTTCCCCTTCTGTTCAGATATGTTGAGATTTGGGGTTTAACACTATTTCAGATCTGCCTCTAGCTACAGAACATAATCACCTGGTGACCAGGCCTCCCTCCTGTGCAGGTGTTTTCCAGATGGGATTCCATACCTTCCACCACCACCGAGAAATCAATGCATGGACCTTGTTCAGTACAGTCCATGAGGCCAAGCATGGCTAGGAGGAAAGGACAAGTCTCTCCATCTCACTCCTTGACTGACTCACCTGCTTCTCTGAGCCCACATTTCCTTGCTAATAGCTTTTAAAACATTTCTTACACACAAATCAGCCTTGTAATACCTTTCATGGGTCTTTCGCTTGTCCTTTGTCTTGCTTACAATCAAAATTCTTCTAAGATCATTATTTCCACTTACATAATATCATTGGGGAAATGTTAATGTCTAAGAATTGGGCTTCCATAGCAAGATGAAATTGAATTCCATTTGCCCAAACTGCAAATATGGTACCTAGAAATACAAAACCACACTGGATAGGGCCAACCTTGCCAACCCAAACCTTTAAAGTGATGGCCTGCCTGGGACACTGAGAGCTTAAGTAACTTAGCCAAAGTCACACAAATGATAAGTAGCCAAGTCAAGATCTGAACCCTATGATTCCAAATCCAGTTGTACTACTAATAAAGACAAAAACAACAAAACAATAGCTTGCATTTTTATAGAGCTCTAAGGTTTGCAAAGTGTTTTACACTTATTTGAGTGGGGGGGGTGGGCAGCTCGATGTCACAGTGGAGAGAACCTGAAGTCAGGTTCTTCCTGAGTTCAAATCTAGCTTCAGACACTTACTTGCTATGTGACCCAGGGTAAGTCACTTCACCCTGTCTGCCTCTGTTTCCTCATCTGGAAAATGAGTAAATAACTCATTTGAGTTGTACTATTTGTCTCCCCTTTAAGAGTGATATTCGTACTAGCACCCAGATGATTCTCTGATCAGGTGAACAGTAAGAAGCTATTACATTTAAAATATCAATCACAAATACTCTCCTACAAAATTCTCCTCTGCTACTCCATCCTATCAGAGAGCTGAGCATGGATTTTTTAAGGCTATTCGAGCAGAGTACCCATTTTAAGTAATTGCTACTTTAACTAGAAAAATTTCCAATTCAGGCCTGGCAATGGTCTGTATGTGTGTTATCTGAGGACCAGCCTAGCTAGGTTTAGAGAGAGTAGTCTTACCAGACTAACCTTTCTTGAAGACCACCTGCTAAGGGGTGGGGGGATTGCAATCTGCATCAATGCTAATGTGCCTACCATGATGGAACAACTAGACTGATAAAGGATTGAAGTCAGTAATTATAAAGGTGGTGCCTCCCTCATCTGAGGGACAGTATCTTAAAAATAAAATAAAACAAGCAAAATACAATGGCTCTGTTTTAAGTCCAGTATGAATGCATCTTCCAGATGATAAGAAAATGATTGATCTACTATCTCTCAAAACTTTGCTTCTTTCTAAGAGCTAAAATATTCATAAATTCCTTCCAAATGAATCCTTGTAGTCACCAAAAAAAGTGATATTAATAGAATCTTGAAATCGAACCCAAAAAAACTTTTATTCTCCATTCATTTCTTTCTTTTTTTGTTTTGAGATTACAGGAGTAATGGATCTCACATTTATGTAGTACTTCACACACATTATCCCATTCAATGCTCACAATAGCCCTGTAATTTAAGAACCAGGGGTCTTATTAGGCCCATTTTACAGATGGGCCTAATAACAGAATCTCACTGGCTTTCCAAGGTCATCTAACTAGCAAATGTTAGAGACAAGATTAGAGCCTCTCCTGACCCTAGATCAGAAATTCTTTCCACTATATCATGCTGTTTCTGGTCCTTTTCTCTTTTTCTACATCTCCCTGTAATAAAGTTCCATTAAGATGCTTTACTTTATGGTAACTAAAGGTATGAGAGAAAGAAGCCTGACTAGGTAGGGCACTATTCCTATATACTGTGAAAAATCAGGTATAAATCTGTGCGTGGAACAAATCACTATCATCTGGAAAAATAAAATCATTGTCTAATTTCCTTATTCTGTGAGATTGTCTATAATGAGCAGAGTGACTATTGATACTGTCAGACTTTTATTAATATCCTGAGGATTTTTGAATTGCATTTGGTGCCAGTAGAATGTAAGGCCCTGAGGTTAGAGACTTTTTGTCTCAATAGCCCCAGAATCAGAACAGTGCCTTCAACAGATAGGAGGTTAAACTACACTTTAATAAGGGGGAGGAGGGGAAGAGGAGTCCATGACATTATCAGTTTGGGTAATCAGTTCAATGTATTTAATTCCACTGTTTATTAAACACCTATTCCTTAGTCCTTCAGTATTCTTAAAATGAAATTAAGGGGGCGTCTAGGTGGCACAATGAGTAGAGTGCCGGCCCCAGAGTCAGGAAGACCTGAGTTCAGATCCGGCCTCAGACACTTAACACACACACACACACACACCTAGCCATGTGACCTTGGGCAAGTTACTTAACCCCAATTGCCCTCCAAAAAGCAACAACAACAAAAAAAAGATGAAATTAAGTAGAGATCAATGAAAAGTCCTCCATTTAGTTTCAAAAAAACCCGATGTTCAGGGGCAAAGTGGGAGAAGAAAGACAATATAGTATTGTATGTACAAAGCCCTGGGGGACTAGGTGGCCTGCACATTCCCTACGGGTCATCAGTGAATTAGCCAAATTAGCCAAAGAGGCTAATACCACCTCATCTAAACTCAACCTCTGTGGGCCTCATTTTCCTCCTCTGTAAATGAAGCATTTGGACAAGATGGATTCTAAGGGCCCCCTCAGCTCTAAATCTATGACCTATGGCCTATGACCTATGACCTAAATAAAGCATCCAGAGTGAAGGAAAAGATAGTCGCAGCTGTACTCTATCCTGTTCAGACCATACCTGGGGTATTATAGTCAGCTTTACATACCACACTTTAGGCAAGACACTGGTCATCCGGAGCATGTCCAGAGACAGGTGAAGATGGTGCAGGGGCCTTGAAAAGACTGAGCTTAATCTGGAAATGTTTAGTCTGTGGGAGTGAAGTTGAATCAGGGTAGGAGAGAGGAGGAATGGCCCTGCTGAGTGGAGAAGGTGACATAGGGAAAGCAAACAAGGCTCACTATGTTTAGTCCCAGATGGTAGAACTAGGTACAGAATGGTCTGGCCAAGAGGAAGATTTCAGCCCGATGGAAGGAAAACTTCTTAGGAATGAGAGCCATCTGGATGTCAATGGGCAGCCTTAGGAAGGGGTGAGTGGCCGGGTATCAGACACCTTGATATGGAAGCTATAGGCCTGCTTGTTGGAAATGCTGCAAGCCAATTCCTTCTCACAGAGTACAGTAGATGGTCTCTGAGATCTCTTCCAGTTTAGAGCTTTCATGATCCAATGATTCCTTCTATGTACTTAATGGCCCAGAAGCCTTTGCTTCTGTACCAGGAAAACAAATGCCACTTTAAATCTGAACCTAGGGTCAATGCTTTTATCGGAGCTTTTAAACATTGCCAGGCTGTGACTTCAACCATCACAAATGGCGGTCAGTCTTTGGCAAACTATGGTTTATGCAAGGATAGGCAAAGAGGCTACTAGAATGGTCTGAATTAGCTTCCTGTGAACCATCTCATCTGAAAACCTCTAACAGAACGAACAGTGCTAAAGACGACATAGAGCTCCCTGAAACATCAAGCCAATTATACACACATTTGCACAAACTTATTCTTCCCAAATATTTTCCACCCTCTTACAGACATGGACATAGGACACAAAAATTCTGTCACTCCACTTCTTAATCCATATAATAATAATACATTCATATAACAATAACAATAACTGCTATTTACATAGTATTCTAAAATTTCCAAAGCATTTTCCATACCTTCCATAATCTGATCCTCACAACAGCCCTGTGATGTGGGTGTTGTTACTATCCCCATTTGACAGATAAGGAAACTGAGGCTCCCACACTCATGTCTGCCCAGTCATGAAAACTTGCATTAAATACAACTAGAACCTATATAATTCTTTAAGATTTGTAAATCACTTTATATACATAATTTCCTTTGGTCTTCATCATAACTCAGTAAGATAAATGTGTCAAGTAGCACTACTCTCATTTAAGAAATGAGGAAACAGACCAGAAAGAGATCAAGTGACAAGTCCAAGCTCATGGGCAGATTTATAGTTATAAGGGACCTTGGAATCACCAAGTCCAACCCAACGTGATCTACCAATGAGGAAACCAAGGTCCAAAAAAGTGAAATGACTTGGCCAAAGTCACAAGGGTGACAGAACTGAAATTAGAACCCAGGACCTCTGATGCCAAACCCAATCTCTTTCCACTGCATCAGCTCTCCCCATGAGACTAATAATAAGTATCTAAAATGCAATTTGAGCCCAACTCTTCCCACCTCTAGGCCACTACATGGATCTTCCAGATCTTTTCAGCACCCTTCCTCCCCCAGCCCCTCACACACACCAAGAAAGATTTGTGTAACAAATACTATTTGGGTAACAAATAGTTTCCGAAAAAAGCAGTGCCACAGAATAAAAGCCCTGCCAAATAACGATTTTACTGACCGTGGTATTCCCCTCCTCACCTGAGCTTGGCACTTTGGGCAAACGCCTCTTTTGAGTTATTGACGGGCCAGTTTTATACGGATTTCTTTCTGATGGTCTTTATATAAGAACACTACCTGAACAAACACAAACATCTACCATGAATACTTTGACTTCAACTCTTTCTTGAGTGAGATTCCATGGGTTGGCATTACTAAAGGTTATGCAACCTGACCCCAGAAAAGCTTCAGGCTAATGCCTCAGGAATGGTGAAGAAGGAAGCAGCTGGGTTGTGACATTGAAGAAAAAAAGAGATGAATGTTGTTCAGTTGTGTCTGACTCTTTGTGACTCCATTTTGGTTTTTCTTGGCAGAGATACTGGCATGGATTGCCATTTCCTTCTCCAGCTCATTTTACAGATGAGGAAACTGAGGCAAACTGAGTTAAATGACTTACCCAGGGTCACACAGTTAGTAAGTGTCTGAGGCCAGATTTGAACTCAAGAAGATATGTCTTCCTGACTCCAGGCCAGGCACTTTATCTCTTGCAGTGCCCTCTAGCTACCCCTGTGATAGTGGAGGAAAAAACAAAGATGATTATTACCTATCATTAATTGAACCTGCAAGATGGTCTAGGTTCTATCTACATATAGAACAGTGTGGAGAGTAGATTATCCACCAGGTTCAATATTTCTCATAAGATCAATCAGCAAGCATTTATTAGTTTCCTACTGTGGGCCAGGTATTGTGTTAGGTGCTAAGGATAAAAGACAGAGATGAAACAGTCCTTATTCTCAAGGAGATTGCATTCCTGGGGTAGGGAGATGTGTGCACAGAAAGTGCATAAACTGATATGTAAACCCAGGTCCCTTCATTCCAAATCCAGTCATCATTGTACAACACCACAAATAAGTCTTAGGGAATTTCTTGGGGGGACGTGGTGTTAAGTGGCTTATCTAACCTGGGTCCTACACCCCATAAGTGTCAGAGGTAGGATTCTAGCCCAGAGCATATAACAACAAACCAAGATTTATCCATTCTACCAGGCTGCCTTTAGGATATCAAAAGTAAAAATAAATAAATACGAGAGAGAGAGAGAGAGAGAGAGAGAGAGAGAGAGAGAGATTAAATAATTAATTAAAAAAAGTAAAAATCAGGAATGAGAAATTCTGATGTCTAGGTCCCTAATCTGCCACCTGCTAATGCACACATTGGGACTTTAACCTCTCTTATCTGGAACCATTAGAGCCTGATATAATCCAGAAAAGGCAGCAGTGTAGGTGCTGGAGCTGGCTAGAACTTGCTTATGAAAGCCTATTGTTAAATTGTCAATGGGAACATTTTTCCTCAGAAATCAACAAATGTAGAGGGAGAGGATCATGTAGGGAATGGACCAGGTGGGGGGTGGGATGAGTGGGAGGGAATTATAAGCAGCCTTGTACAATATATCTACTATGATAATGTTTTGCATAGCTAGACATGTACAACATATACTGAATTACTTATCTCCCCAGAGGGAATGGGTGACAAAGGAGGAAGGAAATGGATCTGAAATTCAAGGTCTTAACATTAAATGTTTCAAATATATATAAATACTATTATTAATACTCTTTTGCTTGTAATAGGGAGATAAGATGTGCAGGCATTGGGACACAAAGATTCATCTTCCCCCAACGGAAAAGTCGAAGGGGTATGGGAGAAGGTATGGGAGAGAGCAGATTGGAGAAAGCGATATCCTGTGGGACTGCTATTCTGGGAGGGTGGGTAGGGGAATAACAGGGGGAAAATGATTGTAACTCAAAATCTGGCGGAAATCAATGATGTAAAACAGAAGTTAATAAAGCATTTGTTTTTTAAAAAAAAAGAAATGGAAGGAGTGGGGAAGGGAGAGAATTTGGAGCTCAAAGTTTTAAAAATGAAAGTTAAAATTTTTACATGTGATTGAGGAAAATAAAATATTAAATTAAAAAAAAAGAAATCAACAAATGTTACAAATCAGGGCTTGAGTTACTGCTTTGTTGATTGTCTAGACTAAAGAAAATGATGGATAAAATGTTAATATGCAGATTAAACTTCAAAACGTGTCTTGCAATGCATTTTTTTTCTAGAGAGCTAGCTGTTAACATTTACCATCATATCCCTGAAGAGCAGGCTCTCTTGGAGTGAGGAAGATCTGTGTTCAAGGCTGCCTCTGCAGTGTTCTTTCAGGGTGACCCTGAACAAGTCACCCAATTTCTCAGCATCCCCCCAAAACTCTCTTAGTCTATAAATTTCAAATGAGTTGCTGATCTGTAGTAGTGAAAAGGAATTCCCATATGAAGATTCCTTGCAGTGCTGAAATCCCATGAAGGCCACAAAAGAGTCCCAGATATAGTCTTAAAAGATGACTGATCATGAAAATAAACATTCCACCACATAACCCTACAGTCCTCCAACAGGTATACAATTTCAGGAGAAAACTCTGTCCTTAGGAGAGACCTCATTTTGTAAGCCAAGTCTGCTCCCTACATGATCTGTGTAAAGCAGAGGGATGGATAAGCATACACCCAATACTCAATCTCATATCTCTGCACCTTTATACAAACTCCCCCATTCTAGGAATAAACACCCTCCTTCCCTCTGTCTCTTGTTGTTGAGTTGTTTCAGTCCTGTTTGACTCTCCACGGCCCCATTTGGGGTTTTCTTAGCAAAGATACTGAAGTGGTTTGCCATTTCCTTCTCCAGCTCATTTTACAGATGTGGTAACTGAGGTAAACAGTTAAATGACCTGACCAGCATCACACAGCTAGTATTTGAGGCAGGATTTGAATTCAGGCCCTCCTGATTCTAGGACTACCACTCTATCCAATGTACCACGTAGCTATCCTTCTGTCTCATCATTACCTTATATTTATTGGGGGGGGGGGGGTATATTTATACATGTGTGTGCCTGTACATATGTGTGTATACTACTAGGTCTCCAAGTGTGGCCCAAGAATGTTATTTGCCGTTGAGAACATCTCCCCTTTCCAGCTACGTATCTTTGAGGCCAGATTTTCTTCAACTAGTTCAGCCAAAACAGCATATGACAACAGATTGCATGCCAAAGCAGATAGAATCCAGCTACCTTCTATTAAGTCAGAATCAAAGTGATTGCTTGTAAATGTATGTAAAACATTATCACTCTTCTCACTGTCTTTTTTGTTTTGGAAATTATTGTTACTTTTCATAAAAATATGTTATTTATATTAACATGTAATGAATTTATTATTATTCTTTTTAAGCAACTAACAAATATTTTTTTTAATTCATCAGTTTGAATTCACAGTACAGTAAATATTGATAGATATAACCAGCACCAGAAAAAAAAATACTTCTTTGGGGTCCTTCATAATTTTTTAAAATTTAAGGGTAGCTAGATAGCACAGTGAATAGAGCACTGGCCCTGGAGTCAGGAGGATCTGAGTTCAAATCCAGTGGAGACACTTAATACTTACTAGCCCCGATTGCCCTGCCTTCCCCTCTTAAAAAAAAAAAAAAAAAGACATAATTTTTAAAAATTTTATGCCGAACTTTATTCCTTCGTAATTTTTAAGAGTGTAAAGTGGCTCTGAAATCAAAGGTTTGAGAACCAATGGTTAATACTTAAGTGTACATCTATGCTCTTGACTTTATCCTCCTACTAATTCCTTGGTAAGAGGACAAAGTCACAGACTTTGGAGGGAGAGGACCTGGTTTTAAATCTTAACTCTTTCACCTACTACTAGGAGACTTTGGGCAAGTCACTAAACCTGAGCCTTGGTTCCCTCGTTTGTAAAATTAGGAGCTGGAACAAAATGGTCCATGAGAACTCTTCCACTTCTAAAACTCTAACCCCTCTGATTTATGAATGCAAGCTTTTTGAAGACAGGGACTTTTTCCATTTTTATCTTTCTATTTCCAGTGCCTAATAGTTCCTAGAATCTAGAAAGTGCCTAATAAATGATTATTGGTTGAGTGATTATATTATATTATATTATATATTATATAAGCACCAGATTTAGTGGATAGATAGAGCACTGACACTGGAGTCAGGAAGACCTGAGTTCAAATTTGGTCTCAGATACTTCCTAGCTGTGTGACCCTGGGCAAGTTACTTCACCCTATATGCCTCAGTTTCCTCATCTCTTAAATGAACTGGAGAAGGAAATGACAACCAGCTCCAGCACCTCTGCCAAACAACAACAACAACACATGGGATCACAAAGATTTGAACTAAAAAATAACTGAACGAGGTGTAGGACAGCACATAGAAGGCTTGCCTTGGAAACCTGGGTTTGTTTTATCTTGGATTCTTGCCAACAATGTGGCCATGGGCAAACCACTGAAGACCTCCCTTCAAACCCCTGCTCGCCACTATGTGAGGTTATATAAGTAACCACTGAATTGCTGGTCTGTGTTGGTGGACAGAGGTTCCATGCCAGGAGTCTTCCCCAAAAACTGGGAGTATGGGTTAGAATTTTTTAAATTCCCAGAAACAAAAAAGTACTCTCAACCCTCAGGGAGCTTACCCCATAGAATCAGAGATAACTGAAAAATGACTTAAATAGCAAAATTATATTCTATTGAACCCAGAAGAATGACCTAGTTTCTAAACTTGTGTCTTTTTAAAAATTATTTTACCAACTTTATATCATTTTATAATTTAAAATGAAATTTATATTCTATTGAAATCGGAATGACCTAATTTCAAAAATTGTGTCTTTTTAAAAATCATTTTGCTTGGGGCGGCTAGGTGGAGCAGTGAATAGAGCGTTGGCCCTGGAGTCAGAAGGACCTGAGTTCAGTTCCAGCCTCTGACACTTAACGAACACACAAACAAAAACCTAGCCGGGTGACCTTGGGCAAGTTACTTAACCCCAATCGCCCTCCAAAAGGCAAAAAAAAAATCATTTTGCCAACTTTATAACATTTTATAATTTAAAATATTTATATGTGATCAATTTCTGCACCTATACTTCTATAATTATTAGCTTAACAACAAAATTATAAAATGACTGACATTTGGCTATTTATTGGTTTTTCAATCACCAAGTGCACTCATTTCTCCAAAAAAGCCCCTAAGATACAGGCCAATTTTCATGCCCCAAGCCTTTGGTCAGAATAAATTAGAGTCATACTTCTAAGTTCTGATCATATCAAATGACATTTGTTTATTCAGAGATCACTGATGGCCTTGGAGAGACAAGCCCTTGTAAAAATTCAGACCTGAAGGATTTTTTCCCCCAAGCCTTCTTTGAAACACCCCCTGCAAACATTCTGACCAATGTGGTCATTGAACAAATCCTCTTTCATTGAATGGTCCTATAAAGGTTCTTAAATCTCCCCAGATGCATGGAATAAGAGAAAGTATCATATTTCAGGTCTTCTACTTATGCCAGAAATATCTGTCTAAACACCACTCTAGCACACCGTCGGCAGTCTCATGCTTCAAATGGATTGTATATTTGGTTCTCTGAGAGTTGAGATCTATGACTGAATCTTATCTGTTTAACATCCAAAGATCTGTTTTAGGTTTTTGGCAGCTAACATATGCTCCCCCTGTGGCAACTATATAATGGCATCATGGGGCTGGAGGGGGAAAAAATCCAGAGCCTTTCAGACTCAATTACTTGTGAAAGTATTTTAAGATTGAGGCCAAACAAAGCTGCCGGATTTCAGTCTGCAAGCATCATCTTGGTTTACAGCTGGTTTAAAAGATTCCCCTCAAATGCTTTATATCTTTCGCCACCTGTAACCCTGAATAAAAAGGACTTATCTCACCTTGTTCACAGAGCAAAGGAGAAATGATTGCAGATTCTGTCTATGACAAGGCCAGAGTGGTGTTGTAGAAAGGGGAGTGGCCTGAAAGTCAGCCATTTTAGAGTCTTCTAGACCCAACTCTGTGACCTTGAGAAAGGTGATTGACCTCTATAAGCCTCTGTTTACTCATCTGTAATTACTGGGGTCAATGGTTTCTCAAATGCTTTCTAGATCTGTTACCTACATTTGGAGCTAAGTGCCATCTTGCTAAATGATGTTGAGAAAAGGTGGTATTTTTTTAGTACCAACTGTTAGAGTGAAAGCTTCCAAGTCATTGACTTCAGTATGGTGCAGGAGAGGGGACACTGGTTCTGGAGTCAAAGCACACAGGTTCAAATCCCATCCCTTTGTGAAACTGGACAAGTCTACCTCTGTGGGCCTCTTTCCTCATCTGTAAAATTAGTGACAAAGCAGGGACAGAGAACCTTGTGCTTATGGCCACTGATACATCCCTTCCAGGCTTTCCTGTATTTATTTCTTAATCCAACAGCTTTAACTAGGGTGGGGTAGTCAGTACTTTTCCCCAAGGAGCTAAATTTAGAGGGCACTAAATTTAAGGAGCATTTAAATCACTCACAATTCTCCAGAAGTATAGGAACAGCAGAGCTTAGCACCTAGTTAGCAAAAATAATTAGGTAAGATAGAACGCTACCAGATGGCAAGCTGGGGTGAGCTCAGCCCCTGCCTGGCTCTGCTTCCCCCATCCCCACTTGTACTGTGAGCTCCTAGAAGCAATCTTGTTAACTGTGTAGCCATGCCTAGATCTCCCATCCCCAACCCCATTCAGCTTAGGGCTGCTATGTGCCACCGGCCACAGACTCAGAATCTCTGTCCTTCCTTCCACAGAAGAAGGAAGTCACAGTAAAATACTGGATCACAGATACAGAGATGGAGTTCACCACCACAGAGGTCACTGAGTTCAGCCTCTTGTTTTAAAGGTGAGGACCCAAGGCCAAGGGAAGATTTGCCCCAGGATCACCCAGCTAGTTAATGATTGAAGTAGTTTGGCAGCTAAGGAAAGAAACTATAGCTCCTTTGGTTAAGTGGATAGAGAGCTGGGCCTGTAGTCAGGGAGATCCTGAGTTAAAATCTGTCCTCAGAAAAGTCACTAGCTAGGTGACCCTAGATAAGTCATTCAACCTCTGTCTGCCTGAGTTTTCTCATCTGTAAAATGAGGATGATCTTAGCACCCACTTTTCAGGATTGTTGAGAAAATCAAATGAGAGAATGTATATTTAAAGTATTTTGTAAACCTTAAAGAGTTATGTAATAAAGAGGTTACAGTTGAAGCTAGTTTCTCTGGCCCTGGAAGTACAGGTGGTGATGAGCCCCTATATCTGATGAGAATGGTCCCGGATGAGAAAAATCGTAGTCTGTTTGAGAACTAGGGAGGACTCTTGTCTTCAGTTCACTAAAAGTCTTTCCCCTTATTAAAAAGCAGATACTGTGGTGGCTCCCCCCCACCATGGCCTTTCTCCCTCACATTCTTGCCTTAACAATATCCTTTCCTTGAGACAGGTATGTTCTATATTCTAGTCTTTCCTTTTGTCTTTATTATCAAGGGGGACATCACCCAGAGAGATTTGTTCCACAGTAATAAAGTGACTTCATCTAATAAAAAAAATAAAAAAATAAAAAAAATTTTAAAAAGTATTATTCCATAAATACTGGCTATTATTAAGTCATAATATGAAAAACAGTGCCTCTGAAGATCACAGGGACAGCCTATAAGAGCAGTGGGGACCAGGCAAAATCTCTGTCATGGCTTTGTGGCACTGTGTTCTTCCTTTTCACATACCTGTGACCCAATTCCCAAATGTGTCATAGAAAATATGTAGCCCAGTCCAATGCACTGCTGAATTTAAAGCTAGGAGTAGTGCTTCCCAGTCAGTAATCCCTGCTCCTGGCAAGATTGAGGCTGGTGGATCTCTTGGGCTCAGGAGTTCTGAACCATGGTGGGCTACACCAATCAAGTGTCTATGCTAAGTTTGGCACTGATACTATTAACACCCATACACACACACACACACACACACACACACACACACACACACACACACACACACACCCTCCACCCTTGCCTGGCCACCAGGCTGCCTGGGAACAGGCAAACTGGCCCAGGCCAGAAATGGAGCAGTTTTTGTACCAAGTTTGTGTGCCATTTGGTGGTGGGGTCAGGCCTGGAGTGACCACTGTACTTTTACACTCAGCAAGATAGAGAGACTTATTCTCAAAAAAACACACACACTAACTAAATTTGGTGGGAGTGGCAGACAAGATGGGGAAGCCAAGAATGCATTCCCTTCTCTGCTGCCATTAGATTGTGAGCTCCTTGAGGGTAGACGCTGTCTTTTGCCTCTTTTTTTATCCTCAACTCTTAGCACAGTGCCTGGCCCACAACAGACCCTTACTAAATGTTTATTGACTGACCAACTCCACTGCAGAAAGCTTTGGAAGGCTTCCATCCACAGACTTATGACATACTCCCCTCCCTACTGCCCAGCTAAAGACTCCTTCGTTCACTGGCCTCTTTTCCAACACTTCCAGCATCCCCTTCTAAATTTTCCCTTTGTCTATAGCACTTCTCTACACTATCACTTGATAAGTACTAGCAGCTCAGGGTAAAGGAGGGGAGCCCTCCTGCATGGGGGTGGAGGAGGGTACCAGACCACTAGAAGTGGACCTCTGTGTAATCAAGAGCCTCAAGCACAGAACTCCAGCCCTGACCTTACTGTGTACCCTTGCTCAAGTTATCAAACATATTTGAGCCTCAGTTCCCTCATCCATAAACTGGGGGGTATTAACATTTGTACGATCTGCCTCATAGTGTTGTTGTAAGAAAAGTAGTTTGTAAATCTTCAAGCACTATATGAATATGAATTTTTATTATTATCCAGGGGTTCATTTTTACTAGTTAATTGGTCTTTGGCATCTCTATAATGTTAGAAATCAAGAATTATGGGGGAACAACACTGAGTGTACCTCAGGGTCACATAGACCAGCCCTTTACCACAATTTCACTTACATAAACCAATCCTTTGGGAGAGCTGGAGCCTTAAAAGTTCCCAGCGAAGGAAACTGGCTACATATGCTCCCCTTGTGGTTTCTGAGCTCACTCAAACAGGGCATACAGAGAGGGCTTCTTCTTATCCCTCCTGCAGCAGGAGCAAAGGATCTATTCTCTGTTTCTAAAGAAAGAAACTATAGCTGCTTTCCAACATTGACCACTAACTGGAGTTGTGACTTCTTGGTCTCTGGCATATTATCCAGTAAAACATGGTAAATGTGTATTATTAGTTAGCTGATTTAGAAAACATGTTAAGCTCCCTGAGGATTGGGAGTGCTTTTTTGATTTGGGGGATTTTAAAAATTCTGATCTATAGTTCTAACTTTGGGGGAGGACTCCTGGTATGGAAACTCCTTCTATCAACATAGATCCGCAGTTCAGCGGTGACTTATATAACCTCACATAGTGAAGCCCGGGGGAGTGAGACCTCCAGTGGTTTGCCCATGGTCATATTGTTGGCAAGCCTCCAAGGCAAAACTCAAATCCAGGTCTCCAAGGCAAGCCTCCTATATGCTAATTTATACCTTGTTGTTCAGTTGTGTCCAATTCTTCATGACCCCATTTGGGGTTTTCATGGCAGAGATCCTAGAGTGGTTTGCCATTTCTTTCTCCAGATCATTTTACAAATGAGGAAACTGAGACAAACAGGGTGAAGTGACTTGCCCAGGGTTACACAGTTAGTAAGTGTCTTAGGCCAAATTTGAATTCACAAAGATGAGTCTTCCTGACTTCAGGTCCAGTACTCTATCCACTGTACCACCTAGCTATCTTATACCAAGGAGGCATTAATAAATGCCTGATTAAATTGAATGCATTCCAGGCACACAGGGCAGCCTTTGCAAAAACACAAAGGCAGAAGATAGATCTCCAAGTTTGGGAAATAGAGAGAAGGGAAATCTAAGGGAACAGAATGGTTCAAAAAGGAGAGCAATGGGGAGTCAGTCTGTAAGGCAGTCAGGAGCAAGTCCATGAAAAACTTTTAATACTGACTGGAACAGTTTGGATTTCATCCCAGAGGCAAAGCAGAAGCAACCAGCAGGCTAGAACTGTCTCTTATCTAAACTTTGTACCTCCCTCAATGCTCTTGAATACTATATGCACACCATCAAAGTGTGTTGTGTTGCATTCTAGTGTGTTTTTATTGTATCATTGAAACCACTGAAGCCACTATTGCAACATTATCTTGCTTGGAGACTCTCCAATGAGAAATGACACCATATATTTTGGTCTCTATGTAAATTACCCTGGCCATTTGCAAAGAGTTCACACCCAAATTGGGAGGACCATTTAGAGTAATTTGCTTCCCACTACCCATTTTTTCCCACCTTTCATTTTTTCTTGCTATAAGAATGGCCATGTGTTAAGCAATAAGGGTTGACTGTTTTGTCAGGAACATGACAGTGATTACTAGGAATGGTCTAGTGATTTTTAGTAATTTAGTTGTCCAAACATGATCAACTGAGCTGCAATTGGTTCAATTGCTGGGTGATCCACAGTTATTTATGACCTCAAAACAAACACCTTGGAAAATGGTCACTTCCTTCCAACATAGAAACAAGCTTGTTTTTAGAAAAAGTGACTATGAAAATTAAAATTTCTTAAAAAACAGATAAAATAAGAATAACCATTAACATTTCAACTTGATCACAATTCAATTCAATTGAACATGTTAAGTGCTTACTATGTAACCAACACTGAAGGGAAAAATAAAATAGTTCCTTCCCTCAAGAAGCTTATACTCTACCGGATTTCTAAAATCTTTAAAGGCAAGGATGTGGGCATTTGAAATTGTTCTTTTAATCCTCCCCCTGACATCTAACAAAGTGTTCTACCAGGGACTTAGGAAATGCTTAGCTAACTAAATATAGCATAATATGCTATACCTTTGTAAGAAGGGATATTGTATCTTGTTTTGCTCCCACAAAAGTTATTGGGAGATCTTATTTTACTAAGACAATAGCCATCCTGGCCCCAGGGGGAACTATAAAGGTGGAGTTGTAAGAAACAGCTCAGATAGAAGTCAGCCCCAGTCACAAATATCCTCACTACCATGGCTACATAATCTGCATGAAGAGAGAATGTAGGGAAATAAAGTGAGGAATTTGAACTAACCCTAACTCTAACAGGAAGGACAGAAGCGTATAAGCTCACTCCTGTTTCTGTATCTGTGTGGGTGTTCCTAGTGAGCACCACACCCACTTCCTCAGGCAAAGCACAACAAATGCCTTCCATCTGCCCACTCAGTTTCTGAGTTCTTTCAGTGAGAAGGGGTCTATCATGTGGATCTTCCAGGGGGCACATGATCCTGGAAGCAGGAAACAGGAAGTTCGTTTGAGCTAACTCCTGACTTTGCCTGGGAAGTCCTATGATTCCCCACAAGCGTGTTTCACACCTTTGTAGCAAGTGCCCTCCCCTTTCCTTTGGGACACTCCCTGCTGAGGCTTAGGGGTGCATGAGACCCCAATGAATTTGACTCCAGCCTTCTCTCAACCAAAGCAAAGCGGTTTATTAAAGATTTACCATAATGGGTAGACTCTCAAGGAGCCTATGTCAATGTGAAGCTGGTATTGACAAGTGGGCCAGAATAATCTGACACAAAGTGAGTCGGCCCTAGATTAATCCCAGCCCCTTCTTGGAGGCAAGATGGATTTAAATACAGAAAGATTGAGGGAGGATCTAGGGGTGGTCTAGAGGAGGGGTTTAGGGAGGGTGCTGAGGAGTCTAAGGAGGATCTTGATGGGACTGAGGGACTCCAGAAATGAGATTAAGAGTGGGAAATAGCAGAAGGCTACCTGGAAATGACAGACAATGGGGGGCTAGGCTAGATTAAGGTAACAGGTTTGGGTATAGATGTTTTGATAGGATCTAGGGTGGGAAGTAGCTGGACAATGGAGGGCTAGGCTAGGTTAAGAGTAAAAGAGATTTGAGCCTAGGATAATGAAAGGTTTATGGCCTCAGGCAAATGCCTAATCACGTGGGAAGATTCAATCAAAGTTCAAGGGGTTTCCCAGAGCCTGTACTATCACTCCCTTTGGAGTTTGAGGGATGTGGCAGGGTGGGTAGGAAAGGTGTTTAACCACATGGCTCCTGGCTATATTGACTACTGAGACAGAACTCCATAGATACACTAAATGGGTAATACACACCTAAGTTTACCCTCTTCCTTCTGGATTGGAAGCATAAACACCACTCTCTGAACTACTGGCTGTCCAAAGTGAGGAAGGGTACTGCCTTACTTCCATGGGCTACAAACCAGGAACAGATGTCCTGTCTAGGCAAGCTGGTGTCTAGGATCGGAACACCTCCCTTGTTTCTTCTTTGCCTTGTGAGAACTTAAATGATCACAGTGGCAGCATCCCTTACCAGAAAAGTAGCAGCAGTGGTGTCCACTGGAACATCAATGACAGGGAGAACCATGTTTCAAGTAGTTCTAGCACTGCCAAGAGAGGATGCTAAAGCAGCAGCAAGTGTGGGTTTGTGCCAAGGGAAGAGTGAACACTGGAGAAAAGACACCACCAGAGAGGAGACTGAGGTCAGTGTTTGCTTGGCCTATGTACAATAAAGGTGAAATGACAGGTGGGGTGTTTGAAAATTATTGTCATAAAATACCAAAGACACTAATAAAACTTTCATCTAAAAGGAGAAAAGCAAAAAAATATTTCAATGAAAACAGATCTACAAGCATTTACAAAGATAAACACACACAGATTTTTAAATGATCAGATCAGAGTTCTGAAAAAAAATTTATTTTATTTATGTTAATGATGACTATCTATGATAAATAATATTTGATTGAATGATTAAAATATTCTTTTATTGCAATAAAAGATAACACAAGTGGAAGTATTTAGCCATTTAAATTCAACAAAGTTGAAGGTCAGAAAGGGAAAGGCAGAGGTTAAGATGTAAAGGTGAGGCCCTTTCTGATGTAAACAAAGTGAGTTTAGGAGCTCCCAGATTTAAGTAGTCCACTTGCATATGAAAAGAACAGCAAAGACTAGAACTAGCCCCAGAGCACAGACTGCCTCCAAGCACTCATTTACATAGGAGTTTCTCTACTGAAATCTGGGATATTTGGAATAGGAAATTTGTTGGTCACCTTAAGTAAGGGCAGGTCCCACACTGTGGGAAGGGAACCTGGCTCTGAACAACTATTAAACAGGAGAAACTATACCTCTCTTACATCTGTTTTGTGGGGTAACATGTATCATAGTCAAGCCCTTAAGAGAGTCAAAGGGGGGAAGCATACACCAATCCTAGGCTCAGGGTCTCTGCTCTTTGTGAAAAAGCCCAATAGTAGTACAACTAAAAAGACCATAATAATACCTAACTGGACCAGAGGCTGACTTTGAAGCTTCTCGTTAAAGATCCAACCCAATAGCTGAGCTGGAGCATAGAGTGCCTTCTGGAATCAGGAAGACTCATTTGTGTGAGTTCAAATCTGTCCTCAGACATTTCCTAGCTGTGTGACCCTGGGCAAGTCACTTAACCCAGTTTCCTCAACTGTAAAATGAGCTAAGGAAGGCCTTAAATGGCAAATTGCCCCAGTATCTTTGCCAAGAAAACCCCAAATGGGGTCACGAAGAGTTGGTCATGACTAGAAAATGATTAAACCACAACAGCTAAACAACCTACCTGACCAATGGCCATGCCTGGTGAGGAACCAGCCCAAATGAACAGCTAAGCAACTTGAGCATCAGTAGTTGGACACTACTCCACTTTGCCCTTCCCTTCATTGATTTGTAAAGCAAGCAACTCAACCTTCTCTTTCCTTCATTGATTTGTAAAACAGAGAACTCCACCTTCCTCTCCCTTGACTGATCTGTAAATAGGCAGGTCCCCCACCCCTTGCTTTCCCTTGATTGATCTGTAAACAGGCAGGACCTCCACCCCTTGCTTTCCCTTGATTGATCAGTGGGCGGGAGTCCCAGCCTAAGGTTTCTCACTGGTGGGAAATTCAAATGTATACTGACCAATCACTGTAGTTTCAGCTTACATCACTGTAATTTCAGTTTACATAACCTGGCTATGGAACCTCTATAAAACTGGCACAATGTCTGTGCCAAAAGCACTGTCTGATTTGGGTGACCATGTACCCCAAGAGTCCCGCGGTAATAAAATCCACTTTTTAAACTTAATCTTGGGGATCTTCTGTCTCACTTTTATTGAGGTACATACAACACAATGACACCACTTCCCACAGTAAACTCACCAGAGAAAGAAAGAACATCAAGGTCTTATACTGTTCTGGAGTTGCTAGTTGACTTGGCCATATATGCTTATTACAATTTGGGTCTCTACAATGCTGCTGGTACTTTGTGCCCACTTTCCACCATCCCCAGTCCCAAGAGTTTTTATTTCTGAGAGAATCAGCCCCAAGTTGGGAGGGAAAGATGTGGACACTTTGTAACTACTATTCTTGCTTTCATTTAAGTAAATACCTTTATTAAGACCTGAGTTTATTGCTGATTGTTAATGAGAATCACACTGGCTGATAGGGGCTCCTGAGCTATAAGCATAGTCATTCACAAGTATATCTTTAGAATGTAAGACAGACGCCATCCCCTAGGGACCCAAACTGCCAGAACAAGTGGGGGAATATTTGAACTCAGTACATATGTTGGTTGATTCTTGGTAAGGAATCTTCACTGCTCACTATGAGGGTCCCAAGCAGGAGCAAAGTCAACTAACCAGAAAAGAATAAAAGGAATGAAGACAGAAGCAAAGAAGAAAGAGAAGTATCTGCAGTGGTAACTATTTCTGCAATAAGCTATTATTTTAAGAAACCTTCAAACAAATATTGTACCTGTAATCCTCCTGTAAAGAGCCAACGAGAAACTGATGATACCAGAGTAAGGTATAGGGATCCCCTGAAGACACTCTAGCTATAATAGGTACCTCTGGGTGCACACATATAAGACTTTAAAATCTAAATTGAGGGGCGGCTAGGTGGCGCAGTGAGTAGAGCGCTGGCCCTGGAGTCAGAAGGACCTAAGTTCAGTTCCAGCCTCAGACACTTAACGCACACACAAACAAAAACCTAGCCGTCTGACCTTGGGCAAGTTACTTAACCCCAATTGCCCTCCAAAAAGCAAAAAAAAAAACAAAAAAAAATCTAAATTGAGTCTTTATTTAGGAATAAATGTATGTGGGTAGGTTCTTTACTCAAGGGTATTTGTTTGCCTTTTATGATGTTCAAAGGAAGCATTCTTTTTTCTTCTTGGGATTATAAGCTATTCTGAAACTCAGTAAAAAATGAGGAAAAGTTTGGTAATAAGCATACCCATCTCTTTGTACCTGAAAGAGGGCTGCTTTACCTAAATTCCCCCCATAAAATAAGCTTCTCAAGGACACAGTCTCTGGCTTTGGATCCTCACTCTGGAAGTATACTCCAACACTTCCCCTTCTCTGATTGATGGGTTCCTCCTGAAGAGAGTTAGGCTTGCTCTGGAGACCCCAAAATACCAATATGCCAGGTCCTGCTGAATGAATTTGACTTGAGTCTTCTTATCCAAATAAAAGTAAAATTTATTAAAAGTTTGCTTGCATTAGACACAGAGTAAGTCTGCGCTAGAAAATTCTATGGTGTTCTCACTCTTCTATGGCACTCTATGGCACTCTCCCTATTCATCCACGTGGTGTGAGATGGGGTTTTATATACAGAATGTTGTCGGAGGAATCTAGAGGTGGTCTAGAGGAGGAGTTTGGGGAGGGTCTTCAGGAGGAGTTAATGAGGTCAATGAGGGGCAGCTAGGTGGCGCAGTGAGTAGAGCATCGGGTCCGGAGTCAGAAGGACCTGAGTTCAGATCACTTAATACACACAAACACTTAACAAACACACACTGACACTTAACACACACAAACAAAAACCTAGCCGTGTGACCTTGGGCAGGTTACTTAACCCCAATTGCCCTCCAAAAAGCAAAAAAAAAAAAAAAATGAGGGCAATGAGTGGTTAAGGGTAGGAAGTAGCTAGAGACTACAGACAATGGTGGGTTAGGCCAGTTCTAGGGTGGGAAGTCTAGCTACAGACCTGCCTCATCAAATGAGATGATTCAATCAAGAGTCCAAGGGAGGTTCCCAGAGCCTGTACCTCAAGGACTCAAGGAGAGCTCAAGGGGGCTCCCAGAGCCCATACCTCATCACTCCCAGAATCTCCATGATAAAAAAAGTGCCTAGGCCAATCAAGTCTTCATTCCTCTCAAGCAGAGATATCAAACACAAGGCTAAAATATAACTGGAATATATCTAATAAAATAAATAAAAATAATATACAACATAGATAATGTTAAAATGTGGTTTTCTAAGTCAACATGCTGCCCACAGTGATCCTAATATACAGTTTAGTGGCTCAGTTTCTATTGGAGTTTATACCACTAATCTCAAGGTTCCTTTCCTGACTCTTTCTATTTTGTCTACCATATATAAGTACCTTTCCAACCCTCACAACTGTTCAGCTCCTCTTTACTTATTGTCTCCATTAAAATATAAATTCCTTATGGGAAAGCCCTGTCTTTCTGCTTATATTCCAGCTAAGCACAGTGCCTGGCACATAGTAAGTTTAATAATTTTTTTTAATTTAATTTATTTTTTAAAATTTGAATGGACTTGTAGCCCCTATGCTGAGTGGTGAGTATTTAATTAATGTCTATTAGATGGAACTGGATGTGATGATTCCTAAGATCTCTTTCCATCTGTAACTCTATGATGCTATGACAGGTTTTGCCTTCCATGGAGCTGGTTTCCTAAAAGCTTGAAGACAGAATTCAAACCCCAACTAGGTCTTTTAAGACATTTTCAATGTTATCTTTCTCAACAAAAACATCCTGCTGTGTTTGAGAATTTTGTAATTACTTTTTCAAGTTTTTGACTATTCTAGCAGAATACTGCAAAAAGTAATTAGGGAGCTCATAAAAAGAGTGACAAACTTTATTTTATTTTCACAAAAGAGGACAATATGCTGAAGTCCCAAATGTAAACAGATGATATAATACACATTGGTTATAGTAAATTAAATTGTCTTCTTTCTTAAGAACACGTACTTAGCAAAAATGCAAATTAATAGAGTAAAAGCATAGGAACAACCTGAGTTTTGATCCAAATCCACAGTGGGACTAATTAAAAATTAAATTTTGCCAAATTTAAGTCATTTTATGTCATGGTTTGAGTCAATCATATATGTTTAGATAGTTTTATAAAAACAGTGAGCCTTTACTGAGAATAGCAAATAGAGGGGGGGAAATCCCACTGATGACAATGGAATGTAATAGATGAAAGGCTATTAACAGAATAATAATAATTCACATTCAGTATGAAATAAGGTTTGGAAGGAACTTTCTTTTTAAAAAACATATTGATGCCTTTTGTTTTTACATTATAGTTATTCCTGTTGTTGTTGAATCGTTTTTCAGCCCTGCCTGACTCTCTGTGATCCCATTTGGGGTCTTCTTGGCAAAGATATTAGAGTGGTTTCCCATTTCCTTCACCAGATCACTTTACAGATGGGGAACTGAGGCCAACAGGGTTAAGTGGCTTGCCCAGGGTCACACAGCTAGTAAGTGTCTGAGGCCAGATTTTAAGTCAGGTCCTCCTGACTCCAGATTCAGTGCTTTATCCACTGGACCATCTAACTGGCAGTATATTCCTGGATGTATTACACCTATATGGGAGGGGAGGGGTGGGGGGGGGGGCGCGGCACAGAGAGAGAGAGAGAGAGAGAGAGAGAGCGCTTGCATTTTGGAATAAAGAAAAACATTTAATCAATATTGACTGATACAATGACCACAACTGAGAGTGTGTGGGACATTCTCTATCTGTAGCCCCCTACCTCTACTTAGAGTTGACACATCTCTTTTCTGTGACCAGGAATAATCACTCTAGTATCTCAGAGTTTAGTTTCCTTTCAGAGTTTTCGGTGACATTAGTCTAATCATAGTTTGTTGTTCTCTTAAATCCACTTATTTCACTCTGCATCAGTTCATACAAGTCTTCCCATACTTCTCATTCATACAAGTCTTACCATATTTCTCTCAATGCCTTTTATTCATTGCTTCATGCAGGACAACAATATTCTATTCTATTCACATACCACATTTTTTTTCAGCTATTTATCAATCAATAGGACCCTTCTCTGTTTCCCAGTTTGTAAAGCACTTTCCTTACAATTACTCTGTAAGATAGGGTAAAGCCAGCTCAAATGGGCTTCTGGGAACCAACTGTTAAATTTTCATTGTGAGCATTTACATTTTGAAAATTGGCTAATGCTACAAAATAGGTTTTGATTAAATGTTTTGTTGATTGTCTAGACTTAGGAAAGTGATAAGAAAAATGATAATAGTTGAAACTTAAAAGTTTGTCTGACATACATTTTCCCTCCAGAGAACTCATTGTTAAACATTTACCAGCCCACTGCTGGTCATTAAGCTGACTTGCTAAAAGAACATACTGAGGCTCTATAAAGTGAAGTGACTTACACAGGGAGACACAGTGAGTAGATGTGAAATGTGGGACTTTAGCACAGGTCTTCCTGACTGGGCCCAATCCTCTCTCCACTACTCCCTGTTACTTCTCTGTGAGCAAAAGATTTGGAATTGTTGTTGTTATTCATACACAGACCAGTGGTAGGACCTTCATGCAGAAAAAGATGATAAGGAATCATACAGTTCCCTTCAGGACCAGCTCAGTGCCTCCAGCTTTCTCTGATCCTGAACAGAGGGGCTGAAAACATAAGCAAGCTCAGGAAGTCAGGTCCACACTGAAGCCCAGACTGATTCGAAATGGTGGCAGAGGGTTAGGGCTAGCCCTTTTTGATCTGGGTAGGACAAAACTAGGAGCCTTTTATGAATGCTCTAATCTACACACAACCTACTCCCAGAGTACTTTGGAATACACCAATCACTAATTAGCTAGATAAGCACTCAGGGTATAGGCATTCTTCTGGTGGCCAGGGTCATTTTAGTTATTCTGGTCTCTTTATTCCCCCTCCCCCCAATACCACCTGGGGGAGGGGTCTGATCTACCAAGCCTCCCTCACCAGAAATAAGCTTGGGTTCATTTGGATTCGGGAAAGAAACTAAAGACATGTGAGACATGGCTCCTTGCCCACAAAGAGTTTACAATCTAATTAAGGAAATAAATTTCCATGAATTAAACAATCTAAGAGCTAAACTGAATGATTACAGATTTTCTGAGAAGGAAATAATCTTTATGACTTGGAGTACTTAAAAGCAGGAAACATTAACTCTGGTGAGCTTAACAACATTTTATATGAAAAAAAAAAAAGCAGCTGAACCTGAGTCAAAAAGTATGATCAAAAGTGGACAAAGAAAGCTAATATGAGCTTATAATGCTTTAGTTAATATGCAATGCTTAAGTCGAGACATAACAGGAGTGTATACAGTACTATAAGGTTTTCAAAGTACTTTCCCAATATCATCTGGTTTTATCCTCACAATAACAAAGAGATTCAATGGGTACTATCATTATCTCCATTTTGCCAGTAAGTAAAGACTAAGATGGACAGGGATTATGTGACTCAGCCAGGATCACACAGTTAATAAGTGTCTAAAGGTAGATTTGAATTGAGGTCTTCCTGACTCCAGGTCCCACCCAAGGTCTAGCATTCTACTGCACCCCCTTGGCTTCCTTGATGAAAATCAGAAGAGTTTCCATGAAGTGATTTTTGACTGATCACATCACCTCTGGGGTAGAGTTTTCCCTCCTAGCCCTATATTCTAATAGGAACTCTAATGAAATGTAGCATGTCCAAAGAGGACAAGTACAATCAAGAAGAATTTGAAAACCAAGTCTACTTGAGAAGAATGGAAGAGCATGAAAGGTTGATTTTAAAGAAAAGAAAGCTTAGGAGAGGTAACTTCCAACATTCAATAGGTTTTCCTTGTGTCTTTCCAAGGGTAGAACTAGAATCAACAAATAAAAGTCATAGGGAGATGGGGTTGGGCTTACCCAAACTCAAAGAATTTTCTAACAATCAGTACAGTTCAAAACAGGAATGGGCTTCAGCAAGTATTATATGCAATGGGGATAAGCTAGAAGCATTTCCAATAAGATCAGGGGTGAAACAAGGGTGTCCACTATCACCCCTCTTATTCAATCTGGTACTAGAAAAGTTAGCAGTAGCAATTAGAGAAGAAAAAGAAATCAAAGGAATCAAATTAGGCAAAAAAGAGACCAAGCTATCACTCTTTACAGATGATATGATGATATACTTAGAGAATCCTAGAGCATCAAGTAAAAAACTACTTGAGACAATAAATAAATTTGGCAAAGTTGCAGGATATAAAATAAACCCACAGAAATCCTCAGCATTCCTGTATATTTCTAATGAAATTCAACAGCAAGAGATAGAAAGAGAAATCCCATTTAAAGTAGAAATTATAAAATATTTGGGAATCTACTTGCCAAAACAAACGCAGGACCTATATGATCACAACTACAAAACACTTCACACAAATAAAGTCAGATCTAACTAATTGGAAAAATATCAATTACTCATGGCTGGGTATAGCTAATATAATAAAAATGACAATTTTACCTAAATTAAGTTATATATTTAGTGCCATACTACTTTATAGAGCTAGAAAAAATCGTAACAAAATTCATTTGGAAGAACAAATAGTCCAGAATATCAAGGGAATTAATGAAATGCTAGGGAAGGTGGACTAGCTATACCAGATTTTAATCTGTGTTATAAAACAGGAGTCATCAAAACTACTTGGTACTGGCTGAGGAATAAAGTAATGGATTAATGGAATAGATTGGGCACACGAGACTCAGCAGACTGACTATAGTAATCTATTGTTTGATAAACCCAGAGACCCCAGTTTTGGGGATAAAAACACACTATTTGACAAAAACTGCTGGGGAAAACTGGAATACAGTATGGCAGAAACTGGGCATAGACCATTATCTAACACCATATACTAAAATCAAGTCTAAATGGGTGCATGATCTAGCATAAAGGTTGATACTGTGAGCAATCTGATAAAGCAAGGAATAGTTTACCTGTCAGATTTGTGGAGAGGGAAAGACTTTATGACCAAACAAGAATTAGAGAGCATCATAAAATGCAAAATGGATAATTTTGATTACATTAAATTGAAAAACTTCTGTACAAACAAAGCCAATGTAACCAAGACTAATCTATATACCCTATCTCCTGTCTACCTACTCTATCCATCCATCTATCCTGTCTATCTATCAAGGAAAGAATTTTTACAACCTATGTCTCTGATAAAGGACTCATTTCTAAAATATACAGAGAATTGAGTCAAATCTATAAGAATACAAGTCATTCCCCAGTTGATAAATGGTCAAAGGATATGAACAGGCAGTTTTCAGAGAAAGAAATTAAAGATATATATATAGATATATATAGATATATATATATAGATATATATATGCATATGAAGATATGCTCTAAATCACTATTGATTAGAGTAATACAAATCAAAACAACTCTAAGGTACCACATCTCACCAGTCAGATTGGCTAAGATGACAAAACAGGAAAATGACAGATGCTGGAGAGGATGTGGGCAAACTGGATGTATTGCTGGTGGAGTTGTGAACGGATCCAACCTTTTTGGAGAGCAATCTGAAATTATGCCCAAAGGGCTATAAATAATTTCATACCCTTTGACCCAGCAATACCACTCCTAGGGTTATATCCCAAAGAGATTATAGAAGTGGGAAAAAGACCCATATGTACAAAAATATTCATAGCAGCTCTTTTTGTGGTGGGAAAAAAATTGTAAATTAAGGGGGTGCCCATCAATTGGGGAATGGCTGAACAAGTTGTGGTATATGCATGTAATGGAATACTATTTTGCTATAAGAAATGAGGAGCAGATGGACTTCATATTTACCTGGGGAGGCTTATACAAACTGATGCTGAGTGAGAAGAACAGAACCAGAAGAAATTTGTACACAATTACAGACACAAGGTATGTGGGATGACCACTGGACTCTTCTCAGCAATGCAGTGATATAAGTCAATCCCAAAAGACTCATGATGGAGAGAGATGTCTACATCCAGAGAAAGAACTAGAAAGAATTGAGTTTGAATCCAGATTGAAGCAAACTACCTGCTCTTTTTCTTTTCCTTGTTTGGTTTTATTTCCTCTTTACCATTTTTCATTCCATCTGATACAATCTGTCTTCGTAACCTGACTAATGTCTAATGTGAAAGTATTTGCAGATCCTATACTGGATTGTATGCCATCATGGTGGGGGGGAGGGGAGGGAGGGTGAGAAAATTTGAAACTCAAGGAATTGTGGAATTGAATCTTGTAAACTAAAAGTAAACAAACAAATTAATAAAGATAAAAAAAAAACAGGAATGGGCTATCCATGAGATAATGAGCTCCCTACACCAGAAGTATTCAAGCAAAGGCTGGTTGACCAACTAGCAATATCAACTGGGAATTTGTCATTTAGTCTAAATTGAACTAGATAACTACTTAGGTCCCTTCCAACTATATAAATTTAATGTTAAAATAAGTTTGAGTTATGGGGAATGGGACTAGGGAGTAGATACTGATCAGTGTCTTAAATTATATCTGTCATGGAAAGCAACAATTAGATTTCTAGGATCCTGAGAGCATAGGTTTAGAGCTAGAAGGAACCATCTATTCCAACCCTCTTGTTTTATATGTGAGGACACTGAGTGGCAGAGAGGTTAAGTAACTTGCTTGAGGTTACACAAATAATAACTCATCACCTCCCATTTGGCCTCAGAGGGTACAACCAGAACCAATGGGTCAAAATTGCAAAGAGGTAAGTTTGGGTTTGATAGCAGGAAGAATGTCCTACTGATTTCCTCTCGATGCCTGCCATTAGAGGTCTTAAGGGAGAGATTGGACAAGCACTTATCAGATATGTTTTAGTGGGAATCCACTGAGTTCCCTTTGATCTAAAATTCTGTGATTCTGTGAGTGCAAAGAAATCTGAAAAGGGCTTCATTAAATAGCAATATCCCCGGTGTACAACCATAAAGTACTTGACAACTTGTTGACTAGTACAAGGAGGAAAAACACAGAACCAAAAGACCAGGGTCTACCTACAATCTTAGGAGAAAAAGTGAATTAGAATGAATGGTCAAAGAATCTTGATGAGGGCTTAGAGAAGCTGTAAGTGTTCAGATATTTTTGTCATTTAAATTGATTACTTTAAATGGAAATAGTTATTAAGCAAGAACAGCTATTTTATTGATGTTTAATGTTGTTTATAATAAAACATTTCATTTTTGGAAATAGAAAAAGAAAAAGTTCTTCAATTTGGTCAAGTCATTGTAACCTTCAAACTGCAGTTTTCAGTAGCATGAAGTTGGAAATCAGATTTACAGGTATTAAAAAAGGAAATGAATGCACAGGAATTGGAGACAGGAGGTATATACCATGTACAAGGACTTTGGTCCCTGCAGGAAAGCGAGAGATTAGATATAGCTTAAAGGAGTACCAGAATCAAATGAAAAGTTTATTGTTGTTTTTGTTTGGAGGATTTTTTTTTTAAAGATAAGAGAGCCCTGAACATGTTTAAGGGCAGAAGGGAAGAAGCCTGTGGCAAAAAAGAGATTGAAAATCTTAGAAAGGGAGTAAATAATTGTGGGATTGAAGTCACATGGAACAGGTTTTGGTCCAAAGAACAGTTAGAGGTCTTAGCTCTAGAGGGGAGGAAAAAATGCTTTCTCTAAGACTGAAAGGAAGGATAAAAGGATTCACACAGGGGATTGTGATATTTGGAAGACCTGTCTGCATGCTGCATGTGAGGTCAGCTGCTAAGAGCCACTGGGATGTGAGGGACGGTAAGGGATGGGATGAGAAGTAGAAAGCAGAGAATGAAATTGAGTGCTTAAGCACAGTGCCTGACACTGTGTATTGAGTGTATTGAATACATGCTGTATCGCTCTATCTATCCAGCTATCCTGTCTGTTTGTCTATCTATCTATATATCTGGTCTCTGTCTATCCATCTATCCTGTCTATCTGCCCTATCTCCTGTCTATCTACTCTATCCATCCTTCTATCCTGTCTATATATCTGTCTATCTATCTATCTGTCTATCTATCTATCTATCTATCTGTCTGTCTGTCTGTCTGTCTATCTATCTCCTGTCTATCTATCTAGTTACGTTGCCAGTGGTCTATTTGAAAAAGAGGAAATCTGGAGTCTCCACATTGGAGATTGAGCAAGAGATCATAGGATCATGGTTTTAGAGTTGGAAGATACCTTATAGATCATCTAGTCCAACCTCTTCATTTTAGAGATGAAGAAACCAAGGTCCTGAGAATGTAGTCACATAGGTAGTAAGTATCAGAGTCTGGAGTTTGAACACAAATACATAAGACCAAGAACCATACCCCCACTGGGTAAGTGTTCAAAGGATATCATAGAGGCAGGTGGTGGTGCAACAGATAGCACTCTGGGCCAAGTCAGGAAGATCTGAGCTCAAATTTGGTCTCACTTACAAGCTGTGTGTCCTTGGTCAAGTCACTTAACCTCTGCCTGCCTCAATTGTGAAGTGGAAACGATAATGAAAGTAGCTATCTCTCAGGGTTATTGTGAGGATCAGATGAGACAGGATTTGCAGGGTGCCTGGAACATAGTAGGTGTGCTAGCCAGTTAGTATGTTTGTTAGCTATATAGATGTCAGTGATGCTCATTATATGATTTAACAATCCTTTAAAAAAAAAAAACTTCCCAAAAGAACTGCAAACATTAACAAGCATATGAAAGACTGCCAGAAATCACTAATAATAAAAGAAATACAAGCTCATTTTCACTTATCCTTGCAGAATATCATTTAAGGCCCTTTTCTCTGGATACTTCTTCCAATCAGTGCTGATGCTGTCTCATTCCTGGTACAAGTGAGCACACATTGCAACACCATTGAATGGTGTTTCCTTCTCTATAAAGACCTTTTCTGCACTGTATTGATTTTGAGATCCATGGGATTCTTTAGCACTGATAAGAGGAAGGGTTTACTTCAATCCTTGCAGGACCCTACAAATCTTGCCATCCAGATGTGGAGGAGGCTCCTGGAAAAAGAGGGAAAGCAAAATTGCCTAGGAAAGCCATACACACGGTTTAAATTATGTATCAATATAATATCTATGAAATTGAACCCTATTCCCAAGGGTAAGAAGGAAGCAGAGAACAGAAGGCATAGGCAGTTAAAAATAACCCCTTTTTCTTAGCTTTAAAAAAAATGATCATTCTTAGATCAAACACACAAGGATCTTTTCATCCCCCCACTACAGGCTGGTGCTTCAATTTCAAAGGCAGCTCGATGTTTCTGATCTGTTATCAGTCATATGGATTCTGTACACACAGAGAAAGCCACTTCAACCTAAGCTACTGCTGTCTTCAGCACAAATGCCAAGTTAAGGAGCCTACCCAGCAAAAAACTGCACTGCTCAGAATGCAACCGAGTGGAAAGGGGGAATAGGAAGCAGGCAGTGGGGCCCCACATGCACACACACTCCTATACACACATATATACACACTCACAGAGCTTTACGATTAGATGCACAGTCTCCTGAAACAGACACCAGGACTCCCAATAAAGCTTAGTTTTGGGGTTGGGTTGTTTGGTCTGTCTTCATTGTGTGGGTAGGGAAAAGGTAAAGTGGAATAGGGAATCAAGGTTGAGTTTTTAAGCTGTTTTGTCCAGGAAACCAAGGCCAACCCTGTTTTCATTTCGCTTCACCAGTGTGCATCCTAGCTATGTATACACTAACTGACCTCCCACAACCAAAAATAAATAAATAAATAAAAGCTTCCTTAGAAAGCGGTTGGAACTATTTCTCTTTCAGAAATCACTTGGAAACTTTTTCTCTTTCAGGACCACTGTCTAAATCACAATTTTGAAAAAAAAAAAACAGTTGAACTCACCAAATTGACAGCTCATTATTCTTAAATTATTACTTTAATAACTTAATATCCATAGTAATACAGTGGACTATAATGGGATAATCTAAGCCTGGGTTTAGAGATAGGCTTGTTTTTTTGGGGGGGAGGGTGGTTGTTTTTATATCACACATTGTAAATGCAGCTCCATCCCTTACTGAGAGTAATAGGGAAAGAAAAGTTGAATTGAAGGCCAATGAATATTGGAGTGGAGCCACGCATGAAATATTTTTGTCCATTCAGCAATTCATACAGTTTTCTAACAGTTTTTAATTCAAGCCATCCTTATCTATCATAGCCGAATATAGCCCCTACTCCCCAAAACCATTTAAATAAACCTATTTTTTTTTAAATGGAAAGATAACCCTGACAAGTCAGAGCTTTATCTGCTTTTCCCCCTCCTCCCAATTCAGTATTCTTCAAGTCACAGCATTGTAGAGGATCAATGGCTGGCCTTGGAATCAAGAAAACCTCGTTTCAAGTCCTATTTCTGACACACACTTGCAGTGTGACCTAGGAAAAATCACTTAACCTCTCTTGGTCTCAGTTTCCTCACCTGTAAAAAGAAGAATTTGAACTAAATGGCCTCTGATGTTTCTTCTAACTCTAAATTTATGATGTTACCTAATAAGCTGCAGATTGGTTGCGATCTGTATTGGTGAAGGGAGTTCCCTGATTTATTGAAATCACAAAACTTTCTTATACTCATGCAAAAACATTCTGACTCAGAAAGCACAATCCAAGTTGAACGGTTTTCTTTTGTTTTGTTTTGTTTTGTTGCATTCTGTCTATAGGACTCAAACCAATTTCCCTTTTTACTAAAGAGCTACTATTCCAAGGTCAACTCTTCCCCAAAGCTTAGGTAAACATATTAGGAATGAATTCCTCTGAGTCTGAATGAGAATCATTGTTTTCATTACAATATCACCCTAACAGAGAAGTTCCTTGCCATTTTTTAGGTGAAACATTTTGTGGAAGTTCTATAATTTTGCAACTTGGATCATCTCAAATTTTGCAAAGCCCCTCTCCAAAAAATTTAATATCCCCTCCTTTTTTTCACTCTATCTAGACTCTTTGAATCTTCATCAATGGTAAGAACCCCCTGGAGGTAAGAGTATAAAATGGCCACCATGTCATGGTGGACTTTTAGAATGGTGGTAGAGGTGGTGAGGGGGGATGGGCAGACTAGAAAGTGCTAACCCTTTCTTCTCTCAAACTCTCTGTCTCCATTGCCTTTATTTCTTGCTCTCTGCTGCCCCAAATGTGATCTCACCAATAGCCAACCATTCTTGTTATCTTCCTCCCACATCACCCATCTTCCTCAATCTTCATTTCACTCCCCTTTTGCCATTGCTCCCTCCCAACTCCATCTGAAAGGGCAGAAGGCATCAGCTAGGCTCACCCTCCCCTCCCTTTTGGCCACTACTACCTGGTCATTTCTCACCCTGGCTACTTTTTACCATTCACAAGCTCAAAAGTCCTATGAGAACACAGATGGCTGTAAAACAGATGCCATTCTATCACAGGCTAAGTAACACCCCTTGGACCTGGAACATTGAGTAAGAATCTTTTAGGTGGGCAGCTAGGTAATGCAGTGGTTAGACTACAAGACCTGGAGTCAGGAAGACACATCTTTGTGAGTTCATCTTCGGCCTCAGACACTTATTAACTGTGTGACCCTGGGCAAGTCACTTAACCCAGTTTGCTTCAGTTTCCTCATCTGTAAAATAAGCTGGAGAAGGAAACAGCAAAGCATTCCAGTAACTTTGCCAAGAAAATCCCAAAAGGGGTTATGAAAAGTCAGACACAGCTGAAAACCACTAAACAACAATTGGGCTTTGAAGAATATGCCTCTACCTAGCATTTTAGAGCAAGTCACTTAACCTGTTTGCCTCAGTTTCCTCATCCATAAATGGACTGGAGAAGGACATGGCAAATCACTTCAATATTTTTGCCAAGAAAATGCCAAATGGGGTCATGGCAAGTGAGACACAACTGCAACAACTCAACAAGAAGTTGGTATCAGTCTTTTTACTTTGCATCAACAATATTAAAGTATTATGTGGTCAGAGAGAAAGTCTAGAGAAGCAAGAAGGCAAGTAGAAATGATTCAGTCGCTCTATTCTACTGTAACCTACCATGGAAGCCATATCTTTTTCAATTTTGGAAAATCACAACTAAGACATTCTTACAAAAAAAAGTCAATCAAGTATATCACTCAAGCAAAAACTATAACCTGTCATTATATGTGGTCTCACATATAATATACCAAACTTGGATTAATAATACTCGCCTATTGACTACCAATATTGTTTGGACAGAGGCCGTCCAGTGACAGTGGTTAGATATGCTAGAGAGGCCATTCTTGTTCAGGCACAGCTTGGACCAGATGGCCTGGCCTTAGAGGGTCCCACCATCCCTGAAATTCTGTAATCCTGTTACTCAATTACAAAAATAATTTCCAGAGAGCCATGTTCAAAATTCATCCTTTAGAATTTAGAAAAATGCCCAGATGTTCTAAAGAATGGCTGTTGAGATATGAGTAAAAATATTGTTGAGATATGAGTAAAAGAAATACACACTTTCAAAATAATATAGAAAAAATCCCCCTCCCCCCACCCTGGTCTTCAATGGTCACAGCCACATCAAGTGTCTCTTTTGCAACTCATGTCCCAATACCAATTTTTTAAGAACCAATAAATAAAGTAAAAGTGGTTTCTTTTTATTTTAACAAATCAGCTCATGAAAGGTAGCATGGTACCATGGAGTGAGTGCTGACCAAGGAGTCAGAAAGGCATGAATTCAAGTTACACACACATACTCCCTCTGAGTGACCCTGGGCAAGTAATTTAACCTCTCAGTGTTTCCAGACAACTCTCTAGGATTAATGCAGAGGGGACAGCTAGGTGGTATAGTGAATAGAGCACCGGCCCTGGAGTCAGGAGGACCTAAGTTCAAATCCATCCCCAGATACTTAACACAAAAACTAGCTATGTGACCTTGGGCAAGTCACTTAACCACAATTTCCCTGCCCTCCCCCCTCCAAAAAAAAAGATTAATGCAGAGTATATGCTCATTTGTACGGCTAGAAGTTCATCATTAGAAGCTCCTGTTACCACTGAAGTGATAGAGCCAATAAAATAAGATACTGTAAGATAGTCACTAATATGAAAACTCTGGTCCAAATAGTAAATAGTTAAACATTTTATGCCCTACAGAACTTTGAAATGTGATTTAAGTTTACAGAAGAATATGGCAAGATGAATAAAATCATAATAAAAAAGAAACCTAATTTGGAGCTGAATATCTACGTCTTTAAAAGGAGTAATGTAGCATAAAGGAGGGAGAGCTGGCTTTAGAATATGGAAGATCAAAGTTCGAATCATACCTCTGACAAGTTTTCTGAGCCTCCATTTCATCTGGAAAATAGGAAGTTAGATGACATGCTTCTAAAGGCCCTTTTGGCTCCAAGTCAATGATCTATAAAGTCACTGAACTTTAGGCAGCTCCCAATGGCTTATCTACTTAGTTGTAGAGGATTCCAATCTCCACAGGCAGAAACTTCCCACACCTATGAGTACCTTGATGTATTGATAAGCATTCTCTAGCAAGAATTCAAATGGGGTGGAGTTCATTTACTCCTCCACACACCCCAAAAAAATTTGTAACACATTTTTCTGAGAAAGGTCTCATTTACAAAATGCATAAAGAACTGATTCAAATGTATAAGAACATGGTCAGAGAAAACAAACAGGACTATTTTTAAGGAAGAATCTCAATTATCATCAGTCATATAAACAGGTATTCCAAATCACTTATAATTAGATAATTATAAATTAAAGCAACTCTGAGATTCCATGTCACAACCATAAGATTGGCAAAGCGGACCAAAAAAAAAGATGACAAATCTTGGAAGGGCTGTGGGGAAACAGGCACATTAACACACTGCTGGTTCTGTGAACTGGTCTGGTTAGTGTGGAGAGCCATTTGAAACTATGCCTAATAAGTTACTAAAGTATGAATAGTCTCTGACTCCATGATACTATTATGAGTCTTATACCCCAAAAAGTTCAAAGAAAGAGAAAAAGGCCCCCATGTACAAAAATACTTAAAGTATCTCTTCTTATAGTTAAAGAAGCTGGAAACTAAGTGGCTTCCAATCAACTGGAGAATGACTCAAGAAATGGTGGGGTATGAATGTAATGGAATACTACCATGCCATAAAAAATGGTAAAGGAGACTCTTTCATAAAATGCTAGGAAGACTCTTGCGAATTGATGCAGAATGAAGGGAACAGAACCTGGAGAACAAGTCCTACTATGACATCAGGATTGTAAAGATAATAATTTGGAAAGACTTAAGAATGTTGGGCAATGCAAATGATCAGCTATGATTCCAAGGATGGTCAAAGAGTGCCCTCCACCTCTTGTTAGAGAGGCGATGAACCAAATGCAGAATGGTACATGTATTTTTGGACATGGCCAATAGGGAAATATGAATTGGTAGGCTATGCATATTTGTTACTAGGGTTTTGCATTTGTTTTTTTCCAAGTTGGATTGCAATGGGGGGTGGGGGAGAGGGAGAGAGAAGGGGAGAAAGTGTAAAATGTTAAGAGAGAGAAAAAAACAGCATTTGATAAATGCAAAAAATTAAAATGTCATCAAAA